>CANSZD010002362.1:0-121430 GCA_947648045.1 Beta corolliflora
ATTAAATTAAGCATATTTTAGAAATTTATCTTTTAAAATATCGGAGATGTTACAGTTGGTATCGAAGCAAAACGTTCCAAAAACTCTCTCAGAGTTGCTACAAGTTCCCGTGAAATTTGTAGTTTTGTAACCTAGATTTTGCTTAGCTTAGGCTTCAAGAGCGAGTGATTTAGAGTGAGTTACTTGGGTAGGAAGAAATTCAATATGGCCTTGGGAAATATTTTCTCTCAAATTTATATGACTTTTGTGCTATGTGTTTACTTGTGTGCTAAATATGTGTTTGGTGGTAACCATCCAAACTCTTGAGGATATGCTCCGAGCATGTGCTTTAGAATTCCAAAGAGTCTTGGGTGAAATCTTTGAGCTTAGTGGAGTTTTCGTACAATAATAACTATCATGCTAGTATCCAAATGGCTCCATATGAGGCTCTCATATGGGAGGAAATGTCGTAGCCCTACTAGTTGGAGCGATATTAGTGACTCTTTGGTTTTAGGGCCAGATTTGATTCAGGATACCGTGGAGCAGGTTAAAGTCATCCAAGCTAAAATGAAAGCTGCTCAAGATAGACAAAAATCATATGCTGACCTTCGTCGAAAAGCCATTGAATTTGAAGTTGGGATAAGGTGCTATTGAAGGTGTCTCCGATGAAGGGTGTGATGCGGTTTGGGAAGAAGGGTAAGTTAAGCCCAAAATATATAGGTTCCTACGAGATCCTTGAAAGGATCGGAGAAGTTGCCTACCGATTGGCCTTACCGCCTGATCTGTCAAAGGTTCATGACGTATTCCATGTATCGCAATTGCGAAAGTATCGTAGTGATCCTTCCCATGTAATCCCCGTTGAGTCAATCATTGTTGATCGGGACTTGACTTATGAAGAGCGACCTATCCGTATTCTTGACCGTCAGAACCAAGTCTTGAGAAGAAAGTTGGTCCCGTTGGTAAAAGTGCTTTGGAGAAATCAAAAGTTCGAAGAGGCCACTTGGGAGGCGAAGAATCGATAAAATATCCCGAGTTGTTTACCTCGGGTGCTTAGCCTTGTTTCTAAGTTTCGAGGACGAAACTTTCTTAAGGGAGTGATTGTAACACCACAAAATTTCACTCCAATTTTTCGCGTTTATTTCATAGTGTTTAATTAACTCAGTTAACGTTTCCTCTTTTAATCAATAAAATTTTCATCTTGATTTGAAAATTCATAAAAATTATATTTTTATTTCATAAACATGTTGGATTTATTTTCCTAAGGTTTATATAATTTTTGTGAAATTTATTTTCAATATTCGGATTTTATTTGAATTTAAAATCGGTTTTGGTAGAAAAATTAGGAAATCGGTAAAAATAATTTTAATTAATTAATTTATAAATTTTAAAAATCATTTCAAATTTATTAAAATCATTTTGTCATAGTGTTAACTCATTTTCGGATTTTCTAAGGCATTTATAAGCTTATTTGACTATTTGACTAACTTTAAGGTTTTAATCTTTAAAATTATTAAACTTGGTCCAAAAGTCTTGAAATTTTTATGGGAAGTAAATTCTGATATTGGAGGAAGCTTCCAAGCATTTTCACCCCATTGCCAACCCAATTACTCCATCTTCCAACTACCTTGACTTCTTGACATTTTTTTTCCTTATTTACTTAAAGTATTGGAGCAAATAATTTTTACCCAAGCTCTTTTCATCCTAAAACTGAAGAGTAAGCTTCTCCCTTACTTTCTATGTTATTTTCGTACTCCATAAAAATTTTGAGCAATTTTTGAGCTTTAGAAAATTATTTAGAGCATTTTCAAGTTATTTTTAATTAAATTCCTAATTTCTTCTATTAATTTCTACTTCAAATTCTAACACCTAATTCTTCCTTGAACATTTTTAGAAGGTGATACTTTTGATTTAGAGCTTGTGGAAGAGGAAGGATCTTAGCTCATGTTCTCTTATTATCTCCATTCTATTTTCCACTTGAAATTAAGGTAACTAGCTTTAATCCTAGTTTAATTTTGATTAATAAGTTAATTATAGTTAATTAATATACATTATAGTAGAAATAGTTATAATAATATTTGAGATAGATTATGTGAATTTACGTGAATTATATATGAATTTTCGGATTTATGTGAATTTAATTGTTAATTATGATTTTCGATTTACATATGTGTATTTAAGTGTATAATATATATTTACTGACTTTATATGTATAAATCTTGATAAAATGATATATTTAGTATGTTTATAAACTCATACATGTTATTAACTTGTTGGTGTGATTTAATTTGAATTTTTGAAACTTATTTTGTTAATTGTGTAATTATATCCGATAGTATTTTAGTGTTTTAGAATATGTTTAAATTTCGAAATTTATTTTTATACTCACGAAAATTATTTAAGATATTTCATTTTATATTTAAATCCTCATTTTATGGTCGTGATTAACCTACTTGAATTATTGTATGAATTTGTCAAATTATTTTTTTTTTATTTAGTAAATTGTTTAATTCAAAAATCTATTAATTTAAAATTTATCTTTTTGTAACAAAATGAACTTGTTAAAAGTTTATTAATATTAAGGTATTTCGTGACTAATATCACTAATATTAATTTTGGATTATTATTAATTTATTTTAGTGATTTAAATTGAAATTATTGTATAATGAAAACCTAATTACCGAAACTAGTTATGTATTTTCAGAATAATTACAACAACTTTTAACTAAATTTTGATTGTTTATTAATGTTAGTTAATTTATAAAGTTTGTTTTACTAAAAAGAATTTAATCAAACTTGTTGTTTCAGATTTAATTATTATTACGTGTAATTTAAGAATTTATAAATATATCACAATGAGTTTAATTATGACTTTTGTATCCCTTTGACAAATGAATATTTTCAAACCAAATATTGTTTAAGTTGATATTAAGTTGAATTGGGTGATTCCAACAACTTTTATGTTAATTTAACAAGTTTGTGTATTTTGGATTAAAATATTATTTATATTGATATTAAGTTGAATTGGGTGATTCCATCAACTTGTATGTCAATTTGACAAGTGTATGTATTTTTGATTAAATTATTGATTAAGTTGATATTAAGTTGGATTGGGTGATTCCATCAACTTTTATGTCAATTTGACAAGTTTCTGTATTTTGGATTAAAATATTGTTTATGTTGATATTAAGTTGAATTGGGTGATTCCATCAACTTGTATGTCAATTTGACAAGTGTATGTATTTTTGGATTAAATTATTGATTAAGTTGATATTAAGTTGGATTGGGTGATTCCATCAACTTTTATGTCAATTTGACAAGTTTCTGTATTTTGGATTAAAATATTGTTTATGTTGATATTAAGTTGAATTGGGTGATTCCATCAACTTGTATGTCAATTTGACAAGTGTATGTATTTTTGGATTAAATTATTGATTAAGTTGATATTAAGTTGGATTGGGTGATTCCATCAACTTTTATGTCAATTTGACAAGTTTGTGTATTTTTGGATTAAAATATTATTTGAGTTGGTATTAAGTTGAATTGGGTGATTCCATCAACTTCTATGTCGATTTGACAAGTTTTTGTGATGATTATAAAACTTCATTTTTATACTAAATAAAATGATTTGAGATTGTTCTAAAAATGATGTTGTTAACAATCTCATGTTTACTACTACTTTAATTATGTTACGATCTTATTGTTGAATTAATTTTTATTTTTGTACTGTGATGGGTACAAAGTGTTGTTGAGATGATTTTTACTTTGTAATGTGTTGGGTACAAAGTGTTGTATTGAGATAATTTTTACTTTGCACTGAGCTGGGTGCAAAGAGATGTTTTGAGATGGTGTTTACTCTTGTCTTGATTTGGGTACATAGAGATATTTTTGAAATGATATTTTATTGAGTCCTTACCTTTGTACCGAAATTTGGGTACATTGGTTTGTTTTGTTGAGGAAGAGAAATCCTATGGGAGATTTGGGTCCCTTGGTATGATTTGTCACTCTTGTCTGAATTGGGTACATAGAGTTAACTTACGTCTTGAGCTGGGTACGTAAGTCAGCTTTGATATTAGTACGTCGTCCGGTGTTAGGTTGTCTTGAGTCGGGTACGGCACTGAGCCTGGGTGCGTTGAAACTAGCACTTTGGGAGTTATGGTCATTTCTTAGACATAGGATATCGTATCTTTGAGTTGGGTGTGCGTGTCCTAATACTTCTATCATGTAGGAACCGTGGGTGGTTGTATCTTTGAGTTTGGGTGTACATCTATCCACTTGCGTTCGGTTCTCCCCTCGACGTTGATTGTTGTGATGTTGTGTTGAATGATTATTTGTGAGAGGTATTTGGATTTGGAAATTGAGTCTATTTTGATATAAATGATTATTTTGAGTATGTTATTATTTTAACGAAGAATTATGATTATTGGCGATGTTGTTGATGTTTATGATGCTTTGTGGTTACTATAATCGATGTTGATTTCCATAATTAGCTTATTTGATCTTGTTTAACCTGGGAGGATCGCTAGTTGCTCCCCACTGATGTGGACCCCTATATATATATTTTTGCGAGGTGAAGAAAGCTAATGATTCGGGTGGTTAACGGGATAGAGTGAGAGATAGGAATTTCAATCTTTTGTTATCATCATCTACTTTATGACATTCGGAATTTCGTCATTTTGATGACTTGGGTTGTAAGAGGCTTATAACCTCACTTTGGATAATATTTGGAAAATTAACCTTTAGTTATGATAATTAGACAACCTTTTATTATGGTTAGAAAGTAATACTCCGATAGACGGTATTTCCGCTCTTTGTCTAATGTTCATTAAATTAAGCATATTTTAGAAATTTATCTTTTAAAATATCGGAGATGTTACACTCGGTCCTCATAAAGTAATTAAATAATCCAAAGGGAACAACATGATTTGATTCATGGTACAATACCAACATAATTTTTAGGAAAAAATATTTTTAGTAAGTTAACCTTTGCGCGCTCTTCTTAAAATAAGCCAACCTTTTGATTAACTATGAATAAGTTAACCTTGTATCTACTTTTGCTATAAATGAGTTAAATCACAATTTCATCCTATTAAAATGTGACACGCATCATAATTTCAACGTCATTAACTCGTTTACGGCTAAGTAGATACAAGGTTAACTTATTCTAAGATAATCAAAAGATTGACTTATTTTTGAGAAGATCAACCAAAGGTTGACTTATTAAAAATAATTTTTCCTAATTATTAATTCTTCATGTGAATTAATAAAATAAAGTTCCCAATCCCATATGCTTGCATCAATCATCCATACAAACATAATATCATCATAATCAACATGCATGCTTCACACAAGGCATAAAGTATGCAATTTCAATTGAATGTAAATCACATATGAACTAAAAATACTTCTCTATACATGATACTACATAAATCCCATCCTTAGGATATGATACTAATCCAACCCACACATAGGTATGTACATACCTTGTGTAGACAAAGTTCGAGACCACTTTAACAAGCTTAAAGTCGCCTAAAGAGAATTCTCCACCTACCAATAATCAACATAACCACAAATCAATACTCCATAAATTTCCAGCAATATTAAAATACTTTAAACCCTCTTTAAAAGTGTTTAAAATCTTTTCAATTATTAAAACTTCAATTATTAATACTCCCTAGTATAGTACTACTATACTAGTCATTAAAACCCTTAAAACTCATACTTTGACAATTAAAAGCGCATCATAAGCTTACTAATAAAATTTTCAGCAACTTATAATGTATAAAAACCCTTTTAAAACATACTTAAACATAACCAAAATCATAAGAGTACTCAATTTCATAAACTATAATTTACTACTATGATTTTCCAACTCATAAAACCCTAAAAACCCATGCTTTGATACTTAAAACTTTAATTTAAACATAATAACTAAATCTGAAATTTAATTACTTCATTATATAAATTACATGATCTGAATTTTATATTTAAAACATCAAACTATAACCTTAATCATAAACACATTAAAACAATCCTTAAAAATATAAACTTTTGCATTAAATAAAGCTAGAGGAGGAAGAATAACCACAAGAAGAAGAGAGTAGGAACAGCGACAAGGGGAGGCTGCCGTCGGGCTACTGCGGCCGGTGGTCGGCGGTGGTGGTCCGGTTAGCGCCTGCCGTGGAGGACCGAAGAAACCGAGAGAGAGAAGAAGAAAAATCAGGAGAGAGAGAGAGAGAGAGGAAAAAGGAGGGAGGGCTGAAAATAGAGAGAGGAGGAAGAGAGATAAAATAAGTGTGGGGGAGATTTTGGGGGTTTTGAGGTTTATATAGTTAACCTTTTTTGCGCTTAGGAAAATGTGTTTGGGCTTAAATAATATTAAATGGTTGGGTGATTTGCATAGTTGGGTTCCTCTAACCCAATTTAAAATCCTTTTTACTAAATCCAAAGATGTTTTAAGCTATTTAAAAATTTTCAAAGTATGACTAAACAAATATTTGATTACTTAAAATCATTAAATAATTCCTTTGACTTTCAAATAGTCAACCTTTTAAGAAATAAATAATTTAAACATTAAAATATATATAATATACATTAAAATGCATTTATAAAATTCATAAAATTACGGGGGATTACACTCCATATCCACACGAAATCTCACAAAAATTAGAGCTCTTAGGAACCCCCCCAAAAAAACAATGGCTATAAATAGCCATGTTTGCTCCTCGATTCATCATCCACTCACCTCACTACTTCACTATAATAGCCCGCCGGAAAATTGTCCCAATTTCTCGCCGGAAACCGCCACCCATAACACCCCACAAACACCCCAGTTTTTCACACAACCTCCCACCCCTCTGTTTTCGAGCTCGCACCACCACAACACCACTTTCCTACCACCCAGTGCAGCACTCCACCCTCCTCCACTAGCGCACCTCATGTGCGCCACTCACCACACCGTCGCCTACCCAGACCCGCAGCAACCCCAACACACTCTCTCTCTTTCCCTCGCTCGCGTTCTACTTCTCTCTCTCACTCGCCCAACTTTTTCTTTTCTCTCCTCTCGCTTGGTCCGCTCTCTCCTTTATTCGCTGCGTGTTGAACCCCATATATGTTGTGCACATGTGAGTTGTCCCACATTGGAGAAAGAGGATAGAAAGTACCACAATATAAGCTAGAGGAGCTACTCGTACTATGGCCAATTGGTTTTAGTATGGAACCTCCTTTGGGCTTGTATGTGGACCGAACTCTCCTCCTCCGTATTGGGTTGTCCAGGCCCATTTTCAATCATATTTAATTTATCATGGTATCAGAGTCCATGTTGTTGGGCCTTTCATATTGGGAATTTGTCAAGCAACTGGATAAGGACATCTATTGGACGATCATTTCCCATGAGGATTACCATAACTCTAAGGACACTCACATGTGAGGAGGAGTGTTGAACCCCATATATGTTGTGCACATGTGAGTTGTCCCACATTGGAGAAAGATGAGAGAAGGTACCACAATATAAGTTAGAGAAACTAAACCTACTATTGCCAATTGGTTTTAGTATGGACCCTCCTTTGGGCTTGTATGTGGACCGAACTCTCCTCCTTCGTATTGGGTTGCCCATACCCATTTTCAGTCATATCTAATTTATCACTGCGTGCACCGCTAGACCACCGTCGTGTCGCCGCCATCACGCTGCTGCATCCACCCTCGCCACGCCTCGTCGCTGCTGTCGGAGCCCAACCGCGCCCAGTCTTCGGTTGCCCTCTGTTCTCTTGTCTGCTTGTTGAGCAGAGGTATAATTACCTCTTGTTCCTTTTAAATTCTGACTTTGAGTTTAGTAATTTAAGCCTAAGTTTGCACATGGTTAATTTGATAAGTTTGGGCCTAAGATAATCCTATAAAAAACTAAATGTTGGGCTACAAAGATTAAACACAAATTTTGCTACTTTTATTATGTGGGTTAAGTAAAGTAGTTGGACCAATTAAATAAACCAACAACCTCACTCTTGTTCATAAATTTAGGATTAAAATGTTAATGTCGATAATTTATGCACTAATTGATACTCGCTATAATAAAATCTTATGTTTAGAATTTATGATTTATAATGTTTTTGCTTGTCAATACAATATGAATAATAATATTATGAAGGTAAATTCACTAATGGTAATAAACTTGCCTAATAATTAGCTAATTGATAAGTCACCTCAATAAGTATAACTTAAGTATTAATCAATGACTATGGATCTTTTTATGAGAACTTCCAGTCAAAGTGTTATATGGCTTTAATTTAGTGATACAACATACATGATTAGTAATAAACGATAGTTTGATATAAACTTTGGACGTTCATGATAATCACTTTAACATCATCAAACTTATTTATAACTAAATGAAGTAGCTATAGTTATAATACTAAGATATTAATACGAGTTTTAAATTATAAAATGACAAATAAGCTTAAAGGGACCATATGACTAATAGAGGGAAGTTTCGAATTAAAGGTTAACAAAAGTGTAACATGATCTTAATGTTCAATTCATAAAATACGAAATGGTTATAACAAGACGTTCATACTCACAAATCATGAACTACAGCTTAGGCACTAAGTTGTTAAGTAGAAAGAATACATATGACTTTTATTAACCATCAGAGACCTCAATATATTGAACTCCTAAGTACCTCCTAAAGTGAGCACATGATAGAAATGGATCAAGAAACTCAAAATTTAGAATATAATATTAATAAGTTTTTTATTGATTAGATTGAAAAGGAAGAGATATTACAAGCCTCACCCGTCTATTAAGGTTGTTAAGCAGGATTACAGGTAACATCTATTGCTAACACCTACGATCCCCTTCGAATGAGTTTCATAAATGCCTACATATATTATGAGCTTATGAGTTATTGATACTCAAGTATGATTCATGAAATATCTAAGGCTTATGCTGATGATTGCTAAATAAACAAAACATGATAAATGAAAGTGAAAGAGTTTCTGGCAGTATAATGTTACGCTTAGTATCTACTTTATGATCGTGCACGTACCTTCGCACCCGCCGTATACCCAACAAGGGAGTCGGGCTCCTTGAGGGGTACCACATGTTATGCTACTACTTTATTTTGGTGCGAGCGGTGTGTCCAACAAGGGAGCTGGGCTCCTTGAGGATCATCGCATGGTGGGAGACGTCCCGCATGTCTATACTCGCCAGTTACCAAGCTAAAAGATGAAAAGATAATGGGAACTTATGAAGTTTCAAGTTGCTACTTATAACTGTTCACCTTCCTAGTATTTTATTATTGATTTCTAATTTGTTTTACTATATTCTTTTTCCCCTATTTACAAATAAAACGAATTGAAATGAATTTACGTTGTTAGGGTAGTATGTTACTGAGCTTTGGCTCATGATGTTTTGTTTTTTGTTTTAGGTATGAGCAGAACCATTGCAAGAGCGTTGTTAATAAGGAATATGTTCAAGTGAAATTGTATGATATCTTGTATTAGGGGAAATCATTATTATTTGATTCGCGCATTTGTGTATGAATTATCAAGGACTATATAAGGCTGCATTGTATTAGTGGGCCTATGTCCCACAGGCTTAAGTTCCATTTCCACTGCTAAGTGAGTAATTATGTTTAATTAAGGTTATGAATTTTCAGGGCGTTACACTTGAACCTCACGAGCACGAACTGCAATGAAATAATAGACCCCGTCACACTGCACTCTCGCTCCAATCAGGATCCTCAAAGTGCGGTTCTGTATGACACATAACTTATTAGTGAGAATAACAATTAATTCCTGGTTGGCTAATAATTGAGAAACAGACAATAAATTACAAGTGAGAGCGGGTACGTAAAGAACATTGTCCAACACCAAATTTTCTCCTAAAATAATGCTCCCAGTTTTTGTAGCCACCGTACTTTTCCCATTAGGCAACCCAACAGTACAAGAAACATCACACAGATCAATGAACAAACTAATATTACCAGACATATGGTTTGAGGCGCCGGAGTCAATGAGCCACGTTTTGAAACTAGACTTACCACTTAACTTTTCAGAAGAAGAGGTGGAGTTGGAGACTTTGAGAGCAGACATAAGTTGAGTCCACTGCTCATTAGTAAGAGTATGGACACTTTGTCTATCACTATCACCCACTTCGGATTGTCGACCATTTGGACGATCATTACCCATATTGGCAGCAAAGGTGCGACCACCATTACGGCCGCCAGCGCGACCACCACGACAATCCCATCCAGTTCGACCACCACGAGCACGTTCAGGCCAACCGTGAAGATCATAGCAGCGATCTTTCTCATGACCACGTTTACCACAGTGGCAGCATAGCCTAGAGTCTTCATCTCCACGAGTAGGAGCAATACCACTTACCGCGAAGTCGATGGCATCAGGACGTGGAGCGTCTTGGGCCTCGGAAACAATTTGTTTACATTGATCAGCAATAATTTTGGAGTAGGCAACATTGAGAGAGGGAAGAGGATCTTGCATAAGAAGACCCGACACTAAAGACCCAAACTTTTTGGGATCCAAACCCAAACAAAATTGATGTAGGTGGTCTGCTTCCCGAAGCTTAACATACTCACTAGCAGCAGCACGTGTATAAGCATGAAGCTTACAGTAACTAGCAAACTCATCTTGAAGCCAGACGTAACTCCCCAAAGAAGCCACGAGGCCGACCTTGTTGACGACAATCGCGAATCTCGATTTTTCAACTCAAGGATGTGTGGACCATTACCCAAGGAATACCGATCTCGCAAATCATCCCATAAGGACTTAACATCGTCAGGAAATGCATAGTGGATCATAGTCGGGAGATTTTCCAAGCCACAAGCATGGAATTGATAATACCCCATTTATCATAGTCGAGAGATTTTCCTCTGGTACGTCAATTATAACAGCCCGCACTTCCGAGCTGCTAGCTAATCACACTTAACATTCGTAAACCTCAATTAACACTAAATAAACCTCGAATTTACATTATCTTGCAGCGGAAACATAAGCTATAAAACGATCCTGGACCTATGGGTCAGGGCCCACAACATAATAACTCCAAAATGAAATATCAGCTTACAGAATACTTTACACAATTTCCATAAAAGAATATTTTATTCTCAAATAAATACTTGAATACTTCTAGATACAACCTCTGAATCATTAAAATAATTACAATCTCATAAAGAAAACTCTCTCTTTGATCCACTTCGAGCCTCCACCACAACCTGCAATTTACAGAAGAAAATACAAAACAAACAAAAACTAAAATGAGCGGAAAGCTCAGTAACTTAACTTCATCCCGTCAAAATGGTTTTAGTTTGTAAACATTTTCCATGTAATAAACAAACTTGGTAATTGTTCGGAAAAGAATTCATCCTTTAAAATATATCGTTGGCGTAGCTCAATCACTTAACACAAATCGTTGGCAAGTACAAGTTTTGGCAGAACATAACGTAACATAACATAACAGAATATTCGACCTTTTCTGGTCTTAACTGAACTTATATCTAAATCATTTTCTCCACCTGTACCTTGCCCACTTTTCATCTTAGTTCCTGAGCTAAGCCAGCCAAAAAAAATGTGTAACTCCTTTTTACATTATCATATTCAAACCATATCTCACTACACATAAATATTTCCGAACAATTCCAATAACTGAACAAAAGCATTCTTATATAATCATCCAATAACAATTCAGAACTCAATTCATATAGACAGATCTATAACCATGGCCATGACTATAATCGGCATAAGATATTAAAAATACACCACACACGCGGACATGTAAGTACATTTTCCTGAACATAAAGGTTACCTCAATTGCAAACCAATTTTCCCTACTAACAACCTTGCATAGAATAACACCGATTAATCTTTTAAGAATAATCCTCAATCCCCAATATAGCTTCGAGCTCCACAAATCCATATCCATAGTCACATTACCAATAACAATAAGAATTAGATAAACATTCCATAAATTTAATACATGAAAACTAATCTAACTCACTCTTATAATCTAAACTCATCCTAAATCCCATTCATTTGTCATTCTTATACACATACCAATTAATCTTGCACTCTATACTCTAACTCAACAAGAACTATAACCAATATCCATTATACTAATCCGACTCACAACATCAATCTCCAACTCTAATTAACCCCATTTTGATTTTAGAGATTATTATCAAACAACATAGTTTATAAAAATCATATTTAATAACTTACTTAAGAAGGACCAACTCATACTATAAGCTTCAATCCATTGAATAAAGAGGAAAGATTTAATTTTTAAGTTAAGAAACTTTTATCATAGCTGATTTTGGTAACTGATTTTGCTATTCAATAACAAGAGGTGATCTTTTTATGAAATCGAACAACAAAATTCATTAAAACTGGGACTTGAGTTCTTGCAATAAAGAAGAGGAAGATGAGATCTTATAACTTATACCTCCATAAAAGAGATGAAGGAGACGATGGTTGCAAGCACTAACATCAACTACGCATCAATCTCACACACACGCAGCAGCACGAAAGAACACACAGCAGCAACGCATCAAGAAGTTCAGCAGCAACAGCAAACTTGCAAAGGCCATAACTCATAGCTCCGAACTCCGATTGAAGAAATTTTTGAGCCTAAATTCAATAACTCGAAGAGATCTACAACTTTGATGAAGAAACAAAGAACAAAACTGGATTTCATGCTGTAGATAATTGAGGCAGCAGATTGACGAAAACAGAGGTGAGAGAATAATGAGTGTTGGGGTTTCAACTTCACCAAGAAATTTCTTTTGGGTTAGTTCATAAGAAAGATTGAGAAGTTTAGCTAATTATAGTTCATAGAGTTTAGAGGATTTTGGTTTGAGAATTTGACAACAATTAGCTTTGGTGGCAACTCCTTCAAATGACACGAAGAGGGAGAGAAATAAGAAGCTTTTGACCCATTTTTGTTCATTTATATTTTACTTATTATTTTAAGAAAAACAATTGAGGGTAAATTAGTAAATCTACAATTATGCTCCAAAAATGAGATTTTTAAGTTAATCAAAAGAATCTCAACTTCTCAAAGCAAATTTTAATATACATAATTATACTTCTATAATATAATTAGTCTAACTTAAAGCTATTTTAAAACTAGGGCTATTACATCAATAGTACCATCAATGAAACCGAGCTTATTCTTGGCACGAAGATTATTACGTAAGGAACGGACCATTCTTCATAATTGTCGCCTTTCAACAAAATTAGACTAATTACGGCTCTTGTACCCTCACTAGGATGGAGATAATATGCGAAAAAGGCTCATAACGAGGTGGTTTGGTTGAGGTGGTGGCTTTAGTCATGGCAAAAAGCTAAAACAAGGAACGAAGAAGATGAAGGCAGCGACGTAAATGTAACTAAAAGAAAAAAAAAACTAGGTTAAACGTGCATCCGATACCATGTTAAGAGAAGGGAAAATATGAGGAGTAAGATAGCTTAATCAATAATTACCACAAAGTTTCAATATATAGTCTACCGAGAGACCATAATAGCCTAAAACTCCTATACAAGATATACTTACAAGATATTTATAACTTAACATATCTAAAGATCTATTTACCATAGAAATCCTATTATGTATTATGGATATTTTTGTAATATTTTATCAATTAAACCAAGGTAGACCTTACCGTCACTAGATTATCTTTACTTCCTCTAAAAAAAAGATTATCTTTACTTATTGAATTTATTTACTTCACCTAACCTCAATAATGTTGATGGCTTAAAGGATGAACCTGTTTCCTTACAAACTTAAGAGTCGAAAATTGAACAGGTTGTGTGCCTACGTAGCTCACAGTATACATTCATTCTAAGGAATTGGATGAGACGCCAAACATTTTTTTAATGCACTATATTATGAATCACTTTGTATATAAAAAACGAGTATCTATTATAAATTCAAGATTATATTTTCTATGACATGACAACAATTTAAGATATTGATTTGTGTTCAGAAAATATAAACATACAAAATACTGTTCACCACATATTATTCCTAATAACCCTATCCGGTCTTCGCGCTAAAAAGGATTTTGTCATTCACTCCGAACCCACCTCTATTCCAATTCATGTTGCTATCAAGAAGTTGCAATTGTGTGTCCAAGTGTAACTGAACCTCGTAAAGCAACCATTGGCCTGATGCATGTTCCAAACAGTACAAAAAAGGTTCTTTTCCAAGCAACCTTTTGAGCTCATCAAAAACATCAACTGACTTTGGCTTTCCACCATTTCAAATCTTCCAATTTTGTCTTTTGGGTAAGACCAAGGTTTTCAGCTGCAATACAAAAAAAATAGCTATTAACCAAATTATAATATTTATATAAAAAACATAATTTAGTTTAAAAAAAAATTACCAACGGTGTCAAGTTTGGTATGAATCTGATAGTGCTGATATAGTATGCAGGCATTGTGAAAATATGTATTATGGCTGAAAATCGGCCGAATCGTGCCATGCACTACCCATTGATGCTTCCACAAAGCCTTATCTCGTGGACATACCGATTGTAATCCAATTTTGATTCAATTCATCTATAAGACTGTCAATCAATAGCCGAACAATAATGAAAAATTGAGTCGTTGTCAAAACCTTTCCTAAATTATAAATTTTTAAATTTAAAAACTAACAAAAGTGTTGTATACCTTGTAATCAAAGTCAACTCCGAGTAAAATGTATTGACTCATTTTGTAACCTCGCATTATGCAAGAAAAACCGATGCAAGCTTGGATCAAGGTCCCATATCCTCGCTATTTGTTTTTATGCCACGTAACAAATGAAAACTCTTGGGGGACTGTTTAGAAAAGAAAAAAACAATATATATTTTAGAAAAAAAAGAAAATAATAACCTATATATATGAACATTATGTAGGAACATATAGATGCATGTATAGTGGAATTTCAGGAAACAATTTACTAATATGGTCAATTAATAGTGAACACATGAATCAATTAACCACAAACAAACTTAGAAGCAAGCATTTAAACACAACAAATGCAAGAAATTAATAAAAGCAATAATTAAAATGATCTAGTATGACCCCCTAAACTTAGAAAAATAACTAATCTTCATGAATCTTCCCTTGAAACTCCATGGATCACCATCCTTGAAACTCCTTGAATCCTTATGCTTGATTATATAATTTGAATTAAATAAATAACGAAAAATTAAAGTTACAAAAATACAAACGATTCTCAAATCGTATTTAATTTACATTCAAATTTAACGATTCGCAGATCGTATTTACTATCCTAATCCGGGCCATACTAGTCATAACATGCAAAATATAATATCATACATATTACATTAAACATCCACGCATTTATAATATCAAAATAAAAAAAAACACAAACTATTTAGTTATTAACAATTAATAAACAAATAGAACTTTCCAAAATAATTAAAAAACTTAACATCTTTAAGCTAGAAATTATTTAGGAAACTTTATTATTTTAATTCAATTACTTATTTAAAACTTAGCAATAATCATTATTATTCACAAATTTACAAAATAGGAAACTTTTGGATTTATGCTCAACTTTGGAAAATAAGATTTTCCTAAAAAACAAATTTCTTTTATTAAAGGTTGGCTTGTTGACCGTTGACCACACAGACAAGGCTACTAGTTAACGACACCAACCAAAACCAACCTTACAACGGAATTTCAGAAACAATTTCCTAACATCCATCATAGGACCGCTGAGACATAATCAATCATATGAATCATTCAATAGGGATTAGATATAAAACCTTTGTAGCGTTATTTCCCTATTGTATGCAAGCTTTGAAGATCTGAGAGCCCCAAAGTGTTGCTCCTCTAATCAGTCCACAAGCACCAGATGAACACCAATGTTTGCTAGAACGGAAGAGAAGAAATTCTCTTGCTTTTGATGGTATAGGCGCCGATTTAGAGGGAATAGTTTAGGGCTTCACTTGCTCTCTCTCTCTCTCTCTCTTGTGAAAAGAAACTGCTTAATGAATTGATCGCCTAAACCCTAATATTATATCCTATATATAATAGAAGAGTCATAGGCTAGTTAGGAGAACTAATTCTCCTCATATTCCCCTTAGGACCGGCCCAACCCTAATCCTCAATGGATTTGGATTGCTTTGTCCAACTTGTGCTACAATGTGTGACCTCTTAGGATTAATTATTTTAGTTATAAGCCCAATCCATATTGTCCTATTAATCATATTTATTCTCTAGCAAGAAATACGATAACTAAAATAATTAACTTTATTATCTTCATAATACTATTCCTATTTATATTTAGTAATTGACGGGATGTCTAAGGGCATATTCCTTCAATCTCCCACTTGTCCGAAGACAAGAGCGCAATGTTAAATTCCTTAAGTCACTTAATGCCAAATTTGATAACACCATGTTATTCTCAAATTTCTGTTCCTTGATCACTGAGTTCGAACTGCTCAAATAAGGATTAACTCTTTAATCCTATTTCGCATGGCCATGCAATTTTCCAGTTCTCGCTTGTAACACCCCGACCCATACGGAGTCAGATATATCGTCACCAATGCGCATCCAGGGCCAACAACTGTCCTCAATAACCAACACAAGTTCTTCCGGCGCATTTTGTCCTCACTCATGCGCACCCTGAGAAACTTCCCAGGAGGTCACCCATCCCTGGACTACTCCCAGCCAAGCACGCTTAACTGTGGAGTAACTTAGGAAATAAGCTCCCTAAAAGAAAGATGCATCTTGTTGGAATGAGTAGCCTGTTAAATCTCTTTAAAGCAATCATGAAGGGTATTACATACACCCCCACTTGAGAACAGCAACGCCCTCGTTGCGCCCGAGGACTCCACATATTCGGCATACGGCCCGTGGGTCGCCCTGGGCCCAAGACCGATCACCGGGAGACTCCGGATATTCGGCTCGACGACCTCCGGGTCGCTCCTTATGACAATGCACCCCGTAATCCTCCCCCACTAGGCGTCTGAGGACTCCTAATATTCGACCTGACGGCCTTAGGGTCGCCCCAACACGCGGTCGTAGGGTTGCTCTGATACCATTTGTAACACCCCGACCCATACGGAGTCAGATATATCGTCACCAATGCGCATCCCGGGGCCAACAACCTGTCCTCAATAACCAACACAAGTTCTTCCGCGCATTTTATCCTCACTCATGCGCACCCCGAGAAACTTCCCGTGAGGTCACCCATCCTCGGGACTACTCCCGCCCAAGCACGCTTAATCGTGGAGTAACTTAGGAAATAAGCTCCCTAAAAGAAAGATGCATCTTGTTGGAATGAGTAGCCTGTTAAATCTCTTTAAAGCAATCATGAGGGGTATTACATAACTGTAACAACCTTGAATTTCCAATAACTCTAAAAACATCTTATAATAAATAACTCGAAAATCCAAAGGTGCTACGCCGCGATAATTAATAATAACCGCAAGGCTAATGGTTCTAACTAAAATAATAGACAATAAATTTTAAATAATTATTACGGACCAACTTGATAGAAAGTAATTAATTATTACAAACCGGAATGTAAATTCTAAAGTCAAATTAATAACAAGGAAGTCTTTTTTAAAGTCTATTAAGCTAAAGGAGATCCAACGCACTCTTTAACCCAACCAAAAGCTAACTATCTTCGTGTACCCGCACATTAAACACGTAGTATCGCCCAAAGGCCGAGCAAGATTTCATACTATAATAAAACAAAACTACTCAATGTGCAGTAAGATATATAGGAATATCTTACAAATTCATTTAAAAGTTGTACGGTTTATATATATAATATATTAACTTTCTAATAACCTCAAATACAATATTTCTTTCGAACTATTCGTAAAACTTTCAAATATAACCTTTCGTAATCTGTGAGTAGGAAGTAATAAAAATCCAATGAGCTAGCTAGGCTCACTGGACAAGGTAAACACCAAAGCCCCTAGTATGCATACCCCTAACTCGATAACGAACCGAGAAGGAAGACAATTGGCAAGAGTATTGATCAACATACTCCCAACTACTAAATAGATTGTTGAGACACCGTTAACTCAACCTACTTTCCATACTCGGGGAATACCGCTTACCTACCAACCCCACATTTTATATAAACTTAATAAGCTTAGTAACAATGAGGAACTTCCTCCTTTTAATTATCTCAAACTTGTCTCACGAGGAACTTCCTCCTTTTAATATAATCTCATAAACTCTTTCGATATAGATATCGAGAACAATTTAAATCTCAATGTATAAACGTCATAAAAATGATCTCATTCTTAAAATAAGTTTCCAAAACAATATAAAACATTTTCTGAACTCATCTGTACAAGCATAGTAAGAAATCTTACCTTATCAGCAACCACAGTCAATAAATCTCAATCTCAAGTCAAAAAGGTTCCTCTACGAACCCGCAATCTACAATATAGTAATATAGTACAAGTCACTTGACAATACTTCACATAATTCACCTATAAATGACACAACCTAGTTAATGAGTTTTGACCGATTTTAAAAAAAACGACTCAACTTAACTCAATTTATTTCAAAAGAGCACAAAAGTCAATAGGCCAAAAGTCAATGAAAGTCAACTATGAAAACTAGTGCCCACACTGTTTTAGGGATTAATCATATAACTTAGACAAAGAACTAACTATATACCAACAAAATTGCAAACGGTATGTATAATACACAACTATCACCAATACTTCATTTTATTTTATTTTATTTTAGTTTCCTGTTAAAGTCTTATTATGACCATGATATATGCCAACTAATTCAACTAGTGATTCGATTATAAGTTAACAAAGAACATCTTTTGCTTTGGATGATGGACTCATGGAAGTAACGAAGGGAACAAAACATCGGCTCTTTGACATTGTATTCGGCGGAAATATAAGTCCACTCGTGTAACGTAATTAAAGTGAATCAAAAAAATTAACATGCTTTAGTTGCTTAGAACATACATTAGACATAACTACTACTCACAGGTACAACACAACAACCATACCACAACAACAACGCACCGCAACAACAGCACAATAACAATCTAACAACAAAGTTATAATTTAAAACAACATAATTGATTATCTCCATACTACATCAAACATGAACCAATTATCCCAATTTCACATCATAGAATTTTTCTCCAATTCGATTTATTTAAGAACCCTAATTTAACGAAATCTCCAAACTCAGAAAATAAAAATCAAAATTAAACTTGATGTTAGAACTTACTTGATAAAAGTGAAGTAATAGGATGAAATTACTCAGAAAAGGACCCGAACGTATTTTCTTTGACCCGATTTTCGACCCGAAAAACGCAAGTCCAAATACCCAAAATTCTCCTCTTTGAAAACCCACAAAAATCAAGAATTATTGAAGATGGATAAATCACGGTTGGTAAATTTTTGTAGTTTTAATGGTTTCCTTGGTTGAAGCAACAAGTAGAAGAAAAGGAAGAAGATGGTGAAATGGTGGTCGTGGGTTTTGGTGTTAGGAAGCAGTACAAATACTCTTTTTTTTTCTTTTCCTTTCTTTTTTCTTTTTTTTCTAATTTCCTCTCTCCTTATAATACTAACAACTAGGTATTGGGTTCTAACTTAACCTAGTAAACTTAGGAACTTATTTTTTTTCTTTCCACTTATAGGATAAAGTCAAAGCTAATAACAAAAGTATTTTAAATGAAAGAAATCTGAAATTATTTTCATTAAATAATTTAATACAAATAATTACTAAACGGGTATAAAAATACGGGGTGTTACAATCTACCCCCTTAAAATAAGTTTCACCCCGAAACTTAAAGTATTACTCAAATAATCAAACTAATACTCTTGTTTCCGAAAACAACTCATTAACTCTATACGTTAGCTAACTACTATCACTTGAAATATAAAACCTCAACTTGTATTTCACATTTCTCATAGATAAATTTAACACATAAAAAAAAATCATAAACTCTCTACTATTATAGGAATGTTCATACTATAACAAGCAGACATAAAACACATCAAAGCTTTATCAGAAACTTTCAATCACACATGCACGAAATTAGTATGAATTCTACCCCCCTTAAAAAGGGAGTTACGTCCTCGTAACTAAAAATTTACCTAGGTGAAGAGATGGGGATACTTAAGACGCATAGCATCCTCGCCTTCCCAAGTAGACTTCTCCGAGTTGTGGTTTGACCACGCACCTTCACAATCTTTGTCTCACCCTTGCGAGTCTTCCGAACTTTGTGATCTAGAATCTGAACTGGAAACTCCTCATAAGTCATGTTATCATCTAACTGGAGAGACTCTGGCTGTAGCACATGCGAAGGGTCACTAATGTATCGCCGCAACTGAGAAACATGGAACACGTTATGCGCACGATCAACGCCTGGCGGCAACGCCAATCTGTAAGCCACCTCCCCTATTCTCTCCCGTAATCTCGTACGGACCAATGAACTTAGGGCTCAACTTGCCCTTCTTCCCAAATCTCATCACTCCTTTCATAGGAGAAACTCTAAGCAACACCTTTTCTCCCACCTGAAACTCCTCATGGCGACGATGCTTATCACCATAACTCTTCTGTCTATCCTGTGCCGCCTTCATTTTCTGCTGTATGAGCTTTACCGCTTCAACAGTCTCCCGAATCATCTCCGGACCAATCACAATGACTCGCCTATATCACTCCAACACAAAGGAGTACGACAACGTCGACCATATAACGCTTCAAATGGTGCCATCTGAATGGTAGAATGGTAGCTGTTATTATATGAGAACTCTATCAAATCTAGCTTATCCTCCCAAGAGCCCTGGAACTCTAAGGCACAAGCCCTCAACATGTCCTCCAGCGTTTGAATAGTGCGCTCCGTCTGGCCATCTGTAGCAGGATGAAAAGCTGTACTCATCTTCAACTTAGTCCCCAAAGCTTCCTGAAGCTTCTGCCAAAAGTTAGACAAGAATCTACGGTCCCTATCTAAAACAATATCACTCGGGACACCATGAAGTCTAATCACGTGCTCTCTATAAGCAAGAGCGATCGTTCATGCTTCCAAGTATCCTTCATGGGAACAAAATGAGCAGACTTGGTAAGACGATCCACAATAACCCAAATCATATTATTCCCCTTTGGTGTTCTCGGAAGTCCACAAACAAAATCCATTGAGATCGATTCCCATTTCCATGCAGGTACCTCTAAAGGCTGAATCATCCCCTGAGGCCTCTTGTGCTCACTCTTGACCTTCTGACAAGTCAAGCATCTCGAGACATACTTAGCAACATCAGTCTTCATATGCGGCCACCAAAAAGTCTGCTTGAGATCCTTGTACATCTTATCCCCTCCCGGGATGAACCGAATCTCGCGCGAATGAGCTTCTTCGAGGATCTTTTCCTTCAACTCGGGAACATTAGGAACACACCATCTCCCCTTGAATCTCACGCTACCATCCTCAACCACCGTGAAATTGATGAGGCTCATTAGCTTGCTTGTCCTTTAAGAACTTATCCCGTACTTGTGCTTTTTGATCTCATCATACAAAGTGGATCGAATCATAAGAGAGTTAAGTTGAGCTCCTAATTGCACTATCTCTACATCAAGATTCTCGAAACTCCTCTCGAAGACGATTCCTCGAACGTATGGTTTGCAAACAGTGAGAGGATTTCCTACTAAGTGCATCTCGCAACAACATTGGCCTTACCCTCATGGTACTGAATCTCCATATCATAATCCTTGATCAGCTCTAACCATCTCCTTTGCCTCATGTTCGCCTCTCTCTCGAGTGAAGATGTATTTCGGACTCTTGTGGTCCGAAAATATCTTGAATGATGTGCCAAGCGTATAATGACGCCGGATCTTAAGTGCAAAAACAACGGTGCCAACTCTGAGATCATGCGTCGGATAATTCAACTCATGGTTCTTCGTTGCCTAGAAGCGTAAGCAACAACCTTTTTATCCCGCATAAGCACACAACCAAGACCATTCTTCGAAGCATTCGTGAACACTTCGTACTCAAGGTTTCCGTCGGGTAAAAGTCAACACAGGGAGCCGTGGTGAGACGCTCCTTCAAAATCTGGAATGCCTTCTCACAATCATCATCCCAACAATACCTAGTATCCTTCCTCATCAATGCGATCAACAGCCGAGCTATTTTCGAGAAGTCCTTCACAAACCTCCTATAATAACCCGCCAAGCCCAGAAACCGTGAATCTCGGTCACACTCTTTGGAGTAGGCCACTCGAAACTGACTTGAATCTTTGATGGATCAACCGAGACGCCCTCTCTAGAAATGATATGACCAAGAAAAGCAACTTAATTTCTTCTTGCCGGAATTCACACTTGGAGAACTTAGCATACAACTTATTCTCCCTCGGGACTCCGCAGATAGTGCGAAGATGCTCTTCATGCTCACCGGCATCCTTTGAATAAATCAGTATATCATCTATGAACACCACCACAAACTTATCCAGTACGGCCGAAGACTCGATTCATCAAGTCCATGAACACCGCTGGAGCATTAGTCAACCCAAAGGGCATAACAAGAAACTCATAGTGCCCATAGCGAGTTTCGAAAGCCGTCTTAGGAATATCATTCTCTCGCAATACGAAGTTGATGGTATCCAGATCTCAGATCAATCTTAGGGAAAACTCCAGCTCCCACTAACCGATCGAACAAATCATCTATTCTTGGTAAGGGGTACTTGTTCTTCACTGTAACATTGTTGAGTTCTCTCTGTAATCAATACACACGCACGGAGACTCCCATCCTTCTTTTTCACAAACAAAACAGAGCACCCCATGGAGATACACTAGGTCGAATGTACCCCTTATCAAGCAACTCTTCTAACCGGGCCTTAAGCTCTTTCATTTCGGCGGGGCGCCATTCTCGTAAGGAGGCTTAGAAATAGGTCCGTGCCGGGCATCAAGTCAACACCGAACTCAACATCACGTCTCGGAGGCATGCCGGGAATATCGTCAGGAAAAACATCTACAAACTCATTAGCAATTCGAACATCTTCAACACGTGGCTCTTCCTTACTAGTGTCATGAACATGGCACAAGTACATAGGACATCCCTTCCTCAAATAGGATTTCAAAGTCGAGGCGTAAATGATTTTCAAAGAAGACCCTCTATAAAACTCATGGACTCCACTAGGACCAATTACGTACACCTTTTGTTTCTCACAATCTATCTTGGCTTTATGCTTACTAAGCCAATCCATCCCTAGAATTACATCAAAATCATGCAAGGGAAAAGCTATCAAATCGCCTACTAGGGTGGTACTACCACACATAATAAGGGACATCCGGATACAAATTATTACAAGTTATAATCACACCGGAAGGAATAGAGATGTCTACATCACAAATTCTAGAGTTCTCTAACCCTAACTTTTTCACAAGAGGTTCGAGACACAAAAGAATGAGAAGCACCCGTAATCAAATAGCACATAAAATGGACATCGAATGAATAGAAAAAGTACCGGTGACCACGTTGCCCTTAGTGTTTGCCTCGGTCACGGTTCATCACATGAACTCCGCCCAGGTGTTCCTCCTCACATCACCTCTCGTGTGCTCGAGTAGCATTAGCAGCCCCTCCGTTGCGATTAGGTGCAACATTCCCCGAAGTAGAAAGAGCGGGACGAGTGTTGTTTCCATTTTGGGGTCTCTTATCTCGCTTGTCCCCATTCCTCGAACTCATCTCGGGCCCGAAGTTCCTCGATCTTGGGTTAGTAAAGCATTCATAAGCACGATGCCCCTTCCTCCCACAAAGTGATTACACTCCACCAAATTACCATCACAATCCTTGCCGGGGTGGTTCTCACTACAACGTTTGCAATAGAAAATCCGATCGCCCCTCCGGGTTCGACTTTGGGCCGGGCCGCGAGAAGGAGTGGAATTCCGATTATCCTTAGAATACCGCCGACCGGAACCTCCCTTGTTGTAATTACCACCGGAATCACGGTTCCCAAGGTTTCGATTTTTAGTGAAACCCCTCTACCTTTGTTGTAACCAGTGGAACCAGATGTATCACCCTTTTCTGTCGCCTGAGTAGACCCTACTGGAGTGGATTTCAACTTCTTTGCAACTTGCCTCTTCTCCTCAATCCTCTCAGCGTTACAAGCACGAGTGTACACCTCCTTCACTGTAGTATACTCACCAGCTCCCATCCTAGAATGAAGATCGGGATCTAACTTCTCCTCGAATTTCACCGCTCTCTCCCCGCTCGTCGGGAACTAACCCCTAAGCAAAACGAGCCAACTCCCGAAATTTCACATAGAACTCATGAACGGTCATATCTCCCCGCACGAGATCATTAAACTCTGTCCTCTTCCTCTTCCTCATATGGGCTGGAAAGAACTCGTCACGAATTGCCTTCTTGAACTCAGTCCAACCAAACTGTCTCTCCTCCATGAGCTTTTCTCCTTCCTCATCCACAGTCACCTTAGTGGTCAAATCAAATTTGTTGTGAGTCCACCAAATATCAGCATCCTCAACTAGATAATAGGCAGCAGCATCAACCTTCATCTCATCAGGGACTTGGAGAGTGGTAAAGATTTTGTCAAATTCTCTAATCCAGTTCTCCATCTTGGTAGGATCACCCTTACCATCAAAAGAAGAAGGTTTCTTCGGTCAATTGCCTTAGAAATCACAAACAGTTTTGGAACTAGCATTGCCGTAAAACGGGAGTAACAGGAGTATTAAGGGCAACCGCTGAGCATCGCAATTTTCTCCATAACATCGGTTAAGGCTCGAGTGGATTGAGCTATCCCGCGCATCATACGATTCGAACTTGAGTTTCGAGCACGCACGTGTCTACGCATCATCTTAAAAGCACAATAAAACAAAGATAAACCAAAAATGATTCACCCTTACCAAATAATAAATAAAATGCAAGAACTCACATAGTTTATAATTTTACTGGTTTCTAAACTCCAATAAATCAAGCAACCAAATGAAATGTGAAGTATATATATCATCAACACATAGTAATAATATAATTCCTTCTCTTCCCATATCACTTCCTCACAACGGCTTTTCAATTTTAATAATTTATTTACCTATTCTTGAAGTCATCTAAAAAAAAAATCTTAGTAACCTAAAGCTCTGAATACCAACTGTAACAACCCTGAATTTCCAATAACTCTAAAAACATCTTATAATAAATAACTCGAAAATCCAAAGGTGCTACGCCGCGATAATTAATAATAACCGCAAGGCTAATGGTTCTAACTAAAATAATAGACAATAAATTTTAAATAATTATTACAGCACCAACTTGATAGAAAGTAATTAATTATTACAAACCGTAATGTAAATTCTAAAGTCAAATTAATAACAACGGAAGTCTTTTTAAAGTCTATTAAGCTAAAGGAGATCCAACGCACTCTTTAACCCAACCAAAAGCTAACTATCTTCAGGTACCTGCACATTAAACATTGTAGTATCAGCCAAAGGCTGAGCAAGATTTCATACTATAATAAAACAAAACTACTCAATGTGCAGGTAAGATATATAGGAATATCTTACAAATTCATTTAAAAGTTGTACAGTTTATATATATAATATATTAACTTTCTAATAACCTCAAATACAATATTTCTTTCTGAACTATTCTCAGTAAAACTTTCAAATATAACCTTTCGTAACTCGTGAGTAGGAAGTAATAAAAATCCAATGAGCTAGCTAGGCTCACCGGACAAGGTAAACACCAAAGCCCCTAGTATGCATACCCCTAACTCGATAACGAACCGAGAAGGAAGACAATTGGCAAGAGTATTGATCAACATACTCCCAACTACTAAATAGATTGTTGAGACACCGTTAACTCAACCTACTTTCCATACTCGGGGAATACCGCTTACCGGCAACCCCACATTTTATATAAACTTAATAAGCTTAGTAACAATGAGGAACTTCCTCCTTTTAATTATCTCAAACTTGTCTCACGAGGAACTTCCTCCTTTTAATATAATCTCATAAACTCTTTCGATATAGATATCGAGAACAATTTAAATCTCAATGTATAAACGTCATAAAAATGATCTCATTCTTAAAATAAGTTTCCAAAACAATATAAAACATTTTCTGAACTCATCTGTACAAGCATAGTAAGAAATCTTACCTTATCAGCAACCACAGTCAATAAATCTCAATCTCAAGTCAAAAAGGTTCCTCTACGAACCCGCAATCTACAATATAGTAATATAGTACAAGTCACTTGACAATACTTCACATAATTCACCTATAAATGACACAACCTAGTTAATGAGTTTTGACCGATTTTAAAAAAAAACGACTCAACTTAACTCAATTTATTTCAAAAGAGCACAAAAGTCAATAGGCCAAAAGTCAATGAAAGTCAACTATGAAAACTAGTGCCCACACTGTTTTAGGGATTAATCATATAACTTAGACAAAGAACTAACTATATACCAACAAAATTGCAAACGGTATGTATAATATACACAACTATCACCAATACTTCATTTTATTTTATTTTATTTTAGTTTCCTGTTAAAGTCTTATTATGACCATGATATATGCCAACTAATTCAACTAGTGATCTGATTATAAGTTAACAAAGAACATCTTTTGCTTTGGATGATGGACTCATGGAAGTAACGAAGGGAACAAAACATCAGCTCTTTGACATTGTATTCGGCGGAAATATAAGTCCACTGTGTAACGTAATTAAAGTGAATCAAAAAAATTAACATGCTTTAGTTGCTTAGAACATACATTAGACATAACTACTACTCACAGGTACAACACAACAACCATACCACAACAACAACGCACCGCAACAACAGCACAATAACAATCTAACAACAAAGTTATAATTTAAAACAACATAATTGATTATCTCCATACTACATCAAACATGAACCAATTATCCCAATTTCACATCATAGAATTTTTCTCCAATTCGATTTATTTAAGAACCCTAATTTAACGAAATCTCCAAACTCAGAAAATAAAAATCAAAATTAAACTTGATGTTAGAACTTACTTGATAAAAGTGAAGTAATAGGATGAAATTACTCAGAAAAGGACCCGAACGTATTTTCTTTGACCCGATTTTCGACCCGAAAAACGCAAGTCCAAATACCCAAAATTCTCCTCTTTGAAAACCCACAAAAATCAAGAATTATTGAAGATGGATAAATCACGGTTGGTAAATTTTTGTAGTTTTAATGGTTTCCTTGGTTGAAGCAACAAGTAGAAGAAAAGGAAGAAGATGGTGAAATGGTGGTCGTGGGTTTTGGTGTTAGGAAGCAGTACAAATACTCTTTTTTTTTCTTTTCCTTTCTTTTTTTTTTTTTTTAATTTCCTCTCTCCTTATAATACTAACAACTAGGTATTGGGTTCTAACTTAACCTAGTAAACTTAGGAACTTATTTTTTTCTTTCCACTTATAGGATAAAGTCAAAGCTAATAACAAAAGTATTTTAAATGAAAGAAATCTGAAATTATTTTCATTAAATAATTTAATACAAATAATTACTAAACGGGTATAAAAATACGGGGTGTTACATCGCTCATCAAGAGGCCCAGACACTATTCCTATTTAATAGGAGGACTTATCCACTCTTGTATGACCATAACTCCCACTTAATTCTTAGCCCACCTGATCACTACCTTTATTTACGGCACGGCGTTTAACAGCGTCAAGGTTAAACTAATTATATGGTGGTTATTAAGACATACTCATGTCTACGGAATCCACTAAATTAGTAGTTCGATTATACTTTTAGAATCTAATTAGATCAAGTCTCAATGTATCAAATATACATCCATATAATCAATTAGACATCTCTATGTCTCCATAGCCCATGGAACTGCGCTATCAATTAATTATATACTAGTCTTTTAAATAAATCACTTATGTCCAATTAAGTGATTTAGACAAGGGACTTTGAATAAATTGTGATTTCATTTCACTTTATAGGGTTCCATTATCAAAACATTTTTGATAATCCTATTTGAAAAAACAATTTATTTGGACATTTTATTAATACTAAACCAAACAATTAAATAAGAAACAAATTTCTATTGATAAACATTCAAAGCATAATAAATGTCTTTACAATTGTAAACATGAAGTAAACAACCTAAATCCATTCTCCCATATGCTTAAGCCCCATAGACCTAGTATGACACTCATGTGCTTAGGTTGAGCAAGTGGTTTAGTCAGAGGATCTACTATATTATCCTCAGTATGAACCTTGCTTAATTTCACATCCTCTCTACCAACGATCTCTCGAATAAGATGGAATTTCCTAAGCACATCACTAGTGGAAAAAAGACAAGGGGCTGCGATGCAAGGGCCGCGGTTTATTATGAACCGCAACCCTTAATGTGAAGGGCTGCGGTTACTCCGAAAACCGCAGCCCTTCGGACACAAAGGGCTGCGGGTTTTGGTCTAACCGCAGCCCTTAACAAAAGGGCTGCGGTTTCTAAGAAGAACCGCAGCCCTTCACTTTTTTATTTTTTATTTTTTTTATAAAAATTTGCGCGCATACCACACGCCAAAACAAAACCATAACTCTCTACTTTCTCCCCAGTCCCCGATTTTCTCTCACCTCACCAAACCCCAAAACCACCTCTCACCTCACCAAACCCCGAAAGCACCTCTCACCCTTTCTCTCTCTCTTTACCCTTTACCGTAGGTGTGCGCCGCCTCACCACCACTTGCCGGCGCCGACCGCTCGACCGCCGCGCTCGACCGTAGTGCTTATCTGCTTTGGGTTTGCTCTTAAGTAATTGGGAATAGTGGCAATTACTAATCAAATGAGGTGAGTTCTTTATGCTTTTTTTTTTAGATCTGATACACTCTCTTGTTCTTCTTTTATCGCTAAAACTTGTTTTAGGAGAAAAATCTAAGTTCTTTTTTTTTTTTGAATTTTTGCGGATAAATTTATACAGGGGCTCAAGTGTTGTACTTTGTTTTAAAACCTTGAAATAATCGAGCCGTGAGCATGTCTACGACGCCATTGAAACCCTCTTCTTCTCGCTCAAACCGCCGCTTTTTTGGAGGTATACACTATTCTCTTTTTCTTTCACGATGAATTATTGTTGCTGGGTTAGGATGGTATCTGATTTTGTCTTCTTTCGTTCATTGGGGCATTTCGTCGAACAGATTGTTCATGGTTTGATTGGTGAGTGAAATTTTGGTAATTGGGTATAATGATCTTATTGTTGTTTTGTTGTTGGGTTGTTATTGTTGTTCTGTTGTAGATGATATTATTATGGCAACTGTTGTGATCTCGTTTGCAATTGACATCTAATCTAGCTAGAAAAATAATCTCTCTTCTTCACAAAGGAAGAAAGTGAACTTGATATCAAAAAATGAGAGTTGAATTCTTATACATGCTCCCCGTATATATGAGCTAATTCTTGTTTGGTATATTTGAGTTATATAATCACTAATATTTGTTACCTTTAAAAGCTACTCTAATTAATTAATTTTGTCCCGCCTCTTCTTTGGGCAGATTACATACCTTCGTATTTGATGATTTTAGTGCTAATGTAGATGGAATCATTGTCAACTTCGGATCCTGGGATACTACCGGCCATTGAGTGATAGAGGTGCGGACGTATTTGTCTTAGCTTTTTCTTTGATCGGCGAGGTAAGTTATGATAATGTTCTTAAGGTATACTACTAATTTTCCGATGCAATTTGGCAAATTTGTGTTTTGGTAATGTTTGGTTCATGAGTGTTTCTTCTCTCGTTTGCTATATCACTACTAATTTATATCACTACTAATTTATATCACTACTAGTTGAGTGTTCTTGTGTTTTGGCAATTATTCTTGTTTCTTGAGTTTACCCACATGCAAACGTAGTACATCCCATTTTTAAAATATTCGTTCGATCTTCCAAGCATATACTTTTGCTACAATCAATTTGTTTATATGTTATGATTGATATTATTTCTAAAATGTATATTATAACTCATCTAGACCTTTCCATGACGGCTATTATATAATAAAGTGCCTCAAAAACTCAAAAATTTTAATCGGTTTTACAAAACAATTACTCGATTAATTACTAGGAGCGTCTGGCTTGTTTATCTTAGTTACTTTTTTAGTTTGAAAGGCACTAGTTTTATGTGATTGTTGGGGGTGTTTCATACTTTTATGTGATGAAAGTTCTTATCTTTAGTTGGATTTGTTGTAGGTTGTTGTTATCGTAGTTTTACCTAGACAAGATTTATAGTTATTGTTATATTGGTATACTTGAGCAATTGTAGCTCCGAGTATAGAAGCCGCTTAGGAAGAAGTTGAAGAACCGGAGTTGATTGGAAGGATGAGGAGGACGATGAGTAGAAAAGGATTTGAGTGCAATTGTAGGACGATGAGTAGACTCGACTCGAAGTCTATACTAGTGAAGGTAGTATGGGCACAATCAATGATGTCATTGGGATGCGCTACAACAATCAATACTTCACATTGGATCTACCGACATAGTAGTAACACACTAGCCCAGTTTATGTTGCTTTTACAAATACTATGCGGCCTCATGAGTCTTCATCAATTTGGTAATCTCCTCTTTTTCTCTCATTATATATTCATGATTTGGGTTTTCTCATCAATACAGCTTAATCAAGGACCACCTTTGTTATCTTGGTTATAATTTTCGTGTTTCTTGTTAAGTTGGTGAAATTTAGTTAGAGATTAATTTGTTGAACATAACTTGTAACTTGCATAGCTTTTTGCTGGATATATGTAAAACAAAAATTGGAAATGAGAAGCTCTTAATTACCCGTTAAGAGTGCATAGCTTTTGAGGGATATCTCGTTGAATTTTTTTTATCTATTTCTCTAGTTTTGCTTCCCTTATGCCGCCATTTTGTTTTCCTTTTCGTTCTTCTTTTTTGGGCATCTCGCCTTATTTGAGTTATTGCTGATATGTTGATAATGGATATATCTTTCTTACGTGGAAAGTTCATTTGTTAATAGCATGATACATGGTTATAATGCTTTTCAAAGGTGCGTTGCGGTGCGAGTATACCATGGCTAATATTATTATTGGAGATGGTGTGAAGAAACCAAAGGGAGACAAAGTTAGAATTCTTTTTCGATTATGTTTTAGAAATTAGAACCCTTTTATCCGAAGTTGATTGTTCGAGGATGAACCTTATTTATCCCCCTTTTCCCCTTAGTTGAAGATGATTGTTCGAGGAATTAGTATGGGCATTGTAGCCCCTTTGGGATCATGGTACCGGTTTTATTGAATTGTTTTGACCTTGATTGTTTGCTTCATGCATAAAGTTGGTGAATATTAGTTAGTTATTGATTTTTGTGGGATTTCTTGGCCTAATATGCATCAAAGTGGTTATTTTAGGACTTTAATTGCTTGATCCATGGATAATGAAGTGGTTATAGCTTGATATTTGTGTGATTTATTGGCCTAATAAGCAATTAAGTGAATGTTTTCATGGGTTTTTTGTCCATTGATTCATGCAAAAACATGGTGGTATAATGTAATTGTATGCATTTAGTGTCATCAAATATAATTTGACAAACTATTATAATCATCTAAGTTTGTTGATTCATTTTTAACTACATTTGGGATAAGAAGAGAACATTTTAGGCTATTTTCGACCATTATGAACCTTTTAACACATTTAGGATCATATAATGTAATTTGGCCATATATTTGGCAATAATAATTAGTTTACAAACAATTAGGCTTATATAACATCATTTATTTGTTTCTAAGTACATTTTGAGTAATTAAAGGCCGTTTTAGGACAATTAGCTCAGTAACTTTGTGGATTGGAGAGGATTGAAGGTTGTTTACGAAGGTAATGCTTATCGATCTGGTTGCCCTTCTTGCAATAAAATGGCTTATGTTGTATATTGCAATTGGTAATTGTTGGTATTATGTTTTAGTTTTGCTCTCTTTGAGCCCTAGTTGTGATGTTTTCTATGTGGAAAATGTTGATGCCCCGATACTTGTTATCATTGTAACTTTATCCAAGTGAAATTAAAGTTTTATAGAATCATATACTATATTTTGTAATTGAATGTTATGAAAATGGTTTAATTTTATGGGAAGTTTTATTCGATATTATTATAGGAGTCAGCTAGATCTGCAGTGGACTTAGCTAGTAAGAGTTTCCCAGAAGTAGAATGTAAGTGGGGTGATGTTGGTCCCCCTCCCCGACCCCCCGCAAGCCCCCCCTCACCCCCCGCAATCCCCCCGCACCGACCCCCCCGCAATCCCCCCTCACCGACCCCCTGCAGCCCCACCCCCTCACCGACCCCCCGCAAGCCCCCCCTCCCCGACCCCCCGCAATCCCCCCTCACCGACCCCCCCGCACAACCCCGCCCTCACCGACCCCCCGCACAACCCCCCCTCACCGACCCCCCGCAGCCCCACCCCCCCTCACCGACCTCCCTGCGGTCCCACCCCCTCACCGACCCCCTGCAGCCCACCCCCCTCCCCGACCCCCCGCAATCTCCCCCTCACCGACCCCCGCACAACCCCCCTCACTCGACCCCCCGGCCCCACCCCCCCCCTGCACCCCCCCACCTCCCCCCCCCGACCCCCGCCCCCCCCTCACCGACCCCCCGCAAGCCCCCCCTCCCCGACCCCCCGCAATCCCCCCCTCACCGACCCCCCCGCACAACCCCGCCCTCACCGACCCCCGCACAACCCCCCCTCACCGACCCCCCGCAGCCCCACCCCCTCACCGACCTCCTGCCCCCCACCCCCTCACCGACCCCCCGCAGCCCCACCCCCCTCCCAGACCCCCCGCAATCTCCCCCTCACCGACCCCCCGCACAACCCCCCCCTCACCGACCCCCGCAGCCCCACCCTCCTCACCGACCCCCTGTGCCCCCCCCCTCACCGACCCCCCGCAAGCCCCCCCTCCCTGATAGTGCAATTTGAACTAGTACTCAAACGAGGGAGTATATAGTCGTACTTGATACTCCCTTGTACTTTGTCGCCTTCATAATACCCGTGTGTTTAAAGGTGTTGGGGCAATTGGATGAAGATATTTTTTGTTTCGTTCTTTGAACAATGTTTATCAATGCATACAAGTTCTTTTTCTTTTTCTTTGTGATCTTAGTTCTATGTTCCTTGAATCACTTAAATTTTTTGTTTATTATAGTTCCAGTTTTGGTCGCTTATTGGTTGATTTTCCTGTTATTTACTTCGAGTTATTGGTGGCCAACGCGAACATAGACCCGATTGCGATGGCAAGCGTAAATTTTATTTATTTTAGCTTTGAAATTGTATACTCGTGATGCATTGGCAAAATCTATCTATTCTTGCTTGTTTAATTAGCTTGTAGAACAAATATGGTTTTGAATCATTTGATGTATGTTTTTATTCATTTATTTATTCATTCAGGTTTACATTGTTATATTTTGTATTCCATTTCACCTCTTTAACTATCTTCAATATTCATCTTGTACACCCTTGTTTTAGAAAAATAGCTTTGAGCAGTTCTGCATCAATTATGCGAATGAGAGATTGCAGCAGCACTTCAATCGTCATTTTATTCAAATTAGAGCAGGAGGTAAGTTTGTTAGGAAAGTTTGAAATTTAAATTTCTGAGACTATAGCGCATCCTTATAGAATTCAAGATGTATAACATGGCCATGTGTGCTGCTAAACTGCTGATTGTTTTGAAAAGTTTTCCAGCCTATAATACTTGCTTAAAGTTTTGTACGTGGGTACTTAAATTTTTTGTCGTTTACTTGTGATATGTTTCAATAATTTTTATGGTGGGACACTCGCTACTTGTTTCAAGTTATGTATGACACAACAAGGTTTTAGGAGAAGAACAGAGACTCGATGCATTTTGGCTCGTTCAACTTTTGTCTTCTTGTGAGACTTTCCTTCCTCGAAATTTGCTTCAAGTATGCCGGTGGTACAGTCCAAAAAAACTCGTTGTTGGTCCCTTATTCAAGTCTAGGGAGCCGATTCACAAAAGTTGAGTGTTGCCACAAAATTTAAGGTATATGTGATGCCGTTTGCTTTATATTTAATATATGGATGTGAAGGTTGGTAATCTGTTGCGATATCAAAGCTACCAAGCACTAAGTGGTTGTTGGTTGTTTATTGGTTTAGTTAAGCTCTTGTGCGGTTGCACCTCAAACAATTTGAAAATTTTGCATCTAAGAATTTGTGAAGAAGAAAAAGATATGGATGGGCCGTACAAGAGGATGTCGCTCCTCAAGAAGAGAAAATATGAAGTCCGCCAAATTGAATTTAGTGGAGTACCATATTTTTGTAACTTCCTATATATTTGTAATGAAAAATGATACTTTTCTATATATATAATTGTTTGGGGGGTCATTTTGGGCTAAAAATGCAAAAAAAAAAAAAAAAAAAATTTTTTTTTTTTTTTTTTTTTTTTTTTGGGTTGGCAAAAGCGGCCCTTGGTGAGTTAAGGCGGTTTTTTTTGCCCGCCCTTAACCAACCAAGGGCTTTGCCCTAACGCGCTAAGGCTAAGGGCTGCGGTTAGAAACCGCAGCCCTTCCTAATTGCCAAGGGCCGCTAGTCTAATGGGCCGCGGTCAAAAACGCAGCCCTTGGGCCCCTTTTGACCGCAGCCCTTGGGCTTTTTTCCTCTAGTGCATGTTTAGACCTTTGATGCGATCTGGGTTCCATAGACTGAGCAATGGCACCATTGTTGTCACAATACAACTCAATGCTAGGAACTACACCAAGCTCACTAATGAACTTTTTGATCAAACAATTTCCTTTGTTGCATCAAGAAATTGTAATATACTTAATCTCTCGTTGTAGAATCTCGCAATGGTACTCTTCTTAGAGCTCTTCCACCTCATAGCTCCTCCATTGAGACAAAATATGAAACCAAACTTGAGATCGAAAATCATCTTTGTCACTCTGGAAGCTTGCATCTGTGTATCCAGTAACAACCAACTCATCATTTCCACCATAAACCAAAAAATTATCCTTAGTCCTTCGCAAGTACTTAAGGATGTTTTTCGCTGCAATCCAGTGCTCATCTCCTGGATTTGATTGGAATCTGTTGCATATACTCAAAGCATATGCAACATCCGGTCGAGTGAATATCATGGCATACATAATGGATCCTAGTGCAGAATAGGGAACATTACTCATACGCTTGACCTCATAAGGACTCGAAGGACACTGAGTCTTGCCAAGTGTTATGCCATGTTGCATGGGAATGAATCCTCTTTTGAAGTTTTCCAGCTTGAACCTTGCAAGAACCTTATCAATATAAGTCTCTTGACTAAGTTCAATCGCCTTTTCGATCTATCTCTATAGATCTTTATTCCCAATATGTACTCTGCCTCTCCTGGGTCTTTCATAAAGAAATAATTTTTAAGTCATTCCTTGACTGACTCAAGCATGGTTTTATCATTTCCTATGAGAAGTATGTCATCCACATACAAGACCAGAAGAATTAATACTACTCCACTTAACTTCTTGTATACACAAAATTCCTCTTCATTTCTGAGAAAACCAAATTTCTTGACTGCCTCATCAAATCTGAGGTTCCAACTCCTTGATGCTTGCTTTAGTCCATAAATGGACTTCTTAAGCTTGCATACCCTCCCAGGATTTCTGGAACCTCAAAACCTTGAGATTGTGTCATGTACACATCCTATTTCAAGAACCCATTCAAGAAAGCTGTTTTGACATCCATCTGCCATATTTCATAGTCATGAAAGGCAGCAATCGCAAGGATTATCCTAATGGACTTCATCATGGCTACTCAATACCATGAATTTGTTTGAACCTTTCGCCACCAACCTTGCTTTGAAAACACTAATGTTTCCATCCTTGTCTGTTTTCAACTTGAAAATCCATTTGTATCCAATGGGTTTTACCCCATCAGGCAAATCAACCAAGTCCCATACTTGATTTTCAGATGGAATCCATTTCATGGCATCAAGCCATCTTTCGGAGTCTTGACTATCCAAAGCATCTTTGTAGCTAGTAGGTTCTTCTGATTCTAAAATTGTTATTTCGTAACTTTCGAGCCAAAAGGAAATCAATATATCTCTTTGACGGAATGATGGTCCTACTAGACCTACGTTAGGGAACAACATAAGAAGTTTCTACCTCACTAGGTTGAGTGACTTTGCATGGAGTATCTCCAAGTGGGACGGTAGGAGGTACGTGAGCTGAATGCACCGCCTACTGAGCATTTTCATGCCGGGCCGTCTCTGACGAGGTGTTAACCTCATCCATTTGTTGCTCATCTCTTCGAGATATACATTACACCTACTTGTTTTCTGGAAATAAGCTCTTTTTTCCAGAAAAACATTATTACGTGCAACAAACACTTGTTTTCGCTTTGGTTGTAGAAGTAGTATCCCTTAGTCTCTTTTGGGTAACCCACAAAGAGACATTTATCGGATTTGGGTGAAAGTTTATCAGAGAGTAAACATTTTACATAAGCTTCACAACCCCATATCCTTAGAAAAGACAATTTTCGAATGTTCCAGTCCACATTTCATATGGTGTATTTTCCACTGCTTTGGATGGTGCTCTGTTAAGTGTGAATGCCGCTGTTTCAAGCGCAAATCCCCAGAATGAAATAAGAAGATCAGCAAGACTCGTCATGGATCGAACCATATCAAGTAGAGTTCGGTTCCTTCTTTCAAGAACGCCATTTGATCGTGGTGTTCCCTGGTGGAGTCCATTGTGAAAGGATGCCACAATCTTTCAAATGATCATTAAACTCTCGAGATAAATATTCACCACCACGATCGGATCGCAATGCCTTAATTTTCTTCCCAAGTTGGTTCTGTACTTCATTCTGGAATTCCTTAAATTTTTCAAAGGATTCCGACTTATGCCGCATGACATAAACAAATCCAAATCTGCTCACATCATCGGTAAAAGTAATGAAGTAACTGTACCCTCCCCTAGCCAAAGTACTCATAGGTCCGCACACATCCGTATGTATATACTCCCACTGCCAATGTAGCAACTCGTGCTCCATTGCTAACACGAAGATCTACTTCTCCCTTTCCTAATGTTCTACTTCTTTTGAGGCCATATTATAGATAATTTGCAAGCCACAAGCGGTATCAAATACCCAAGAAGCAGAAGTTGCTAAGTTAACTTCTATAACATACATATCTGAACTAGAAACTCCTTTCTTTTGATCCTTCAGATACTTGGGGCAACTATTCTTCCAATGACCAACCTTGTTACGTGTGTAACAATAGTGCTTATCATCAACTTTTGGTTTTGGTGTAGGATTTTGTTTTTCAAAAGTTTCAGACTTGGCAACTTGTTTACTTTCGTCCTTCTTAATAGCAATCCTAATCTTATTGAGCGATTGCCCTTTACTAACCATGAGAACATCCTTATGTTCTTTTCCCGGCTTGTTAGGGATGTGTTTGCTCTGGCCTCGAGTTAGCATTTCATACATCTCTTGCATCGTTGCATCCTCTCTTTGCATGTGAAAGTCTTTTAACTTTTCAATTCTGAGAACAACACCCTACTAGTCATAACATGTAAAATATCCTATATATAATAGAAGAGTCATAGGCTAGTTAGGAGAACTAATTCTCCTCCTATTCCACTTAGGACCGGCCAACCCTAATCCTCAATGGATTTGGATTGCTTTGTCCAACTTGTGCCACAATGTGTGACCTCTTATGATTAATTATTTTAGTTATAGGCCCAATCCATATTGTCCTATTAATCATATTTCAACTCTAGCAAGAAATTACGATTAATAAAATAATTAACTTTATTATCTTCATAATATTATTCCTATTTATATTTAGTAATTGTCGGGATGTCTAAGGTCATATTCTTTCACATTGGAGTTAAATGAGGAGAAAATTAGAGTTAAATGAGGGACATACCACTAGTGTTAGCTCGAACCTCATCCCGCTTATAGGGGAGCTGCCAGACAGAATCAAACCACCAGGTTGTGGGGAGGGTGGTGGAGGAGGAGGCTGGGGCTTGGGGAGTTGTGGAGGCAGGGGAGTACGTGGACGCTTTGAAGAATTTCCAACAGCTTCTGCATAACTGATTGTACCTTGGGCTGCCCCCTGAGATTGCCCTTGGCCGGAAGTGGCCACCCTATTACGGCTATTAGCACCAGCCCTAATTGTAAATACAGGACAGATAGTGTTATCTTATGTATAGTTTTCAGAAATTAGCCAACTCTGAACCCTTAAAAACTTATATAGTCACTTACAGATTATATTTGTCTTGCAACATCTTCAGCCCCACGAAGGCCTCACAGTGAACAGAAAATATTTTTCTAAATTAGGAACATGGTAACCCAAAGATAAAGGGAAAAAAGAAAAAAAGAAAAAGCAAAAAGACATAAGCATGCCATGAGTCATGGATCGAACATCAATCCTCTCTCATCCTCCAAGAGTATTAATGCTTCGCGCGCCCGCCCCCATGCCAAACAGAGTTTCATGAAATACTTTGCAATTCTGTCATTTTATTTTATAAACTTAAGAGGGGAGGGCCGGGGCCCGCCCTTCTTATAATCCGCAACTAGATAAGTCCAAGTTATTTTGGGCTCAACATATGAGTAGGGACCAAGCCTACATACAAACACATGCAACATTTTTTTTTTTTTGGGCCCCCTTTCGGGAACCCGTGGTAAGATTTAATTACCTCCGCCGCTTCGCACGCGCCACTCACCCCAGAGCCCAACAAGCCCCCCAACCTCCCCCCCTCCCCCAACAATATTCAAATTTTTGCTTCCACCAAGATTTAACCCTTGGCCTCCCATGAGGAGATGAGAAGCTCATACCATCGACCCAAGGATCCTTGGTACAAACACATGCAACATGACTACGAGTATATGGTTGATTGCCTGATTGGCTACATCAGATCAAGATTAAAGTGTATTTTTTTTAAAAAAAAAGGAACAAAAAACAAAAAGTGCAAATAATAAGCTAAAAGAAGTCAAATAATTGAATAGAAAAAATAGTATCTTTAAAAGTTAAATAGTTACATGAGACAATCAAAAGTTGATAACATAAAAGGTAAAAGGTTAGGTAACATGAGCAAAAACGTTTAATTTGATCATCTGACAAAAGACAAACTCGTAACTTGATTATTCAATTAAGAAGTACCACTAGTGGAAAAAACATCGCCGCTCCTCGGTTAAAACCGTACAAGTGCTCCGTATTTGACCCGTAGCAGACGTCATACGAGCACTTGAGCATTTATCAAGTGCTCCTGGTTTTCAACCGGAGCAAGATTAGTCTGACAAGTGCTCCAGCTTGTATGAAAAACCGAAGCACTTGTGAATTTTATATGCTCAAAATAAGTCAAGTGCTCCGGTTGATAAGAAAAAACCGAGCACTTAGGAATCAAGTGCTCCGGTTTTTTCTTATCAACCGGAGCACTTGACGATTTTTTTTTATAAAAAAAAATCGTTGTTGTTGCTGTACAACAAGCATACAGCAACAACAAGCTTGGCACGACTATTCAAGCCACTGCATTCCAATCTATGATTAATGTAGAGTCAATGATAATAAAACCTGCAACTCTACTAGTGGAACAAATAAAAAGAAATTTAAATAGAACAAATCAAAAGAGATTTAAATAGAACAAACCAAAACCTGCAAGTACTACATTTTTTTAAACCTGATCGAATTTGGCACTTTGTATTTTCTATTGCTGTATAAGGTGCTGCAAATTTCTAGATCTATGTAGTATTCTAAACAAATGACACCTAATCCTAGTAATGTAGGATTACTAAAATTATGGAGAGAAGTGACAACCTTTTAGATTGCTCTAAAATGTTACTAGCAAACATATGGTTTGGCAGACTAAAATAGTACAGTGGCAGCAAGCTTCAATGCATCAGATCTTATCATTAGCTCTCACCCCTACATTTCACCAAAAATACAACTATAGATGAATGGTTTACTAAACATGGTGCAACATAGTGGAAGACTCAAAGTCAAAGAAATGCAACTTACCAAGAAGCTAAACATGAATTGTCTTGCCTTTTTGCTAGCTTCTCGTACACAACTCGCGTTTCTTCAAAGGCCTGCAGTGCAAGCCTAAAACAACAAGAATAAAAAAATTAACAGTTCTGATGTATATGAAGTTTGCCACCTAATCAACACATACCTAGCAGATTCACAACAATGAAACTTGCAGCCATATCCACAAACTATAAAACGTAATTTTTCCTTCACTTTTGCATTACAAGGCTATAAATCCTTTTTTACTAACTTTGCCTATGCTTCCTTGTTTTTAAGGATATGAATTCTACGTGTATTCCATACATCTCCAATTTTATATCTTTGTATAGATCTAGTGGAAATGGCATGAAGAAGGTCACAAGTCTATTACAATCAAAGTGGAATAGTCTACAACGTAAAGCAAGAAATCTAAACAAAGAACAACACGAGTACGTTCATTAAATTTTTGTGCAAACAGAAGAAAAAAATGGAGAAAAAAAGAGCTTGGTCGTTAAAACCGGATTAAGAGTCTATTTTCTCGGAAGATATTTTGAACTATACTTCTCAAAACGCCAATAAAAAAGTGCATTTTACTAGGCAAGCAAGCTGAATAATTGACAAACATGCCGTGAATGATCATGAAAATGGTGGACTATCGTGTGGCAGCCCGTAGATGTCTTCATCAATGCAAGTATAAACCTAATCGCTGATCAAAGAGCATGTTTCAAGCAACAGGATTCACTCTTCACAAGAACATTCTTAATATAATAATACAAGGCAAGTTCTTTGTAAATTGATGGTCAAGATTTAACACAAAAACATAACCGGAATCGTGAATCCAACAAAACATTACCGAGATATGTACATCAATCCATGATGTGTGATTAAGCACAATTCACAAATGTACGGAAAATGAGATAAATCCATCAACACACCGAGAAAAATAGATAATGAAACAGTAATCGAAACAAAAATCATGTAATTTTCTTGGGAATATTCAATACTTAAAGCCACTTCGAAATAAAGGCCGCCATACCATAGAGACTTCAAGAATCATTTCATGGACAAAAATAGTTAAGCGAAGTGTCCTTATTCATGCAGAGTTATTACACAAAAAAAACACATACAATGTTGATCTACATTACCGCAAGCCAATTATAGGGAAAACTATCAAGATTTCTTTCAAGCATCAAACAATGAAAGACAAACAAAATGTCAAAAAAGTAATTATAGATATTGATGACAAACCGATAAAGAAGGCTTTCCTCTATCACATTGATATTGCTAGGAAAGCATATTCTCAACATCTCCTCACTTATGTTACTTCTTTGGGAAAGAGAAATAGCCCATGTCCGTCCACGTGTCGAAGATGATATTCATATGCCTCATCGTAAGAGGTACCGACGACCATCGTGCTCGAAGTTTCCGTTCCACTAGGCCGCTGGGAACAAGAATATAACTTTGTCAAAACAAGATCTTAACGGACTCAAATAATAGAGAAACTTTCAGTCACATGCAACCAGAGAGTAACATGGAGAAAAATAAGTAAAGACAATTTCAGTGGACACCGTAAATTGACTCGGATACCTCATCTTTTAGCTATCCACGTAACAAATGCTCGCACTAACACAACAATAGCATTCTAGAGATAAACTGCCTACTTGGCTCATCAAAACATCAGGTTTTCAAAAATGATTTGATTGAGGATACTCTTGAGCTTATAGTCTTCACTACTAAGAAGAAAGTTCATCAACAGATTCATCTCGTGGCTAACCATGATCTTCAAGCTATAGCTCATATAGTCCCGGAATCTTAATATATTCAAAACAGCTGCTCATTCGCTTCTCACTCCCAAAGAGCACCGATGGGTTATTTTAACAAAACTTCGTAGCAAATATGTTTCGTACCGGTTCCATGTATCAGAACATACAACGTTCCAATTAACACTGTCTAAAACAAAAAGGAGCAAAAAAATATTGAGTTTTGAGATTATAGTCTATTGGGAGATATGTATATTTGGGAGCTAAAGTTACTCCAATGATTCTCGGATTTCGTATGTCTTAAGTTTATCTTTTGCTACCAATAAGAAAAACATAAATTGTTGAGGCATTTATACCATAAGATAACATATAATTAGCCAATGTCTAAAGAAGCCCCACCTGTGCTATGATAGCCAAAAAAAAGCAACCTTACCCGTGAAGGAAATGCTATTTATTAGCTCGCTTAGGCATTCTTATATGAGACATATATAATTCTAAGTTTCATCTCGAGAAGTCTCTATGAAAGAGGAGGACAGGATGTTTTAAGGATGATTTTCTGTGGGTTCAAAGCATATTAAGACAAGACACCCCGCTATTCCACAAAGGGTTAATCTGTCACTTCTTTAAATCCTTGAGCTAAATAAAAGTTTATTGCAATTTTTTTTATATTTAACGTTAGCTCCACAGGAAAGGAGGAAGGGGTTTTATATTCTAGACTCCCAGACATAGAATTAACCAAAACCATATACCAAAGAAACTGAAAGTTTTAAGTTTTTGGAGTTAAAGATGATTCTCAAATTATAATCTTATTTTTGTTCACAACTTCTAATAAATCATGGTCACAAGGATCCAATGTATCTAGAGAAAATCGAAGAGTGAGTTGTTGATGTCATAGCTTCCATTCTTACTACTGTACTTAGAACTCAAAGGACCCAAGAGAAAATGCTTATGTGACCACTGAGAAGCTGTCACTTGTAGATATGGCCTGAAGCTTGGCGATGAGAAATCAATCAAGTATTTTCTAGGATTTTTAGTGAGATTTATAGAACCCAAAACTAACATGAACCCCAAAACCTCATATAAAACTTAAAACTAACAAGAACCCCGTACTCTCGATAACAATGAACAATTCTAAATCAAGATTTCAATCAAAAATTTCCAGACAATTAAAAAAAAACAAAGAATATGTCACAAAGTCCCAATCAATTAACTTATTATACATTCAAATTCCAAACTTTCAAACCAAAATCTTCAAGATACGTAAAAATAAGCAAAAATGAAATAGTGTAGCCTAAACATCGACAATTAAGAAGCGATGAATAGAGGAATTATACCTCAGTTGCTGATTCGTGAATGAGTATTATATTGAGCATTTTGAGGATAAGGGAACCCTAGATTTTGGGGAAAATCGTCATATTGAGAATAAAAGCCATAAAAATTTAAAAACAATAAAAAAAACAATAATAACAATCTGTAAAAATGTGAATAGAGTAAAAATTTGTGATTCATTTGAACAATTTATCCTATAATTATGAATTTGAAATAAAAAAAAAGAGAAAGAGAGAAAGCAACGAATTTACTTATTGTAGTTTGGGAGATTGGAGTCAAGGAGTGTCGTCGTCAACGGAGTACGAAGGGAGGCCGGAGATGAGACCGCAAGAAGCAGATCAGGACGCGATGGTGGTTGTGTGACGGCCGCGGAAGTGGAAGCCTTGCAAGTCACGAACAATAATTGCTATTATGGTTTTCTTCTGGCGGAGTCGTTAGCAGTGGTTGTAGAAAAAACACCACCATCGACAACCTTTGAGTTCTCATCCATGGTGGTGGTGCGATTCACGAACAAGAAATAGGGTTAGGGTTTCGATTTTTTGATGAAATATGTGAGAGAAGGAAGGAACGAAGAGTTAGAGAGAGATGAGGGGAAATAGTATACTACGTACACGGGTGAAAATTAAAACGAAATGTTGGAGTTTTATGAATTCCAATTCTCAAGGGCTTCGGTTAATAACATCCACCGAAGCACTTGTAATAGCTTTTTCTTTTTTAAAAAAGGAGACCAAGTGCTCCGTTTTTAAATCAACCGAAGCACTTGGTAAGTAGCACAAGCATTTTTTTCCACTAGTGTACATACATAAGCCAAGTTAACATAAACTTTAAATTTGATGTACCTTGACCTCTAAATTTGTGAAAGGATTTGCATATAGCGACAAATCAACAATCATGGTTATGTAATTCGTATATCTAATTACAACTTTTATTTTGGAGGAGGGGGTCAATTTGATTATGTTAGCTTCTCTTTCATTTCATGCTGCCAAATAATACAAATGTGTTTCGATATTGAACAAGAGGGTACCTGATATTATAGGGCAGCCATGTATAATAGTCCTTGAACCTCGCCGGTAAGATGTGCCTGCAAGATGAACTCCAAACATGGGGTGGGGTCCCCATGGCGGAGCCCTCCGACGCTCAAGTCGCAGCACCCAAATATGGATAAATATCAGTAGAAAGTAGGGTAATTTGTAGAGAGTGGAGAGAGATCCCTTTACCTTGACTCTTAGTTGGGTATTTATAATGGTGACTTGATAGGTTAAACGGAGTAAGGCCCTGTTCTTTTGAACTTATTTTGGCTGAACTGAACTGAACTTATTTTTACTTATTTTTGCTGAACTGAACTTATTTTTACTTATTTTTGCTAAACTGAACTTATTTTTGCTGAATAATAATAAATAATAATAAATAATAAATAATAAATAATAATAAATAATAATAATAATTAAAATATTAAATTAATATAAAATAAAAAATAGAAAAATTAAAAAATTAAATATAAAAAAATTAAAAAATTTTAAAAAAGAAAAAAATTACAAATTCATCGTTATTATAATTATAATATTAATAATAATAACAATATTAATAGTAATATTGAAAAAAAAAATTACAACATTGGATAAGACTGAACTTATTTTTGCTGAACTGAATTATTTTTACTTATTTTTGCTGAACTGAACTTATTTTACTTATTTTTGCTGAAAATAAGTCCAAAAGAACAGGGCCTAAATGAGCCGCTTAGGGCCTATGGGCCATATAACGATTTATTCCTAATGGAGGAATAATCATAGTCGTATTGGACCGATATATTATTGTTAAAGTAATGGGGAATATAGAACGCTCTATTTGACGTCATTATTATTCCCATACAAAATGAATTCCAATCAATTTGCTAATAATGGACATGCAAGATCTATAAACTCAAAGTCTAGTTAGCATTCATAATTTAAAGAGTCACGTCCATGCATGCCTAATTATTGTCTTGTTAATAGTAGTAGGCCTCTGGGAAGTTTTCTGTGTAAAAAAAGATACTCATGGGCCCATTAGTCATCTCTAGCCTAGGTTTTATTACTTGTATTTACATCAAAACCTGCCGTTTACGCTCCTCAGTCCTCCCTCCTCTCCTCCCCTAAAAAAAAAGGAAAAAATATTCACAGACCATCCATCAGCATGTCAACAGAGATAGAGATTAGTAAGATGACCCACAGATCCACCGCCGAAAACACTCCTCTTATCACCAACACCACCAACACCACCAACACCATCAACACCACTACCCCCATTGACCCTAAGGAGGAGATTTCGAATTTTATCCACACTTTGGTTTCTCGTCAACGTTATGCCGCAGCTGTGGAGTACTACGTCGAAACTCGAGGAAAACCGTTCACTAGAAGGCAAATGTTTTGGTATAAAACGATGGTTAGTATGGAATTCGCCGATAAGAAAATCAAGTATCGGCATTGCTAGCCGACCATCTGGTCGGTGGGCATCCGGAACCAAAACAACCGGCTTGCCTTTTTTCACGGCCCCGCGACTTTCTCGCCTCAAGACCGACGAGGATTTCGACGACGTCTTTAATTTTCTAGCCCAAAATACCAAGAGGAGGGCCAAGTGGTGGATAGGAGGTTCATTATTGACTTTGATCTCCCTAGGCATTCTTGGTGCTCTAAATCGTGAAAAAATTGTGGATGTAGCTTCTTCGACCTTCTAGGGCTTCGGGAAGTTGCGGCCGTCGACGAAACTCCGGCGAATTTCTTGGCAAAGGGTTGAGCGCGGGGGTTGGATAGTAGTGGTAGCTAATTTTTTTTTTTCCTTTTCTTTTTAAATTTTTGGGTTATTGGGGGTAATTAATCTCTTTTTTTTTTTTTTTTTTTAGTTAAACCGAAATGTTACGTTACTTGAACAATATATCTATGAATTATGAGTTTTGAGTTTGTACACTCTTTTTTGATGATTTCATTTTGGTTAGAGGTGGTAAAAGTTGGCACCAAACCGCCAACCCGACTCAAACCCAAAATTATCGGGTTTGGGTTAAGGTTTTCAACCCGTTTAAGTAAGTGGGCCACCCAACACGACCCGTTTATTAAACTAATTGGTTTAGGGTTGAACATTTCATTCCAAATAGAAATGGAGAATTCTGTGTTTTTTTTTTCGGTTTTTATAGAGAAATATAGGGAAATATCAAGCTATTTTTTACATTAATGTTTAGTTTGTCCTTTTCAATGAGTCACCTTATGTACTGTGCTGATGTCACTTGTCCTTTATATTCCATTCTCTGATCTGATTATTTTGCACTGCCATGACAGTGAGCTGTGAGTAGCCGTTATTCTAGTTTGTCTTCTAGTGCAGCTGTAGCTATAGTAAGTGGAGTCTGTAAGAAGGTAGAGCAATTTATCACAAAATTTCTCCATTTCTATTTCCCTGACTTCTCTCTAGTTTTCTGGTAAGCTTTTTTGTAAAATAGACTTTTATATTTGTGCATTAGCTTAGGCATGCATGGTAGCCGGCCAGCTCAGAACGTGGATGATAATAAATAATAACGGTAATAGTAAGTGATAATAAATTTACAGTTCATTAATTATAATTATTAATCAACATCACAAGTCCACAATTTGGTCTCGGCTAGGGGTGCTAATCGAGTTAAGCGCATCGCGAGCGGCATCGTGATCGACTCCGGTCAATACTCGGTCAACGCTCGACTCGAATTTGCTCGACTCGAGTTCGTGATCGACTCGAGACCTTAACGAGTCGAGTTGAGCAAGCTCCAACTCGACTCGATAAGCTCGCGAGCAACTCGTTAAAATTTTTTATATAAATTGTTGAAATGAGAATGAAAAAAATATACTTAAAAAGAAAGTAAGGTAAATAAGTTGGAAAGGGGGAGGGAGAAACAATGCATAAAACTTATCCCACATTGGTAGAAAGATAAAAAATCAAAGCCTATTTTACTTTATAAAAAGATGGTGGCTTAAACAAAAGTCCCACATTGGTTGAAAACTAAAAACCAAAGCTTCTTTTCTTTATAAAAGGGAAGGATGACACTTGAGAGTTTGGGTTGAGCTTGATGGGCTTGTGTTGGGTTGAGCATAATGAGCCCAAGTCGAGTCGAGCTTAACGAGTTCGAGTCGATCAGTCGAGCCGAGTCGAGCTTAACGAGCTCGAGTCGAGTACTCGAGTCGAGCATCAATAATTCTTATCGAGCACGAGTCGAGCTAGGAAATTTTGTGCTCGACGAGTTTCGAGTCGAGTCGAGCACGAATCGGTCGATTTTCGAGTCGAGTCGAGCAGACCCCAGCTCGCGATCGACTCGCTCGATTAGCACCCCTAGTCTCGGATATTCATAAAGAACAACCCAATCGTCAGAACAGTCCTCTGGACATTCGTCCAGTTCAACATTTTTCAAAATCGTGTCGATCGGTAAGTTTCCTAAGTCTAAAAATCTCACCAAATCTCCTCAGATATGGTTGATTGTTCCTCATCAATTTCATTCTTTTCTTCCGCTAATTTCTCTTTGTTTCTTGATTTTTCATGAGCCTAAGTGATGTTCCTAATACTATGCCTACTTGGAGCCATTGGTCGAGAGTAAAATAAATCGCAAAAACAGAGAGAAATCTACGGGATTTACCTGGTTGATTATTCGCTTCTGGTGGAAAAATCTCCGGCGAGTTCTAGAGAGAACGGAGATCAAAAAGTTTGAGAGATAAAATTGAGTTTTGGCGTGTTACAGTAGCTAAGCTGGCACGGCTTTTTATACGATTGATTTGATCATTGGCATGCAACGGATAAAAATTAATTGCTAAGTTAATGTATCTTCATTTAATGTTTATCTTTCCAGCTGACCCTTGAGTTATTCCTTGCAAAGGATACCTGATTTCTATCATTGTTTATTATCTTTTGTGACAGAAAGTTTTAGATTGAACATGATTCTTGCCATTAGTGTTTTAATTGTTTCATGGCTCTTGTGACATCCCCATTTCAACAATTGGGGGTGAACTGTTATGGTCAAATTTCACAGGTTGACGTTGAGATTAATGTTGTGACGCTGACATGGACTTGGAGCCGCAACTGTTTGGCGTAAACCAAGGAAGACTTAGTCATAGTCCAAGTTGTTGGTATGTCCGTTGATTGTTGTTGTGGGACTGAGTCAATGAGCACGACATGATAGTAGGAAGAACATGGGAGTCACTGGTAACTAACATCCGAGATTCTAGGAATCGCGTGAAGGAAGGAGCTATAAAAGGCGTAGAAAGCAAAGCGAAGAACACAAGTTAACAAGCATCCATTACTATCACTCTCTGAATATTCAAGCATACAAAGCACACTGTTAGACATTACTTGTTATTTTCCATTATTATTTATTCTTCTACAAGTTGTACTTAGATTGATCATTCTAGGGTGTACTGACTGTCGCTCACTTTGAACGTCAGTTGCATATAGTGGATTGGTTGATTCATATTCACCGCAGTTTTTTACCCATCTTCATCGGAGTTTTTCTGCCTCACCATCTCATCGTGTCGTTCCCTGTTGATTCCCCTTGCATTTAATTCCTTTAAGTCATCTTAATCTAGTTACGTTGTTGACGTCGCAATATGAGCCTGTGACATTAAGGCAAAAATCAGCATGAACCCAACCTATTTGCCCCGACCCCGCCTTACTTCCTTCAAACAAATGACACTCACCTAATTTTTTATGCCAAACAAGACTATTATCTTTCGAATGTGAGAAATTGAGATTTAGCAATAGATTTAATTGGTAATTCATTAATTAATTGCCCTACTTGATTCATGAAACCAAAACCACACGACTTATGAAAGAAAGAACTAAATATGGTTGAACATTACTCTATTTCCCAAATCAAATATAATACAAATTTGATTCAATCTGATCCCAATATTCATTTGTCATACTAGGCAATGATAGACAACTGCTTTGTGATGGACAATTTAAATCTTACTTGTACAAATTACAGTATTAATTTATTCTCTTGGATCTGTTATTATTTCTAACAAAAGTTCTCATTGTTGAATACGAAGTACATAATTAATTTGCAATATTTTGCTCGAATGTATTGATGACAAAGACTGAATAAAATTGAGAAAAAGGCAATAGTTGGCAGTCAAATGTTGCCTATTGACCTCTTCCTTTGGCTATCTTCATAATATAACAGAATAAGATATCCTTCAGCATACTTCTCGTGTTATAATGAAGCAGATCCTCAACAACATGAACCTGATTAACGCATTACACTTACTAGGAAACATAATGCAAATATATTAGCATCAGAAGTCTATATTTCCACATGGTTTCCCTTGTACCTCCTTGCTTCCATTTATTTGTTTAGCTTCCTTTTTACACACATCATTTTCATGACCACGACTCCTCCCAATTCCCAACTTAGGAAGACCGCGGTTCAGGCCATGAAGCAAGACACAAGCCTTGCACCATTTCTGCACATAGGACAGAAATATATAATATAGCATTCAAGGAATGAGTAGCAAGACTGGATATAATAAAATATTAAGCTTTAAGAAACCCAGTTTCTGTAAAAATCATTTCTGAAGACAAATTGATGCACTATAACAGAAATAAGCTCCTCTCTCCTCTGATCATCATTAACTTCTCTTTCCCCTCATGCAAACAAGTTGCAAATAAACAAATCGATTGTAAGAAACTGATGGCAGAGATAAATGTAACAGCCTGAGAGTCTGAGACAATGATCAGTCTTCAGACCAAAGGGCTGAAAGAGTGAAGGGTACTTCAGAGGAAAAGTCAGAAATTTAGGGCTGATTACTAAAAAAAACACCAAAAAGGAAACTAAGAGACTCAAAGATCAGCTCATGGTGAGAACAAAGTTTTCGAAGTAACATATAGGAATTGGAAGTTAATGATTGAAAAGAGGAAGTACAAGATACCTGACTTGATATATAACCACAACGCTCACAGGTTCCCTGCTCTGGCATTTTTGTTGAAGTGGCAATCCTAAAGCTTTCTCCTGATTTAATGATATCGAGTATGGCCCTGGGTCTAAATGAAATATTTTACATCATTTTATTAATCAGTATACATGAGAACCTTCCACAAAAAAGGGAAAGAGAAGAAATCATGTGAACAAAGACCTAATCCTCTCCAAATCTTTAATGAATTCCCGTGCAAAACCACGATATGCATTTGGAGAGTAAATGCCTGCAAACAACACAAGTTGCCAAATTTAGAATGATAAAAAGACTCCTAGAAGTAGAATCTCATAATATATTTGATAGAGCAAAAACACTAACAAAAATGATAGATAAAAAAAAGTGTCAAAAGAAAGTAGAAGCATGCCCTACATACAAGCATCCAAGGCATATGCTTTCATGATGTGCACAAAGTGAGTCTAGAAATGATCAGGCAAGATGATTTAAAGCATATTAGTTGGACTATATATGAAAACTTAGTACAGCCTTGGAGGATAGGGTTTTAGAGATCTTCAGCATTGTTGAGAAATTTAGAGTTCTTCCAATCATTGACAGCTATTCTAGTCTAGGCCAAACAATTATTGAAAATGTGAACAAAACCATTAAGCTACTCTTTCAAATATTACCCCCTCCCCTATATAAAATATTCATAATCTGGTCTCTCGTCACATACAGTCACTTGATTTATTTTGGAACAAATTCTGTAAACAGAAGGCAAGGACAACCATATAAATGCAAGTACAAACTTACATTCAGTAGAGAAGTAATCCAGCCTCTTGAAATACGCATACGTAAATTGCGAGGTCAAGGTTCACATTGATATCAATTACTAAAATATAACAAACAAACATTAATATACCAACACTTAAATGCAAATGGCAGTTTCTTTAAGATATGCCACATTAATGAATTTAGGCAAAGCTTCTAGATAAACAAGGAATTTAATGCAAGGATATATAACAATCTCCTTCTCGTATGTATATTTAAACGGCTTGCATCTTGGAATTGGTCCATCTTCTCCGGATGTTATTGAGGTGCATCTACTCAATCTACGCATGAAAATTTACCAGACTCAGGGACTATAAGATGGAACACAAAATTATATACACGCACATGGAAGACACTGAAAATAACGCTCGACGACTATAGTGGGATCTTAATTCCCTTTGCAGCACACCTGAACCAATCAGATCCCTTTTGTTAGTGTGTTTTTTCCTTTGGGGCTTTTTGTATGTTTGTGTGTGTTGTTGGGGGGGGGGGGGGGAGGGTTGTGGTCTCGATGATATCATTTAGTGGGAAGTGATGTCAGTAAATAAAGGTAATACCTGGCAATATCACCACGTAATATGTTCAACAGCACTGTCTCAGCAATATCATCTGCATTATGTCCGGTAACAAGCTTGTCTACTTTCAACATTGCAGCACCTCGATCAAGGGCCTTGAATTCAAATAAAAAGATTACTAAATGTATTTGAGCCTGTAAAATCTCATTCACGAAGAAAAATTCAGCTGCTTCACTCCTTGACAAGAGGAGAGAAGTACATTGACTTGCAAATGTGAGTAACAATACTGACTAGCATACCTGACGCCTCAATACTCCACAGAACGTACAATTGTTCTTTATCCCTATCATCTTCACTATCTCATCCATTGTCCATCCGTACAAATCTTTGTAAGAAACAACTTTCAGGGGCAACCCATACTAAGTACAAGAAGGGCACAATGCATCTAATTAGAACATTGGCAAACAAATTACAGCAAGTGAATGAACAATAAACATATACTAGATGCAGTAAGCATGATACAAAATCCATAGCATGAGTTCTTGAAACAATTTCGACTTCCATTAAAATGAGCAAATAAAAGAAAATCAACTTGTCACAGAAAAAAGAATCAGCCAGAAAACATCAAGCTGTGAAGTCAGAAGAGCATGCAATTACAAACTGTATATCCGTAAAAGACAACCTCGATGTATACGGCAAACATATGAAGTCAGAACCTCGATCTAACACAGCTGATGAACTGACGTAGTCACGTAGTAGCATATGCCGGCAGAAATTCATTTCCTATCCACCTATCGTAATAGTGCTAACTGCTAACTGATAAAAGAGAGTTCAACAAACAAATAACTTGCCTTGCCATATTTGGACTCCTGAATGTTAACAAACATTCCTCTAATCCAAAATTTAGTCACTGTTAAAAATCGATAAGCTCCACTCTCCGCCAGACCAATCCCACCACATCACCCACCCTAGTATCATACTTAATAACTCAACATTTAGTAGCCTATGTTAGTCAGGTTTGCTTGGCACTAGCTTTTAATGAACATAGTTGGAGTTTTATGTTATTCAAACTCTTCATTTAGGGGGTGCTTGGATCGAGGGGAAAAGGGGAGGTGGGGAGCAAAAAGTCTGAGCATTTTGTTAGGGGATAAAATTTAAAGGGGGTAATATATGACCCTAAATATGGGGGTAAAAGTTACCCAGGGGTCTCCTAGGGTAACTTTTCCACCCTCACTCACAATTGCTTATCTCTATAGTCTATCCTGTTTTGTCCTCATCAAAGAGCCCCACCTCACCCTTATCTCTTTCATATGCCTCCCTCTTTCTCAATTGTCTCCCACCATTGTCTATTCTCTGCTAATTTTTTTTATTTGAGAAAATCTTCTATACTATACTTTGCAATTGAAAATCTTCTCTTCTACGCTATTCCAATATGTTAGTTTCTTTTTTTTTCTGTTTTTTCGGTTTTTAATTTTATGTTTATGTTTATGTTCTGTTTTATTGAATAGGTTAGTCATGTGATGCTCCAGAAAATTAAGTTCGTGTATTTTTCATCTTTTTTGTTGAGTTTCTTGCTTCTGTTTTTTCTGAATGTCATTCTTCCTCTCCCTTTTTTTTTTTTGAGTTCTGTTGCTTACAAATAATGTTGCCAAACTCAGAAATAGAATGCCCCTTGAGAAACTACTCCCGGAAACTACTCCCCCAATATTATTTCCCTTTCTACTTTTTACACCCTTAATAGATACCTATATTATAGGTAGGAACTTAACCTTAATTATTTGTAACCGTTACACGCCATATGGGTATGACACTTTGATTTAGATCAAAAGCATACAAAATTTACATAACATGGCAGTATGTAACTGTGTAAGATTCTATTGAGTCCAAGGTAACGAAATTTGGACCTTGTCAAATCATGTGTTTGATAAATTGACAAGGCACAGTTTTGCGTAGAGATAAAGAAGTATCATATCACAAGTACTTTTCCCCAAATGCCATTATCTTTTGTTCGACCCCCTTATTTTTGATAAAGTTTTATGTCCTAATGTCAAGCCACATACAAAAGCTATCTTTTTCTAAACACTTTACCTTCAATTAGTTACATAAACCACAAATAGCTAACAGCTAAATTTCATCATAAACTGTCAGTAATCAGGATACTGCTAAACATTTACCAACTTCACACCACCAATATAGTATGCCAAACATGCTCTTAGTGTCTTAGTGAACAATTAAAATAAAAATTTAGCATGGAGCAGAACACAAGAACTTAGACCATAGCATAACGTTGATGGATATAGATAGGGAATAAAACTCTTCTTCAGATTATAGGCGTGCTATGTTATTCACTTAACTACATGTAAAATTTATGTTTTGGAAAGGCTAGTGCAAACAGATATTACAGCTAAAACAGATGCACTATTTATCAAATAAAAATCAATTAAAGAAGCTCATTAAAGTCAAAAAGATCACCAACTCACTTGGATTTCATTCCTTTTTACAGTTTCAAGTGAGTCATCCCTGTAACCTGTGATGCCCTCGTCAATTGATAATAGGAAGAGATCCAGACCATAGTTGTGTCGACGATTCAACTCTGACAACACATATGCTAGGACAGTGGAATCTGAAAAGTAACTAATCATCAAAATAAAATACAATTTAAAAAAGAAAAAGTAACTCTTATGCATAAGAAGACACATATCTTTATAACATTACTTAGTCTATATTGTAACATGACCCCTTATTCAACTAACATATATCTACGATCATTCAGGCAGCTATCATTAGAAATTTAGAATGTCAATTTTTTCTAAAACCAACCACTACTATAGGCTAAAACAAACATTAAAGACACAAATAATCAGGAAACAGCAATACACATATACATCACCACCAATAGGGTGAAAAAAGTACTAATATTTTGAATTTAAGAATTTTTCACTACAGATCTAAGAAAAACACATCTTCATTCCAATAGAAATATGGTGATAAAAATAGAATTTCGCAAAGAAAACAAAAGTTCCCAAACACAACTAGATATCAGAGCATAAAGACCTTGTTAGTTAGATGCCTTGTTATTAACATGGGTTAAGAATACACATGATGCTCCCTCACTAAATTCCAAGCTTAAGCTATACGTGTAAATAGAACTTTAGTCATCTTGATATCAATCACTCCCCGTAATCACAGACCAACAACTCTTACTGCAAATCATAGACGACCAAAAAAATCAATGCACTGTTAATCACAATTTGCTCGTTAGACCCTTTCCAATAAATGAATAGTTGTTGAACTTCAAATCCCAATACAATAAATCAAATATTCCTATAAACTAAAAGCATGTTTGTCAACAACACTTCATTTGGAAGATAAATTCTAACAGATTACCTTTTCCACCAGAAGCACCAATTGCAACGCGTTCCCCAGGCTTAAACAGCTGATTATCTACTATACAATTATGAATCTCTTCTTCAAACACTTCATAAAAACATTCCCTGCAAATCTTCAACCACCAAAAAAACAAAAGAAAATTGAGTATTGTTTATCATTAAATATGCACAATCTTAAGCTTGAAAATCAACACTTCGCTTCTAAAATTGCAAATATGAAGAATTTTACATCATGCATCATCTTAAGAGTCAATGATTCATCAGAAAAAATGGATAAATTGAAACTCCAGATTATGTAATTTACAAATGTGAACCTCATCTTCAACACATCATAAAAACATAAATTATTTGCAGCTGAAGCAGAGTCGAAGCGGAATTCTCCGCGGTTTTACAATCTCCGACGAATATGACGACTACTGTTCAGCAGAAAAACTCCGGCGATTTTGTCGTCGGAAACATCAGCTCTGACTTGGCTTGCACTGAGAATTTCTCATACGACGATTACGAGGTTTCTTCGGCAACGAATTACTCGGAAATTTTTTCCGGTTATGGAGAATCAGAGTTCGAGGATTTCACCGACGAATACACTCCTTCAATGTGGTTGAATTCCAGCAGCCAATTCTCTGATAAATCCGGCGATGATTCCATTCCTTCTCTTTGTTTCTCTCTCTTCAAGGAGTTTTATAACCAGTTCTTAACAATGAGCTCTAATTCTCCTGATTATGATGTTTCCTCTCTCTTCGATGATCAATATTCGGATGAACTTGCTGTGAGTATTAATTCAATTCAATTGATTACCTAATGTCACATTCTGTTTAATATTTTGATTAATTTGTGATCAATTGTGTGTTTGTTTGTAGTATTGGAGATTTGAAGGTGAGGAAGATGAAGAGAGCTACAGAAGGTTGAGAAGTAGAGAGAGAATCCAAGCGGTGAAGGCTTATTGGATTATTGAGGTGAGTTGTTTCGTTTTAATCGCCATTTTTGAAGCTTGAATTTCTTCTAGTTTACTTCTCTATTGTTAGACATCAGGGGAGGGGGATGGGATTTCGGGGTTTAGCAGGGGAGGGGTGGCAGGGGAGGTCGGTGGGAGGGGTGGCTGGGGAGGGGGTGGCAGGGGGGGAGGGATGGCAGGGGAGCAATGAGATGGGAGAGAGAAAAGAGAAGAAGAAACTAACTTAAGAAATAAAAAAAAAAAATTAACCTCTTAAACAGGTAATGAGTCACCTTGGACCAATTTCAAAAAAAATGATGCATAGTTGGAACCGCCCGTAAAAAAATTCCTTGGTTGGGACTGAAAATGGCAGAACGCCCATAATTGGAATGTTCCTATCAATTTTTCCAATATTTTTCCTTATACATTAGTAAAAATGACGATTGAATATTAATAAAATCTTAATTGAAACGAATCAAACAAGACCACATGACTATGTTTTTTCTTATAAATTGAAAAAAATTGAGAAGATTCTCTAAGTATGAATAGTATCAAGATTCCAAGTGAGAAAGATAAAAAAAGAAAGAGGAGGAGTACTCCATATAACAAATTGGTTAAGACCAACGACTTTTACTATACTATGCGTTATTATTATTCAGGGTTTTTCTAACCTATGCACATAGTGTACAGATTTAGTTATTTATTTTAAGCTTTATTCAACAAAATTGATAAATATAGCATAGTTAATAAAATATATTATTCTCATATTAAACAGGCAAGTAAGGGTACGTTCTCTTCAACTTATTGGACCTGAACTGAACTGAACTTATCTGAACTGAACTTTTGGACTGAACCGAGCGATTGGAACTATTAAACCCGATTGGACCGATTCAACTTATTGGACCCGATTGAACCCGATTGGAACTTATTGGACCTGATTGAAACTTATTGACCTGATTGGAACTTATTAGACTTTATTGGCCCTGATTGAAACTTATTAGACCTTATTAGACCTGATTGGAACTTATTAGACCTTATTGGACCTAATTGGAACTTATTTGACCTTATTAGACAAAAAAATTAATGAGTAATAACATAAATATTACCCCTAACGTAAATACTACCCCTCAAAATTTATTATGACGTAATAATTATTAAAATTCGCCCTTTTAAAAAATAATTATTATTAATTATCTCTTATGATAAACAATTTAACAAAAAAAATATACTATTTATATACTTGCCTATACATAACTTTCACTACTAATATATCTAATAGTCTTGTTTTGATTTCATAAAGCACTAGTAGAAAACCAAAAGTTGATTAACATTTATTGCTAACAAGTGAGAAATTGCCACATATGGAAAATTGTATCTCTCACTCCACTTAGTTTTATGACTAAAGTAGTAGAACTCATTAACTCTCACTCCACTTTCATTTACTTGAAGGCAGTAGAATGCATTAAGTCCTTATCTCTCACTCCACTTTCACCTCTCACTTGTTACTTGTGAAATCATCATCCGAAAAAATTCATTATGAAGACTATTGGCGAGCTAATTCTAAGTGGAGAAAAAGAGTTGGTATTTTTTACTGACAAGATGAGAACAAAGAATATGGAGATTATTCGGACAAAAATTTCAGATGAAATATGGTTGGATGTTGGTGAAGAAAACGTATTGATTGAAGAGGAGGATGTAGAAGATGAAGAAAGATACTCCGATGAAGAAAGATACTTCGGTGATGATAATGAAGCAACCAATTGATAACATTTATATCTTTCATTGTTATTAGTAACAAAAACATGTTATCTCTAGTTATTTAAAGACGAATTGGAAAATATTGTAATTATGATGATTATTATTGTTAACCTTATTTAACCATGATTATAATATTTTTAAATAATAATATAATCGACTAATAGTAATATGAATAATAAAATAATAGACAATAATACAAGTATAATACTATACATTGTGGTACTTTAATTAAAAGTTCTAATAATAACATAACCAGCTAATAGTAATATGAATAATAAAATAATAGACAATAATACAAACATTTAATAAAATAATAGACAATAATACAAGTATAATACGATATAATCATTGTGGTACTTTGATTAAAATTCTAATAATAATATAATCAGCTAATAGTGATATGAATAATAAAATAATGGACAATAATACAAATGTTTATTGATCATTGATTATTTGGACCTTATTGGAACTTATTGGACCCGATTAGACACGATTGAAACTTATTGTACCCGATTAGAACTTATTGGACCTTATTAGACACGATTGGAACTTACCGCACCCGATTGGAACTTATTAGACCTTATTAGACCCGATTGGAACTTATTGCGCCCGATTGGACCTGATTGAAACTTATCTGAACTGAACTTATTGGACCTGCAACTTAATTTTTTAAGGTGAAGAGAACGCACCCTTTGTCTGATTTCCCGTGTAAAAAATAAAAAAAATGTCGATTTGCCCCCATATGATATATTGTACGCTTAAATAATGGTGTAATTACGAGTAATTCCATATATACATTAACAATAACTCCATTACAACCTTAGGGTATGTTGTATTCAACTTATTTTTGCTTATTTGAACTTACTCGAACTTATTAGACCTTATTTTGTGAGAGTGTCGATTTTATTTTCTTTGAACCGAACTAACTCCGAACTTATTTTTTTTTTTATAAGGAGTCGAAAATAACGTGAATAGAGTAGGCCTTTTTTTTTTGGTGAAAACGGTTAACATTAAAATTAAAATAGGTCGAGTCATGGCCATCAAATAGCCTCATACGAGTCCAAGTCTACGAGAGTTTCACAAAAACTAGGGGGAAAAAGGGATATATCTAGTTTCATTCGACTGTCAGCATGCTTCCCACAATCTTTTCGCCTGTTCATTTAGAATATGACAATAAAAATCACGTGCAACACTTCCCCTATTCATCAAAAAAATAGAGAAGGCCCTTAGTAACTCAAATTAACCCTATGTGAGATTTGATTGCTATAATTAATTTCTCATTTGACAGTTATACTTGAAATCATGCTAGATCAAATATCAAAATATTTTAAGGCACACAAGGTTTTACATAAAAAAGAGAGTATTTAATCCCATTCTTACCGATAGAAGAAAGACTTACTCTCTTAGGGCAACCACACTCATAAATAGTTTCAAGGAACTTTTGATTCGTAATCCTATAGTCTATGAGGGTGTTCGTTTAGGGGAACAAGAGAGTAGAATAGGTAAAATTTTATGTATGATTAGTAAGATAGGATATTGAGAGAATTAGTAATAAGTACCAAACACCTTCCTATCCCACCAAAGCATAGGGTACAAGTTGAGGGATGAAGATAGGGGGAGGAAATAGACCTTTTAACTCGTAACGAAAAGATAAAGGGAGAGATCAATAAAGAATTTTTCGATAATTTTTTGTTATTTATTTTCAAATCACTTCTAATCTATACCATATACGGTAAAGTCATAAAAAATCTTTATTTCACACACTGATTCCCAATTATGATAAGCACCCTCTTTTTCCACAATTTCATATCGCATGGACCCATCACCCATATACCAAATATCCAAGTAAGTTGATTAGCATATGCCCCATAATACGATTCTACATTAGTTTTCTTTTATTTTTTGTTCCTTACAAAAAAAAAGTTAAAAGTGCAAGGAAAAGTGAAGCAAAAAAAAGATGGATGGAGAAGAGAAAGACGAATGTAAGGAATAACAGAGAAGAAAATGTAGCATTCCTTCTTGAAGAAAGAACATGTTTTAATCATTGGGGTTCACACATAACAAACCAAATGGATGACATATGAAAACCACTTATCCCGGTATATGGTTTCCTCCAAACCAAGTACTCTCTAAGCAAACAACTCATTATCATAGGCAAAGACAACACCTCAAATTGCTAGCATTGGCCCTCAAAGATATGGTTATTATTAGTCTATAGTTGGAACTGAAACTAGTAAGGGAAGAAAAAAAGAGAGCTCCTCAAATTTTAACAACCTTTTGTGATAGAAAGTTCAATATTTGCACGTTCAAAGTAAATTTTTTAGCAGATAAAAGAGTAAGCAAACCAAGACCTTGTCAGAAATATCATACCGTCTCTGTTCCAAAATAATAAAACCATATTTCCACTAATGTCGTCTCAAAATAATAAGCTACTTTCTGTATATAGTAATGTGAACTTTGAACTTCTCCATATTAGCATTTGATGATACCCTTCAAGAATTCTCAAGAAAGACCACATTGATAAGGTAGAGGTGTGCAAAATTAATACTGATTCGATTCCTGAAAAAGGAGCTTCAATTATATCCTATTATTAGGAGACAGAGAGGGTATTAGACAGTAGCATGAATCCCACAAGGTGAGGTATAAGAGCAAGAATGCATCAGCAGATATCTCAGGAGCAAAGTCACTAAAAGCAACTAGGCGTTCAGTTTACGGAAGTGATTTTCGCACTACTTTGGTTACTTCTCACTCTGAAACTTTCACCAGAAGAAGTGCAATAAGATTTCAGACCCTCGAGAAATGCTATAATCTTTTAGCGCCGGTTGACAAAGAGCTACTGTTGTGCAAAATTAATACTGACTTGATTCCTGAAAAAGGAGCTTCAATTATATCCTATTATTAGGAGACAGAGAGGGTATTAGACAGTAGCATGAATCCCACAAGGTGAGGTATAAGAGCAAGAATGCATCTGCAGATATCTCAGGAGCAAAGTCACTAAAAGCAACTAGGCGTTCAGTTTACGGAAGTGATTTTCGCACTACTTTGGTTACTTCTCACTCTGAAACTTTCACAAGAAGAAGTGCAATAAGATTTCAGACCCTCGAGAAGTGCTATAATCTTTTAGCGCCGGTTGACAAAGAGCTACTGTGAAGACAATAACCTAATGAAGCATCAGCAGTAGTGCAGAAATGCATAGCCTGTCAGAAATTACATTCGCGTTTCTGTCAGAAATTGCTGCCAGGATACTATTATGCTTCAGAGTAACTGATAGTGCTTTTTTGAGTTACTTCCTTTTGTGCCCTAGTTTTTAAGAAGGGGTCAGAAATCATACTCTTTTACTCTGCTTATATGCAATAGAGATTGGAATTTTCAAACTATTTCCTGAAAATATAGAGAACTTTTGGAGGAGAAGATAAACTATTTCCAAACTATTGTGTTTCTGAGCAATAACTTCCCAGTTTTAGCTAATACTCCCTCCGGTCTTTATTAGTTTACCCGTATTCTTTTTTTGGATGTCCCTTAGACCCTTATTAGTTTACCACTTTACCCATTTCTTTTGTTTCTATTTTTGGAATGGGATCCACTAACTTTCCATCACACATACATGCAACTTTAATATAAAATAATATTTTCTCTCTCTTTCTTTCTATTTCCCACAACATCATTTCTCCTAACACTCTGTGCAAAATATAAGGGTAAACTAATAAAGACAAATAACAGAATGAGATTATACTTCACGCGGGCAGGTGATTCTACGCTTTCTAGTTTACTCTTAACACTGGCAGCATTTGTTCCAAGACCACCACAATTTCCTAGCCACGCTCAATTATAATACATCTGCCATTTCCAGTTGAATATTGCTTTGATATACTACTACAACATAAACAAAGAGATTTGTATCTCAAATGTTAGCCCAGATTGGAATAGCATCATGATGCATGCTTATACCACAATTTAGGAAAGAACCGTAAAGCTGCCTTTCACTATTCGCCAGCAACTAGCTTAAAACTTCTGCTATTGCAATTTATCAATCTTCATCAATGACTACCCCCCTTGCGACCAGAGCGAACACTGTTAAAACTTAAATACACCAAAATTAAGATACACCTAGACATAACATTTCAAATTTCCAATAATCCCAAATACCATGGATATATGAGTATGTCGTGTTATGTAAATCTCACTCTAATCCTCACAACTTGCTTAAAAATGCAGTATGCTTTGAAATGTATGGTAATAGTAGACTCAAGAAATGTGATAAATATGGAGTACACATGAAGTAGCATTTTGTCTTAAACACAAGATTGTGATCCCATTCCAAGCCTATATCGAAAATGCATAGTAGTTACATGGAGAACCTCAAACATCTACAATGCATCTCTTTACAATTATGCAATGACCATGATATTTGCCTTCTCTGTCCATCATTAAGGGAGAGTTTGGACGTACCTTAGCTTCCCTTATCGAGTCTTCTTCTGTTCTTTCTGAACTGATATTTGCTGTTATGATCATTGAGCCGTCAGACGGAAACACCTGAGAGCTCGGGGACAGATTTTTGCTGTTATTCATTTCTCCGTCTTCAAAAGGCGATTCTGAGCACCCCAGCTCGCCATTTTCATTGTGTCGGTTTCCTACACAACTTGTCTTGAACAATATCATAAAAATTAGCTGTTAGCACTTCCTGAGCAAGTGAGCACCAACAGCAGCAAAACCACAAAGCACAATCAGAAATAGCAGGATTGCCGCAACAAGATGTATGCCCAGACATGTTAAACCTCTTCCTCATACGTATCCTCCAATAACCACCGTAGAGTAAACCAAACCCACAAAGTAAGAACCCAGTAAGTCCTAAAGCCTGCCTAACACTGTCATTATCGACATTGAGGCCAGCCAAATTGGAAATCCTATATGGGGCAGAACAAAACAAGATGAAAGTTGCAATGTGAACATATGAATATACATGTTCCCAAATCCTAACCTCTCCATGTTCCATCCAGAAACACAGAATTTGCAAAATCGGTGAATAAGCTACAGAAATATCATTCCACATAAAAAATTCCACCTCTCACGTTGGTCGATTCTCAACAATCTTTCCATCTTCTCTCACCACAAAGGACAGCCTCTTCTCTAGAGAATTTGACCTTAAAACGTTCATACTTTCACATGCCGCAGTCATTGATACAAACGTGGGCTTCCTCATCAACAGGGAGATCATCTTCATACTCCTTTCCTAAGGAGCTAAGAATTGTGTAAATTCCTGCTATAGTTGGTGCAGCTATGGCAACTGAGATAGAAATTGCACCTTCTCAGATCGTTTTTATCCCACATTAAGACCACAAAGGCTATAGTAAGCAAAATAATTCAAATGAAGAAGCAGAATAACAACTAGCATATGTGCCCATGCATGGGGCTTGTAAGTACCATTCTTATAGTAAATCTTTCTTAGCTTAGAAATGTCTTGCGGATTCCACCTCAAGAGTAATGCCAAACGGTAAAATATTTGAGGGTGTTGATACAAGCACATGAGTCTAGAAAGGGCATTGAGGATTTGATTGTTCACTTCGAACCATGCATTTCTTTGAGACTTCTTCAGAAGGGCACTGTTAAGCATTCCAGTCATGACAAGAAATAAAATCACCCCAGAAACAGAGAGACAAATAATCCAAACGAACAAAGCCAAGTTCATGGGGTTTCTAAACCACTCTTTGCAAGTTTTCTTTTGAGACTCTCAATTAATCTTATGTGCCAACCCACTTATTCGTTCTTGTAACCTATGGCTACTAGAAGAAGGTACAGCACGAGATATCTCATCTCTACCTGCAGCAATCTCCCAGAATTTTCTTGATGGTCTACTTAAGAGTGCAATGAAGAGGGCTTGCAATCTTTAATTCAGGACTTTTAGCTTCTTCATTTTCCTCTTGACAATGAAAACCTCACGTTGAGCCATTCTTAGCTCAAAATTGAAGCTTCCTTTAGCTTAAATTTCTCATATTGAGATTTTGTTCAACTAAACAATCATTATAACTTCCACATAACGCTATTCCCGACCATAAAAAGAAAACCCTTAAAAATAAATCACTTAAAATATTAAATACCCATCTGGGCTTAATGCATGACCTAATATTAAGACTTTTTTTTTTTTATTTAGGGACATTGTTACTATTTTGAATACCTATACAAGGAACTGAGGAAGATTACATTTGTAGTTAATTACAAATTGTGAAGAGCACAAGTCATAGCTTAATGGCTGGGCATTATATCTCCCAAAACTTGTGGTCACAACTTTGAAGCTCGTGGGAGGGGAGTCATCATTGGCATCTATGATCTATGTACAGATTTAACATCTACCAAATAAATTGGTACAATTTGGAAGAGGTCTAATACCAATTAATCTTTCTAATTTTTTCATATCAATTGTGAGAGTGTTTAGTACCAAATATTGTGGTATCCGACTCTAATTTTAATTGATAAGGTTTTATGCGGCACTAATAATCTTGGGACAAAATCTTATAGATGTGTCATTCCCCTTTACAATTTTCTGTAACCTTTTATCAAAGAACTTTACTACTTATAGTGAGACCACCTGATACAAATTTTAGCCTATGTCGAAAACTATACAGCAATATCAGAGATGATCAGATGACATAATAATCATCTAAACTAAGCTCTAATCGCATCAATAAAAAAAAACTAAGTTCTACATGCCTAAAAAAATTGAAATCATTATCACCTTTAAGATGGTCCTCTCACAGTGAACTCAGGACCAGGACTCACTGGTAGGATGCTCCAATAAGTTCCTTGATGGTCAATGCCGCCACTATGCCAGTGAATTCTGTAGGAACCAACAGGAAAAGCGGAAACATCCAACAGGCAAGCAGAGAACCCTTGCGATCTGCCATTTGTTTCAAAACATACACACGTCTCCACCGTCTTACCATCACTTTGACGGTCTGAACAATTCATGAATTCTCGGTTCCGCTTCATGATATGGCACTGTAATTTCTTATTCAACTCTATTGCAATATCTGTTTCTGATGCTTGATAACCTGTCCATCCCACTCTGCTGGGATGTCCAATATGTCTTGTCCCCAAAAATGATGTTTTACAATGAAGGAAGCAATGAATCTTGGAGAATCTTGAACAAACATCTGATGTCACATTCTTAAGCAGAATACACAGATTGAGTGCTGGGTGGAATCCCCTCAAGACATATAACTCGTTCTGTTTTCTGCTACCAGCATTTACAGAAACAAGCAGAGAACCGACAGTAGGCCTGAAATTTGAGTCAAAATAATAATTTAAATGATAGATGCATCTGTGAATAGACAACTATGACAGATTCAAATCATAATTTTACTGCATTGTATAACAGTTTATGATCTGGACAGTCGATACTGTGACTAACTTCAAAAGAACAATCCATAACTGTCCACAATATATACGTAGCATTTAAATATGTTCAGATGAGAGGATTGGAACAAGGGAAGGGAAATGGAGGTATCTGGTTTTTTTTCTTTTAGTGAACCAAATCCTCCCAAAATTGGGAGAAAGGAGGGAAACCCAAACCCACTTCTCCCTTTCCACTCCTTCCTACCCCTCCCTATCCGTCCACCGTTGCTATCCAAACACAATAAATGTTCTATACTTCTATGCCTCTTTGTGAAGAGTCAAATAAATGAACCAACTGAAATCCATGCTCTGTGTTTTGAAAGATATCAACACATATTGTTCTGCTTTGTTGGATGGAGCATAATACAGCATCTTCAAAAACGGTGTAATGCATATTGCAAAACAATTCTCATAAGGCCAGGAAGAGGCAGGAGCACCGACTAACCCTCCCTCCATAGGTCTGATCCTGCATCTCATGATGCTGTAAACCTAAGAAATGCTTCATGCCATTTCTAGTAGTCCTATTCATAAATATAAATAGAAAAGCTATTCAAATACTCAAAGTGAAGGAAACACAAATGAACTTCAAACAGATATGAAATAGTAATTATAGAAACTTCAAACAGATCGGAACAGCAATTAGAACATATAGAAAAAACTATCACTACAACAAATTTATCAGTTCGATACAGAATGTGAATTATTTTAATTTTTATGTCAAATCAAACGGCGGTATCATCATACCTTACTCTGAAGAAGTACTTGGGAACCCTGAAAGGGATATGCATCCATGCTGCAACTATATTCAACAGAAGTTGCATATGATCCTTGTAAACTTGCCACACTGTGTCTTCATCTTTGACATTGAGACCCTCGTTCTGCAATCCGATAAACTGCCTAACACTAGATCTACACAATGAAAGAATATCTTTTGAGAGATGACCAACTCTTGATATCCAAAATCCAGGCAGAAATTGCACAGATCTCTCATGCAATTGATATTCTTTGAAGAATGACATGAGATTCATACAGGTCTCGGTGTCCGTATGCACAAACGCGAAACTAAATCTTTTATAATAACAGTCCGGCAATAGCCTGATTCTTTTGTCAGATCGGCAAAAACAGGTGAATCAGCAATCAAATTAGTAAATGCTGTGCAGAAGGCCAACAACGAACATCTGCATGCAAGAGCTGAAATTACTTCTAAGCTTTTCGGATCCAAGTCAATGAAAGATGAGGAGATCAAATCATATTCTTCAGCAAGACTAGCTAGTCTTGCAGATAGTACAGCCAGAGAAGACATCACGTCTTTCATCTTTTGGGAAGAAGGTTCACCATCAGTAAGATCATTTCCCCCAGTGTGTTTATTGAAGAGGCCAGTCTTAGAAACTAGGCAACCTTTTAAGAGTTTAAGTATATCCACCAATACAAGTAAAACCTTCAGCCTTAAAGCTTTGAACCATCTTTGGAAACAAAGGGTTTGTGTTTGTAAGGAAATAGCTTCCAAGATCTTGTCATATGAAGGAACATCCTCAAAAGCATCAACAAGTTTTTTAATATATTCACTTGAGATAATACCCATCGGACTATTATCCGCAGCAGATGGCACCAAGACAAGGTCCAGAGGAAAACAGCCGGATGATTGCTCAAGCAGCACTTTGATATTCTTCTCAAGATTGGTGTATTCAACTAAGAATTTTAACCACTGGCAACAAAAATCAGACTGAACTCGTTGTTGTAGATGTTGAAAAATTAAACTAGCAACATACCATTCTCCCTGACAGACAGCATATCTTCCAACTTTGTAGGCACACCAATTATCCCCTCCTGCAAGTATGTTCTTTGCACATCCATGGATGAGTGTTTCACTATCAAGCATTCTACTAGGAGATCCACTCAGTCCTTGAACAGAATTGCTTGAGTGGTTCTCAGATGGTAAGCTCCAATTGACAAGAGAATGCTGTAGAAGGGCAAAGAATGTGTGGGTTGAACAATCAAATGTAATGCTGTTACAAACAAAGGAAACCAGTTGCCTCAATTTGCGAATTATCTCATTAGTGATAGCACCATAATCATCCAGAATTTCAAGGAACGCCACCATAAATCTATAGATGTAAAACACCAACACACGCATAGGAAAATTTTGTTTTATCCCAGCATTAACAGCTTTGTGTACAGAAACCTGTATTGCAGAGGAAGGCATGTTTTGTGAATTTGCCATATCCTTGACGATAGAGTTTAGTTTATCCAGTACGAAAGAGCCCAATTCTGAATAATTCTCAACCAGTAAAAGTAGCACTTTGAGCATACTTCCTAGTTCTCGCTCTACTTCAGCGCTAGAGGTACCATCTGGCACCAGTTTTACCAACAGAGTTATCTGATCACTAATAGCTTACACAATTCCAGTGGGAGAAGTAATAGAATTAACCTCCAACATTATATCATCCTTTCCCTTCAGCTTGTTAGATATATGCACCAAAATTTGGAAAGCTAAGAGTCTCGTAGAAAATACTGGAGAACGAGTCGCATCCTCAATAAATTTCAGTAGCTTCATGAAGTCCTCTGCAACTATCATATCAGGTAATGCATATGCAAGCATCTACAAGCAATGCAAAAGAAGAGAACTAGTCAAGATATAAGCAAGAACAGAGACGACCCAATCAAATTAAGTCAATGAATAACCTTGAGAAAAATCTGTAGCACTTAACAGTACAAAGCAGAAGGCAAATTTGGTTCGCCAAGCATTCTGAACAAATTCTGAAATGGAAAAGCACTACCAGGGAGAAAGCATGCTGCTTCCTCTGCAATACTATGCATGCATCTAAGTACTGTAGCCTGTAAGGATGGGCTTGGTTTCTGAGCCAAAATTGAACTAAGCAAGTATACCTGCACAGAGAAGCCGAAATCAATGTTCTTACCTTCTCATCAGGGAAGGAGGGGATGGAAGGAGGAGAAAATTCTAGGTTTCGAAACTAAACCTCAATATAACATTATATATCACAAGCATATCCGAGAGAAAGAACAGAAAAGTTGGACAATGGAGTAAAAAGTAGCTTCAAGAAATGGTAGTTACACAAACAAGACAAATCACAAACTGGCGCACCACAATGTTATGCAAATGCCAAAATGATGAATTATTATATTCAATACAGCGTTACAAAAATATTAACAGATAATGTCTGCTCTCATAAATCAAAGTATTCTGAATGATGAAATTTCTATCAGAAAAAAGGCCAAAGTACTAACAATAACGAAAATTATGGTACAAAATGAAGCACAAAATAAGATCTTGAATTGCTACAGCCTAGACAGATTCTTTCAGGACCATATATCAGGAAAGGATCTAAGAAAAGAGTATTTTCATCTAGTAGTATATAAGTATATAAAACATCAACGAAATATATTTTATCAATAAAAGATCTACGCAGGAATAATAAGGTCATGAGATACCAATAGATGAAAGCTAAGGGGGTTAGCTTCCTTTTTCAAGCAAAGCCTCTATCTCCCAGAATTCCAAGGATCATACATTGGCAAGAGTTAAAGTGCTAGGTAATTATGAGGTAGTACATCCAAAAAGACAGCCATAACAGTTCGACTGCTTACCTGATCAGTAATCAAAATGGATGCTTTCAAAGAAAGCTTTGTGAGAGAGATCAACATCGTGGCCAAAATATCCTCTTCCGACGTTTTACTTACAAGTTCTGCACCAGCCTACATCAATTAACAGGTAAAGACCTTCACCATACAGCCACATTGCTATAGAATTTCTATAAAGTCAGAAGGCACCACACGCATAGCTGCAACAGGTGATATAAACAACTATATCAACTGTCTGGAATCTGGATAGACTATATACAAACTGCAACTCGTTCATGAAGCATTGTCTAGGACTCCCAAAAGAAATAATTTCATCAAAAAAAGAAATTTGCTCGTTTCTCTTGGCATTGTGTGGTGAGCATGTAAATAATGCAGTAATCAACAATGCTCGCCCAGATGCAAAATTTGCCTAATAATCTGCTGAAATAGTCTTGGCACCTTTCATCTGAAAAGTTGGGACCCCTACCATAGATGAGACCGTCATAAGAGGCATTGGTTCGATATTGTGCTATATACAGATAATGCACTCTTCAGTCAACATATCCAGCTCTACGCATCCCTCCTAATGAGAAACTATTTCATGTCGGGATAATTTCAGTACATGGTTCAGCAGTGACATACTTTACACAAGAGCAACCTAGTATGGACCTCATCGTAGGCATGGTCCAAGGAGGTCAGATAACCTTATCTTTTTAGAGTCTAGATCAGTCAAGAATGTGTATCATCCTTCCCTACAGAAAAGTTGTTGCAACTGGAACTGGCATCAACAGCTTTAGTACAATGTCTGATAGCAAATCCTTTCATGTAAGTGTATCAGATTACTAGATATAAGTCATACAACAAGTGGTAATAGAGAAACAAACAAACAAACAACTGTTGCTAGTAACATGCAGATCTGCTCTAACATACTTTATTCGTTACTACATTAGACTGGGGACCTGAAGACATCAAGGAATATAGGACATTAGTCAAAATGCAAAAACAGACTAAAAATCAGCGACCTTGTAAGCTTTCATCGCAAGTATAGTTGAGCATCCCATTTTAGAAAAATTCCGTGCACCGGAAATTCTTAAAGCTGGCAAGGTTTTCAATGAATTCATTAGTTTGAGCAGACTCTCCAAGAAAATGTAATGGACTGCTCTCTACAGCTACAAAACTCAGGTTAGTAACAGCCACAAACACACAAGAGAACAGATGAGTATGGAAGGAAAAGATTGAAGCTTTGTATTTTTTTAATTGGTAGTAAAAGATCTCAGCTTTTGAGTAGCTGGGAAACCTCCACGGATTCCAACCCAAAAAACCTCAATTTTCAAACCCCCCTACAAAATCCCCTCCCTCTTATTTATAGGACTACTAAGATATTTTCTGCCCACTAGTACTGACATTCCCTGCTGCCCTCCTGCTGTCATCAGGCCCCTAACAGAATTCTAGTCTCCAACGTTATTCTGCACGTCAGCCCTTCCCACATCATCATTCTCACTCTCCCCTTCCTTAGGTAAAAGCCCAGAATTACCCTTCTTCCCTTTGTTGCGCCTGGAATATGTGAATAGTATAGGTGGCTTGGGTGGGTGCATGACAGAAAACAGATGCAAAGTCATCAGAATTTTCTGAATAGCACCCAGCAGCAAACAATGAAGCTTTAACCTGTATAGAAACAATGATTTTCGAACATCATATATGATCGTATAAATTACAGAAAGTCACCACTATAAAAACACATGGTATGCATGCAAGAGAGAGGGGTAAGGTGACGAGAAAACCATGCAGATTCCCAAGACGCATCATATTGAGTGGGCACACTTGCCGATGCACAACTTTTACCATCATATCTTCAATTATATAATATATATTGTACAAGGAAATAATATTTTGAAAATATACGTTGAGATTAATCAACAACAATAAAAATGATGACATTTATCATTACAAATTAGTAATTACATATGGTCAAAGTTGATTTTCAAATTGTGTAAAAAGTCAATATGATGCATCTATTAAGAAATGGAGGAAGTATATCATAATCTCCCTGGAATATGCAAGAGGCAGGATTCTAAAGGCAGTGATTATGGTATGTTTTAGCTTTTCCATCAACAATAGATAAAAGGATGAAAGAAATCCTCACCTCCAAGACATGACAAGAGAGCAATGTAGATAGTATTGCATGTCGTATTTCAGCAACATCTGTAGCAATATCAGCCCAACATCCAAGCAGAACTAAAGTCAATGCCCTGGACTCAACACTCTCAGCAGTAAGAACCACCTTAACTCTTCTCAAAAGCTCCAGTCTATTTTCCACGGACATGCTTGTAAAGATTCCATGTGATTGTCTGTCATTTCTCTTGCAGTGCCTAAGAATTGACAAGAACACTCTTATGACAGAAATCTTGGTGTCTCTGTTCCCTGATACAAATGCGTCTGCAAGCCTAAGGAGAATCGTATCTGCAAATAGCCTATCCTCCCCAGGAACTAAGCCATACATATTATACACAGCCATTGTGGTTTGTGGCTCCCTACTCCACTGCTCTAGTCTAGGACCAATCAAGTTTATTGACTCAATAGGATGACCTGAAAAGATAGATAGCAAAGCAGCAGCTAATACAAGTCAACCAAGAAATTTCACATGAATCCTTCCCTTCTACTGAGGTTTCATATGTACCCATTAACTTTCATAAAGAATTTCCTGAATTTACTCATTTAGACGAGTCAATCAGAACCACATACAAGCATACCACCAAAATAGATTTTATTCACAAACATGCATGCCTTCATAAACATATATCCTAAAAAAGTTATTTTACCAGGTTTCCTAGACCGCAGCCCTTTCTCAAGCTCAATACTCCAGCCCATAGCACAAGCAGCAGGAATCTTCTCCATTTTTGTCCGTAATATTCCAGAATTAATGCCACCTCTGACCAATAGAAATGAAATTATAAGGTAGGCAAATATGACACTCCTGTATGGTTCAGACTTTCCATCACTAGGATATATATGTGTTGGGTGGTATTGTGGCAATATGAGGCTGCAACTTTTACTCTACATTCACAGTAGCCGAAATTGAGAACCAGGCAACCAAAGTTACAAAATCAAAAACAGATTTAAAAACTAATTATGGCTAACCAAACGTAAATTTCTCTGGAAAGCCAAAAGACAATGCTGAAATGCTATAAGCCAAATAAAAATTAAAAAAAAAAAAAGAACACATTTCAAAATACAAGGGGCTTTCACAGTGATAGGACTAAAGGAGCGAACAAGAATGCCAAATTACAAATCCACATTAAAACAGATTGATCCACTAGCAACCACCACCAATAATCTCACCAACAACAACTTAGATCCACCAAAGTAACCTCACTAATGATTCTGGTCACCCCACAGGCCCACAACCGCGAAGAGAGAAGGGAGGGGGGGACACCTGATCTGAAGAATACCAATCGTGCATCTTCATCTGAGTGTTTTCCAGTTCTTGGGTTCAGATCTGGACTTCGCGTCTTGCTGAGGAAGGATTAAACTACTATCAACTGCCCCCCTTCTCCCACATTAGTACTTTTTCAGTCTCTCCAAACGAACAAACAAAGAGAAGGAGAAAAATAGAAGTCGGGGAATGAGAAAGAGAGGAAGACCCGGGGAGAAGAGAAGTTCAGAGAAGGTATGAAATGAGTTTGTTGTTATAATTCAGACGTGATTTACATCATTAACATATCACATATTTAAAAACCTTCACAAACACTAATAAAAGACTTAGATAAACCTTATCATATTCTATGACTAAAGTCATATGACATATCTAGGACCATACACCATGCCGAAGGCATCCTTCCGGCTTCTGCTGGAGCGGCAAGCTGAACCATCAAGTAACCTGCTACACCCCTCCTCTGTTACCTAAGTAGACATTGTAAAAGTTGTTGCCAGTTTGTTCTTATGACCAAATCCATCAAAAAGAATAAAAAGGTGAGTGTCCTCTCCATTATTTTCTTCTACTTTCCAGTGGAGACAAAGCATTCTAAATGAGGATATATTCATTTCATAAATATTACCACAAGGCCCATAGTGTGAATAAGAGCAAAAGCAAGTTAATAAAGGAATAAATCTACAATACTTCTTGCTGCAATGAGACAACAACATGCTTTTGATAGCACCAATGAAATCAATCTCGATTTAAATTCAACACTTTACTTGAAGCACGAGCATCTGGTCAATCTAGAAGGTGGTTTATCCATTTCCTAATAACTGCAGGCGAGCCATACCAGGGTCTCGACAGATTATCTGAACCAACAGCAGAGTGATATACTCCATCCAAGCTAATATTGAGAGCACCCTCTAAATGCGCAGATATCTCCGGAACAACTCCATCACCCCATACATCTGCTTGCCCACATACTTGTTTGTACCCTTGACCAACAAAGCGGGCTCGAAATGTAGCATTACTTGAAGTTGACTCAGAAATATTCACAACTGCAGCTCCTTGAAGTTCCTCCTCTCTATCATAAGAATTTCCAAATACACAAGCTCCTTGTATATAACTTCCAGTAACACATACATACTTAAGTTCAGGAGTATACACAGCTTCGGCACAATGCTCTTGAACATAATACAATAGCCCCCTCGTTTGATCAATAAGACCAGATACTCCTTTTGGAGGGGGTAAATGTGGAGTTCCAAGAGTCAAAAGCAAGGAGATATCAGACTTCCCGAATTCCTCCATATAGACACGTGTAAGCCACCCTCCTGCCGAATGACCAATCAAAGAAAGTTTCCTACTCTGAGCAAGCTCCTTAGCTTCACTTACAACTTCATCCACCCTCTGTAGGTACCAGTCCAAAACAGGACGAGGACAAAGCGTGTCCTTCCAATAATTAGGGTCCACTAAACCAGCCGCATTCCTAAACCAATCCAACCTCGAAACTCTAGCAACCACACTTTTAACCCCATATTCCTCCAAGCTCACCTGCAGTCCCTGGTAATCCCCTGAATTGTTCCCCAACCCTGGGAGTATCACAGCAGGGCGAGGTCGGTCCGAAATAGAACCAGACGAGTTTGCAATAGGAATGCACCGGGGACCATTGTATGGCAACCGGAGTGCCGGACTTAGTTCTCGAATTGGTGGCTGATGTGGCCAAGGCAATGACAAGTTGTAAACTACTGCCATACCCTTCACCAGGAAAATTCAAATGGTCCCAACAAGCTAATTAGTGGCAAAACCTTTCACTAATACAATGTATGGAATTTCAAATATCCCACTTCCTTAAAAAAAATTCAAAGCTCACAATCAAACACGTAGAAATTCCTAGTTTTTTTATACTTTTGAGGTTACTTCAGCCCCAAAAAATAAAATCTTTATATTTGAGTTTGTTCAGACAACACCACCCCCAAATCCTTTCTATGTTTCCCACCCATGCCATTCCCACAAAAACCCTTCTTTGACTGACTGTAATAATTCAGAAACTCATACAAACATTCATAAAATTAACAGCAAAAAACGACATAATCAGAAAATTTAAATCGAAATAAAGAAAAAAAAATACTTGATTGAGTTGCTTACCTCTGAGAAGAAGGAATTCATACAACCTCTCTTCAAAGTAATCATCTTTCTTCACTTCCCTGCAATTTTACTCTCTTCTCTTATTTCTGGTCTTTTTTTCTGAACTGAAGTTCATATATCAGGTATTACTTCGTTTTCTAATATCTGGGTTTCTTATTTTCGTATTGAACTTCGTTTCCTTTTCCAATTTGTGGTGTAGCAGACGAGCAGTCACTAACACTTTGTTTGGTACTAGTAATTTTTTTTTAGTAAAGGAAGGGAAAAGAAAGAAAGAGAAGACAAAAGAAGGTAGTTGTACTTTCCAATGTTTGGTATAATTGGTGGATTTGAGAGGAATCACATGTTTGGTTGTCATTAGTAAAGGAAAGGAAAGGAAGGAAATAAAGAAAACACAGGTAAAAGCTTGTTAGATTTATTTCCTGTCAAATTCCTCCGATTTTGGGAGGAAAGAGCAAGGATTTAAGAGTATTCTTTTCCTTCCACTTCCTCTCCTTTCCAATCAAACCCCTCTTATTTTCTTTTACCAAGCATGATAAAGTTTATTTTTACCTTTCCTTTCCTTTCTTTTCCATCCAAATCCTTCCTACCAAACAAAGCCTAAGTTAGCAACTCTTTCTGAATAACCATCATTCCATCACTAACCCAATTCTTTTACCTACCATAGTTAAACCCTTATAGATTATGCAAATTAAAAAATATAATGTGGTGCATAAGTTCGTAATTTCTATGGTTCGTAATGTAGGTGGGTGGGCCGCGTCTCATATATAACCTATGAAACCCAAACTGATCCAGTTTTCTGTTAACTGATCCGGTTCACTAAAGAACTGGATCAGTAAATGTAATCCCCCGTAATTTTATGAATTTTATAAATATATTTAAAGTATATTTATAAATGATTTTAATATTTTATGAGTCGAATTATTTTAATGTTTGACTATTTTAAGGAGTTAAAAGAGTTTTATGGTTCTTTATTTCTTAAATTAATTAAATGTTTCATTAAGTGGAACTTTAATTATTTAAAGAGTAGTATTTAAAGTATATTTAATTATTAAATTAAGCTTATGGGTTGAGGAGTCCAATTTGTAGCCTTTTGAGCCCATTTGAAAGCCCAAAGGAGTAATTCTTTTCCTAATAAGACTCTTATTCTTATGTACTCCTAATTCTACTAGGATTAGGGAAAGGGAACCTATAAATACTTCATTAAACCTCCCATAATTCATATTTTCAGATTTGGCTTTTGTTTTCCACTAATTCCTCTTTCCCTCCCTTCACTCGTTTTTTTCCTCTCACCCGAATCTGATTGTCCAGATTTCTCATAGTTCTAATTATTTTTAGCCAAAACTTCCTTCTGAGAAATTGTAGATCTCGAAAAGTTATTGAACTTAGGCTCAAAAATCACTCGATTCCGATTATTATTCTATCAGTTATGGCCTCTGCAAGTTTCGCAATTTTGCTGCCATATTTCACTCGCGATTTCGGTATTTCACTCTTTTTCTCCCTTTTTCTTTTGATTCTTTTCCTCGTTTTCTTATATATTGATTTCATATATATTGATCTAATATTTCAAAGTATTATTTTGTTAAATTATTGTTTAAAGATTGTATCTTTAATTATTTCAGATTATATGTTTCATATTATTAAGCAAAAAAAAATTCAGATTTAATATTTTATGTTCAAGGAGAGATTTAAATATTAAAGTCTTGATTTTTGAAGTTTTAAAAGCCTATTTAGTCTTTGGTATCAAAAGAATTTTAGAAAAGGTTTTGACACGTTTTTAAGTGAAGTTTTATTGCTGTAAATTTATTGGTATATTGATATACCAATGTTTTGTATTTTGTTAGGCGGAGATTATTCCCTAGGCAACTTTTAGAGTATAAAAGTGGCCTCTCAATTTATCTACACAAGGTACGTATATACATATGTGTTATGTGAGTAGTATCATGATTTTAGGAATGAAAAGTTGTAGTATCATGTATAGGAACTTTGTAAGTTCATATATGATTTCTATTATGATTGGATTTTACATGTGTTTATGCCTGTATGCAAACATATTGATTATAATATTTGATTATGAGTAGAATATCATGTTTGTATGGAATATTAATGCAAGCATGTTAATTGGATTGGGAACTTTATTTATTAATTCACATGGGGGAATTAATATATTTATGAATTGGATCATGTTTAAATCATGTGTTCCCTTATATTATTATGTTCACTACTCTATAGAGGTTTGTGGGCCTTATTTGGTAAGTTGATCATTTATGCCTTTGAAAGGTAAGTTGATTGTTGGCTAGGTTCAACAAATAAGAAGGATTGGAATTTAAAAAGGGATTACTCTTGGATTGTAAGTTGTGTGACCACTTATTTTAATCCTAAGATAAAAAGAAGTTCAGTTGTGAATGTCTGATTTGGGATTTCTGTATTACTTGTGCGTCATAATAAGTAATAAATTGTAAATCACGTAAAGTATAACTTGGATAGTAATAAACTTTAGACTGGTGCACGTCTGAAGTTGGACAATCAGGAGTTGGGGTACATGGTGAGCGTGCCATGGCTTTTCTGGGAATTGGATTGATCACCGTTCCTCTTTTTATTCAAAGGTTCCTCGATATCGCAGGTCATTATGGAATACGGAGTCGCGCCCGTATTTCGTCTTCCTAGGGAAAGCTGGTTTTAGTTAGACAACTCGGTCCAATAACTATTCCATTTAAAGTATTAAAAAGATGATTAAAGTTTAGTTCAGTAGAAGTTATCTGCAGAATGTTAGATTGTTATATTATTATTTATTCATGTTTATTATTTCTTAGTAACATGTTAGGAATGTTTATGTATTATTATGTAGTACTCAGCTTTGCTGATTACGTGCTTTGTTTGTGATTGTTGATCATGGCTTTGCCTTATTGATCCTGTGATGATCCATTTTGGTGAGCAGATTCTTTAAAGCATTGACATTTACAGGTTCGCAGATGTGCATCATTGGGAATCTAGGAATGGAGAGAATGTGTAATCTAGTATATCTTATTTTCAGCATTAGTAGGAACTTACTTTAATAAGTTGTTTGAATAGAAATATTTAGAATGTTTGGTTTCAAAGTACTTATTTATCTATTTATGTTATTAAAGTATGAAGTTTTAGTTAGATGTTTTCCGCTGCAAAATTATGAATAAGCCGATACGTTATCACACGGGCGATAATGCTTTGGTAGTTCTCTATGTTTTATATTAAAAAGATATTTCTGAAAAGAGAGAATTATCGGGGTGTTATAGTAAATTTGTTGCGTTTTGTCTCCCAAAAAATGGACGATTATCTGTTGTGTTGTGACATATAAGGTTTTTCCACTAGTGTATCATGCCAACATTCCTTACATAAAGAAAACCTAGGACTAGCATAAATTGACGATAAAATTAAAGAGTTATTGGAAGCATGTACCTCAACAACACCATGGAGTCTCTGAGCATTCTCCCCTATCACTTAGAAATCCAAAGCATTGGAATTCCAGAGGAGGAGAATTCCCATGCGAATCCCGTAGGGTCAACAAGATGCCTCAATCAAACCCTACACCCACGACAGCCTCCCCGATTTTTCTCTACTCACCCACGTTTTAAAGTGACCATGGCCGGATGATGCTGCTGAGTAAGGAGCCTGAGGTTAGGTTTAAATGAGGGCCTTTCGATTCCCCGGGCATCCCAAAAGAGATTTGGCATTCCTTTATACAAGCTAAGCAAGGTTTGGCAAGGAGTCTCCGAAGAACCTTCTCGTTTCCTTTGGCCCACGGGTCGACTTCGACCCTGGAGTCCGGTGTGACCAGAGAACTACCTCTAATTCGCGCAAGTTTCTTTTGCCTTTTACCACGTCTCAAGTTGTTGAGATCCCTAGTTGTTTGAGAGGTTGGTGAAGGCCGACACGCATAACTGCACAGGCAGCTCCGACAAATGAATCCAATAGGAAATTGAAAATTTTGCCCATTCGTGGGTTTAGAGAGCTAGGCATCCATTGTTGCACACAGACCATTGCACCCAACACAAACCAAGGACCCCCAGCAAGGATCGCAAATTTGTCCTATAGGGAGGGCATATGATATTGTAAAACCCCTTCCCTATAGACACCATCTCCATACTACCCTTCCAATTCCACATTCTTGACAATTCTTTCTTTAGGAGCACTTGAGCACAAGACCGACAACTAGTTTACACGTTAAACTGGTTGCCCACGACTTCACTAGGGCTCCATATTCCTCCTCGAAGACCGAGATAAGACTTCCCTAGTTTTCATCTTCCTCTCCATCTTGGTAGCAAAGGGAAGAGGTGAAAGACTGATAGGGATAGATTTCAGAATTGCCATGAGAAAACGTCATAACAAGGGCTTCTTTAAAAGACAGTTGGATGCAAAGGTCTAGGCTAGATCAGGTTGATCCGATGGCTGAAACACGTGGCAGGTGACGGGAACGGCTCAGGGGAGGGTCTGGTAGCTTCGTGGCATCGCTGGGAATCCTTGGGCTGCAAACGGATTCCTGGATAGGCTGCTCACTTTGGCCCTTGAGGGCAGGTTGGGGGAGGGGTTTTTCTTTTTGAGGAGATTCTCTCTCATCGTCTTAAACTTTCCTCCAATTCTACTATACGAATATATTAAAAGGCGTATCTAACAATGTATACACGCCAAGTGACACCTCTTTACTCCACTAGAATTGTCAATTGTGTACATATGTCATGTCAACTAACAAAAGTAAATTGACTTGCAACAAGATTTGAACTCACGACATCATGCTATTATACATAGCACAATTACCATCTTAACCAAATTTTATTCATGCTTTAAATTTCTACGTTATTTTATTTGTACCTTTTAAATGTTGAGTTTTTTTTAATTATATTTTAATGCGAATGGAAAAAAATGCATATCAAGTTTGGAACCTTGCGTTTTCTTTATTAATTGATCATGTTATTGAAATTAATATATGTCATTTTTATCTTCTATAATCTCTACAACTACGTTTACCAAACACATTTATTTTACATAACTACTTTCACAGCTAAAAGCTGACAGCTACTAGCACACAGCTAACAGCTATTCGGACAACTCATAGTTAACCCAACAACTACTTCTGCTGAATAGGCCATCGTTAGTGTTTCCTTGTCCGACGTGCGACAAATTTATTACTTCCTCTATTTCGTTTTAAATGCAACAAATGGGTATTATTTGTAAGATATAAAAATATTTATTTGTTGCATTTAAAACGAAACGGAGGAATTTTTTTTTTTTTAAAAGAGACGTGGGACAAAAGTTTTGAATTTTTTCCTTGAATAATGCAAAATGGGGTTTTAATTCCCGAAATATGTTGAAAGGGAAATTAATTCCCTGCGTACCGTCCACGTAGGACGGCACGCGAGAATTTTTTTTTTTTCTTTACTTAAGTAAAACCGCTACTTGAAGTAGCGGTTAACCTTTATAAACCGCTACTTCAAGTAGCGGTTATTAAAAAATAAACCGCTACGAAGTAGCGGTTAATAAGGTTAACCGCTACTTCAAGTAGCGGTTTTGTGGTACCTGGAGCAAGTTGGCGTTGACTGAAGTAAACCGCTACTTCAAGTAGCGGTTCATTAATAGAAACCGCTACTTGAAGTAGCGGTTTACTATAATCCCCAAATCAGACCGTAACTTTCCCAAATTCTCATATTCGACGATTGTTCTCTCAAATTTTTTCTCCCTCTCTCTCTCTCTTACTAAGTGTCGCCCACCACCGGAGCTACACCACCGGAGCTACACACCACCGTCGAAGACAACCGTTGCTCAGCCGACCATCGTCGCCTACCATCCACGCCAGCCAACAGCGGTGTTCGACTGACACCGTCGCCTACCATCCACGCTACACACTTCGACTTCTACACCTTCTATGTCTGCTGCCCATACATCTACCACAGCACCTTTGCTTTCGCCTCCAGTCTGTCAGAGGACCTACCGACGCCGTTCTGCCACCACTCCATCTTCTCTTCATGCCATTGCAGAGTCTAGTGAGACCACACCTAGTTCATCTAGACCTTCACAAAAGAAGAATAGGGGGTCTTAGCACTTTCATTTGTTGTTTGTATAGTTCGTTAACACTATGTTAAATATTAAACTTCGTTTGTGATTGACATATTTTCTTAATCTTACTTATTGGATAAATGTGAATGTGGATGAACTTGGTGTTTGGTGATTGATGTGTGCATAGACTTTGTATGGACTTGGATGGAATTTGGTGTTGAAATTGTAGGTTGGAAAGCTTTTTTTTTTTTATGTTTCTGGCATTTGGGCCAGTTATGGGGAAGCAACAATGAGAGGTCTTTTTTTTTCTCATAAACCGCTATCTCAAGTAGCGGTTTACATGCATAAACCGCTACTTGAAGTAGCGGTTAATATATATAAACCGCTACTTGAAGTAGCGGTTTAATTTAAATAAACCGCTACTTCAAGTAGCGGTTTACCTGGGATAAAAAAAAAAAAACATTTTCTCGCGTGCCGTCCTACGTGGACGGTACGCAGGAAATTAATTTCCCTTTCAACATATTTCGGGAATTAAAACCCCATTTTGCATTATTCAAGGAAAAAATTCAGTTCGCCATTTAAACATTTCTTTCATTTTCCGTTCACTACTTTGCTTTCCCTCTCTTGATCTCTTCCCCTCACTTTCTCTCACTTAGGGTTCCTAAAAAGTGAAAATTGTCAATTTGCCTTTGAATATCGCTTCCGTAATTTTGCGGGCATCATCTTAGGTCTGTTTCTAATCGTACTTTTTTTATTTGATTGAAATTTATGGGATGAATTTTTCGGTTTTACTTTTGAAAGATAACTTATTGTTGAATATTATTGTGATTAGGATTAATTTTGCAAGTTTCTAGGATGTATTCCGGAAAAATCAGAAAATTGTCAGATTTTCCGACAGTTAGGAAGAAAACCGGAGATGTTGGTTATGAACTCGATTCTTTTGTGGATGATTTTTGGCCAGTGAAGCAGCCCGACAAGAATCTGTGCCCCTTAATAAGGCGAGGTGAGTGCTATAATAGACTCTTAGATTTTATTCGTGAAAGTGAGAAGCCAGAATATGCTGATGATATAAAGATGATGATTTCTCAGTCGCCTGTTATTAAGATTGGCGAGTCCTTTGATGTTCTATCGTTGTTGTCTTTTAAGGGTCAGAGTAATTACCTTGTTCGGAACAATGGTGATCGAGTCGATATGAACAAGGATACCTTTAAAGGGAAATATGTTATGGTTTGCTGTTTTCATGTCCCTATTCATCGTCTACATGAAGATGCATCCACTTTCCAGTTTGTTGCAAATATCTGTTATGAGATGTTTGATTCCTTTGATGATGATTTTGAGATTGTCTTGGTTGCGAAGATGAATACTAAGTATAATAATCGAAGGGCCTTTTGCCACTTCTTGTCGGCCTTTCCTCCCTCTTGCCTTGTAGTACCATTTGATGACCCCAAGCGTCGTGACTATATATGCTGTTATCTTGACGTTATCCTTCCTTGTAAATGTTTCATTGTGGATGGTTCGAGCATTGCTTTGCTCCATAAATATCCTGACTTTGCAATGGATGATGGAGCTGACACCTTTCCCTTCTGTCCTAATCCTTCTGCTAAAGACGTGAAAGTTTGGAGAATTTCTAAAACAACCCAGCTTCAGAAATTTCTGGGGAGCATTGCATCTGATGTTCTATGTAAGATTAATCAAGAAGGTGGCCGGGAGGAGGTGTCTTTCTCGAGACTCAATGAGAAGGTTGTCGGCTTGTACTTGTGGTCTAAAGGAACTTGCTGTATCACTAAAAAAAGTTTCATTCACACCCTTCACGAGGTCTATGAACAATGCAGAGAGAATCAGCAAGAATTCGAGATTGTGGTAGTCTATTTACCCTTTGTGGACTGTCTTCCCCCAGAGGTTTACCAGGGGAAAATAGATAAGTTTATGGAGAAAAACAAGATATCTTGGTGGCGCATGCCCTTCAACAACTCTAAATGCCGCAAAATTTGGGGAATTTGCGGATATTGGCTTGATAAACTGGTTATTGTGGGACCCCATAATGGATACGTGGATCTTTATGGAGGAGAGGTCTTGAGAAAATTAGGATCTGATGCATATCCGTTCAGTAGAGGGGGCCTTGTCGATAATCATGTTAAGTTGTTGAGGGAACTCACCTTGGAGTCATTGCTCACTTCTGAGTTGTGTGACTATGTTCTTAGAGGTGATACTCAGGTCACTGTGGCTGCACTCCGACCCAGGAACATACTTCTATATTTTGGTTGTTTTGAAGACACTGTGCTTTTTGAAAATCTACAGGAATGGTATGGTGAGATTAAAACTAAGAATCCTAATTTTGAAGTGATTTATGTTCGCCGAAACGAGGATTTTGATGCCAGCAATGATTATAATAACAAGGCTATTGACCCAGCACTGTCTGATCTTCCTTGGTTGGTACACCCCTTCCAAAATGATCATTCAAGATCTCTGGAGAAAAAATTATTCCCACAGGTCACTCCATTTGATACCCTCGTTGGATTTGGAATCGATGGCCATGTCTGTTCAGTTGACACTCAAAATCTGTTAATAGCTAAAGGACCTGATGGTTTTCCATTTGAGTATAATTTACGTGGGGACGTCCGTTCTCGACTTGAGAGTTTCTACTTGTTTATGGAGGCTATGGAGTAGATACTTGTGGTGTCCTACTTAGCTGAAGGGCTTATCTGACTTAATAGCCTGAGGTATGCTCTATTAGTTTGTTTCTTAAAGTTCTTTAAACAAGTTATTTGGTACAAATTTCAAGGGTTGTTCCCTGTCCTTTCTCTGTTTACAACAAAGGCACAAAACTGCCCTTCTCCTATTCCTATGTGAGTCTTTTGGTTTCTTGACTGATACTCCATCTGCTTTTTTTTATTTGCTACATTTGTTGTGCACGGTTTTCAAAGCATTATTTAACTCTTAATATCTCTTATTTCGCTTAAGTAAAAATTATAAAAATTTGATATTATGAATCCACACGTCGAGACGAATCTAACAAGATCACACATGACTATATTTTTACTTATAAAATAATCAAAATAATCGGTCAAAGTAGTGGCTTCATTCCCAATAAAACAAATGTAGCAAATAAAAAAAGCGGAGGGAGTATATGCAAGATCTGTCTTGGGTGTGTGCCAGTCTTATGTTTAGTTTTTGTCGGGATTGGTGTGCTTAGTTTGGTTTGACTGATATTGGTGTTCCATTGGCGTTTGTGTTTTCTTTGTCATGTGAGCGTTAAGAAAAGCTTGTAAGAAATTGTTTGCAATAATGATTGTCTTTTGTTCCTTTTACATAATTGTAATAACTTTCAAAGGGAATATCAACTTATTGATTAAATTATGTTGGATTGCCGCTGTTTTCATTTAGGCTCCATTTGGTAGGATGTAAAACATTTTCAGGGAAACTAATTTTTCTTTATTTTCTAATTTGGGTCCTCTGGTTTTTTAAGGAGTGTAAAACATTTTTTCTTAGGTGTAAAATTGTTCTCCCAAGGATGGAAAACCATTATTCCTTTCCAAGGAAAGGAAAATATGTTTTCCTCCATTTCCCTTACTTTTTTATTAAGTACTCTTCTTCCACAAACCTTCTCGCTTCCCCCTGCATTTTCCTTTTTCCTCATCCTTTTTCTTACATGCAACCAAATAATGGAAAACTAATCTTCCAATTCTTTCCATTGTAAATTGTTTTACATGAAAATCGTTTTACATTAAAAATGTTTTATACCCAATCAAACGGAGCCTTAAAACATCTCTCTATGTTGATTTTTTTGATGAGCTAAGAGTTGTCGTAATTTCAATGGGTTGCATTTCAGTGCCAGTATGTGCATCACTCATAGGTTACATTTCAGTAGCATCTGTTCCTGTTAGCTATGTTAGGTCTTTTGTATAGATTTAGAATTTTCCCCCTCTCTGATTTTATTCACCGTATAGTTGTGGTGGAAGAAGAGAAGAAAACCAATTGCTTATATGCCATTTTTCTAGTTGTTGAGGTTGAGGTGGTGGAGTAGTGACATCGCTCCCCATCTCATATCCCTGAGGTCTAGAGATCAAACCTCATGGGACTCATTTGAGGATTTCCTCTTATCCCTCCTCAAGTGAGTTCCTTTCATCTTACCTTAAAAAAAAAAGAAATTTCTAGTTGTTGGTGTGAACAGTTCATGATTTTCAAGGTCGCTGTACAGGAGGTCCTTGAGGTATGATAGGTTACTGTTTGGAATTTTGTTTTTGGTCCAATCTAATTGTTCATCTTGTGCATGTAGTTGTGATTCGTTATTGGTTTGGCTTTAGAGAGATATTACACATTCATGCTTGGACCTCAATGCTTTGTGGTTGTCAGCTCTCCATGCTTTGTAATTGATATTATATTGACATTAGGTATTTCTTACATTGGCTTGTGTTAAAGCTAGACTTTGGTTTGTCGAATGGGAGTGTTTATTTAAGCTATCTGCTACTAAGTGATACTGTTGTGTTTAATTAAAGAAGGCATGATCATGAGTGATGTATCTTTAAAGCTCTCTTTAAATTTTGATTCCGGTGGACGTATTGAAGTATAATAGCCTTTTGTTGGTACTTGGTAAGCATTTTCTTTTCCAGTTTTGATTTTGAACAAATACAGTTATACAACATAATTTCTGTTATTTCTCACTTTTTTTTTTGGGGAAGGAGGCAGTTGTGCAGCTTATTTTCTCTTATGTCCCCCCTCTCTCTTTGTCGTTTTTTTTTTGACAACGAGAAATCGTACATTAAAGTAAAAGATGAAGTCTATTTCCAATCTTTATCCCAAACGAAAACAAACACATAAACCTAAAGGAGCCTCAAGAGCTCGTACATTCCACCTAATACAAAAATAAAAATAAACGAAACGAAAGCGCGCGTAGAAAGGGGCGCGTCCGATGTTTGCATCCTCTCTTTGTTGTTTTAAAGCAAGTTTAAACGTGTGTTGAACAACTGACTAGCTTTATTTTTCCTTTTTAAAAAAAAAAATTATTTGCAAGGCTTTAAATTTTGTTCCACAAATGCAAAAGACAAAAAATTGAAAAATAAAATGTTTCCTCATACTTATGATGAGATCTATAGGCCCTTCCGCCCTTGATGTTCTTGCTCAGGGCGGATCCAGGATTTCGAATTTGGTGGGGCACCAAATTACAAAAGAAAAATCATAACATCATATTTTAAAGCAATGTAACACTTTAATTTTCACGACCTCAATAGATAATATTAAGTATTCAATACTATCTCTATTTTTAGTAAATTTAACATATTGACTTTCACACTCATCAACAAATTCAACTTTTACTTCAATTTGTTACTAAAGTTTGTAAGCAGCCGATATAAATTTATTAAATGTAAATAGAAATCAATACAAAATTTTAAATAGTAAAAATTATTTTTAAGTATTTGTAAATAAATCTCGGTCATACTTAGGCTATGTTTTGTTCACCTTATTTTTGCTTATTTCAGATCAGATCAGAAAAAATAAGTTTAGATCAGATCAGATAAGTTCAGATCAGATCAGATCAGATCAGATAAGTTCAGATCAGATCAGATCAGATAAGTTCAGATCAGATCAGATCAGTTCATATTATGCTTATATTTACAAACTTATTATTATTATTATTATCATCATGATTATTATGATTATTAGTATTACTAATGCTATTATTGTTATTGTAATAATTAAAATTATTGTTGTTGTTGTTGTTATTATTATTATTATTATTATTACTTTATACAATTACTATTACTATTAATATTACTATTTACTAGTACATTTGTTCAAAAAGATTATTATTATTGTCGTTGTTGTACTTATTAATTATTAATATTGGTAATTATTATTAATGTCGTTGCTATTATTATAAACGTCATTGATATTAGTATTTGAAGCTATTTGTGTTCAAGAAGAAGAATGTTCTTTTGGCATTTGTAAGTGTTCTTTTTTATATTTATTCTAATTAATAATTTTGATATGTGATGTTCTTTTTGATGTTGTACATGTAACGTACATGACAATAGTATATGATGTTTATTTTTTAAGACAATTTTGGTAGAATAATATAAATTATATATTACTCCCTCTGTATTTTTTTATCTTTCCCACTTGGAATCTTGACACTATTCATAATTAGAGAGAATCTTTTAATTTCTTCTCAATATATAAGAAAAAATATAGTCATGTGGGGTCTTGTTTGATTCGTCTCAATGAGTAGTTTATTAATATTCAATTATTATAATTTATACTAATATGTAATGAAAGATATTTAAGGTAGAATAAGTGCATTGACAAACGTGCAAAGTCAAAGTAGGAAAGATAAAAAAATACAGAGGGAGTACTAGTTTATATAAAACATGAGTAGCATGGGATAACCTAATGGTGTTGTCATCACGTTCAAAATTTTCCCTACAAAGGATTTCAACTTATCTTTAAAAACAAAATTTATATAGAACAAGACAACGATATAAGAAGAATATTTAACCATTTTGTTCAAGATCATATGATTATATATATTTATAGGTTTATTTATAATAAAAAAAGAACAATTTATTGATATAACAAAGAATATGTTGTTAGTTAAATCCAAACATGTCATCAATATAAAAATAACATCTATCTTTTATTTTTAAAATGTGTTCTTTAAATAGATCTCGTATGCTCTTTCAGTATAGTAATAAAATGATAGTAATAGTAATACTAATAATGAAATACAAAGTAATAATAATATTAGTAATAATATGTTTTTTAAAAGATAAGTTTAGATCAGTTCAGATCAGATCAGATCAGAAAAAATAAGTTCAGATCAGATCAGATAAGTTCAGATCAGATAACTTCAGGTGAACTAAACATAGCCTTAATATATATGAATAATGTCGAAAGTCAAATTGTTGCATTTATTTGTAAACGGAAGAAGAATTAATCGTTATATCACAAACAAAAAAAATTGGTTAAAATTAGAGCTAGAATTGAGAGAGATGGATATTATTCAAAATATGAAATGAAGATCCAAAATGGAGAAGAAAAAAAATGCTAAAATAGAGAAGAGAAAGAGCAAGAAGTAAAAAAGAAAAATAAAAAACAAAACAAAAGGTATTAAGCAAATAAGAAAGAAAAGAAAAAAAGAAAGCTGGAAATGTGTGCAGGGGAAGTCGAACCCGCAGCAACACGCATCACATGTTACTGAGAGAACCACTGGAGCAGAGTTGCAATACATACAATTACCACACGCGTTTTAATTTTAACCTATTGTAAAAATCGCCGTCAAAAGTAAAAATAACACTTTTTTTGGAAGGCGCGTCTGTGTGACCTTAATAGGTACGCCTTCAGCATACTTCTTGTGTTATAATGAAGCAGGTCCTCAACAACATGAACCTGATTAACGCATTACACATTACACATTACTAGGAAACATAATACAAAGATATTAGCATCAAAAGTCTATATTTCCACATGGTTTCCTTTGGATCTCCTTGCTTCCATTTAGATCCTCCGTTTTTATAGATGCTACAATTTCCTTAAATGAATATCATAATAGATGCTACATATTATAAATGGATCTCTTTTCACCATAAAGATTTTAAAATACTATTAAAAAGTTGGTGGTCCTCCACTTTTTCCTTTAAAATACCCATATTTTTTCCTTAACAAATGTTTTTTTATTCAAAAAGGGGTGGTCCCCTACTTTCTCTCTCTATCTTTCTTAAAAACTCCACTTTTCTACATGTAGCATTTATAAAAAAACGGAGGAAGTATTTGACCACGACTCCTCCCAATTCCCAACTTTGGAAGACCACGGTTCAGGCCATGAAGCAAGACGCAAGCCTTATTAGAGATTAATCTAGAAAAATCTAGATGTGTGTAATGAAAAATATAGTTTATGTAGTTTAGAAAAATCTTGCATTAAGTAGAAAAATCAAGTGATGATGTATCTAGAAATATCTTGTAAAGAATCAAAGATATGTAATATTAGACAAGTGTAGAGAAATCTAGAAACTAGGATACAACACTATAAATAGGTTGTATGTGCATGAGTTGAAGGTGAGCTAATCAAGAGAGCTCCCACAAAATATTTTGGAGGGTTGAAACAAGGGTTCTACCAAAGAGATAAGTGAGAGATATGGACTCTCACAAATATAGTGTACAATTCTTATAAATGTAATCAATAAAATGCAATTTTGTTATATTATAGTATGAAGGGTCCATCAAAACTTCCGCGTGCGCCCCAAATTTCTATCAAGCCTTGCACCATTTCTGCACATAGGACAGAAATATAAAATTTAACATTCAAGGAATGAGTAGCAAGACTGGACATAATAAAATATTAAGCTTTAAGAAACCCAGTTGGCCAGTTTCTATGAAAATTATTTCTGAAGACAATTTGATGTGCTATAACAGAAATAAGCACTTCTCTCCTCTGATCATCATTAACTTCCCTTTGCCTCGTGCAAACAAGTTGCAAATAAGCAAATCGATTGTAACAAACTGATGGCAGAGATAAATGTAACTGCCTGCGAGTCTGAGACAAGGATCAATCTCAGACCAAAGGGCTGAAAGAGTGAAGGGTACTTCAGAGGAAAACTCAGAAATGTAGGGCTGAATACTAAAAAAACACCAAAAAGGAAACTAAGAGACTCAAAGATCAGCTTATGGTGAGAACAAAGTTTCCGAAGTAGCATATAGAAATTGGAAGCTAATGATTGAAAAGAGGAAGTACAAGATACCTGAGTTGATATATAACCACAACGCTTGCGGATACAGGATTTTAGTCTTGGGGGGCCCGAAATATTCAACCCAAATATACGAGAATTCAAGAAATCCAAAAATACAAAAAATTACTAAAAAAAAAAATTACTTCAGTTAGATCAAAATCAAATAACAAGGCAATAAATATAATCGTATTTTTTCTACTCTTTTCAAAAGTTACAAACTTGTACCGTTAATTTACATTTACTTAACAAAATTCAGATTGACATTCAAATTGACAATCTATAAATTATGGTAATATACATCAATATCATTGATAAATTTTTTTGAATATTATTGGGATTCCTATGATAATATAAAAATATGATCAAACAAATAATCTTTTGTAAAACATAAAAGTGTTAATAAATGATACTCCAAGAAAATTTTTGCATTTAACTATTCTTTCCTTCGTATTTTTTTTTATCTTTCCTTTTTGGCTTCTTGACGTTTTCAACGCACTTATTCAACCTTAAATATATTTCATTACATATTAGAAAAAATTATAATGATTGAATATTAATAAACAACTCATTGAGACGAATCAAACAAGACCCCACATGACTATATTTTTTCTATATTGAGAAAATTTTTAAAGATTCTCTCTAATTGTGAATAGTGACAAGATTCTAAGTGAGAAAGATAAAAAAATACAGAGGGATTACTTAAAACAACAAAAATTTGCATCAACACTAAATTCCAGAAAACATATAGCAAAAACTATTGGGTAAAATAATTAGACTCACCTTGGTGATGAGTCAGCGAAATTTAGGCGCTGACGTGGCGACTTGGAAGTGGGTAATAGGGTAAACAAGACCACGTGGCGACAGGTGAGTGGGCGTGTGTCCAAGCGGGGGCGGGTCTACCAAGTTGTACACCTGCTTGCTTCAGTTGATATGTCGCTTTCACTGCTTTTTTCTCTTTTCCTCTCTTTTGTTGTCAGACATTTGTGGAATTTGGCAAGTAATTTACGGATACAGTAGTGGACGGATGATTCTAAGATGGTCTGATTTGAAATCGGCCATAGCTGAAAATGAATGAATGCCACACATTTCTTTTGTTTTCCCTTTTCTTTTAATTGCCAAAACTAATTTCTTTTGATTTTGTTTATTTACCAAAATTTATAAAATTAATTTCTGAAAATCGAAAAAGTAATTAAAAATTTTTTTGAAAAAATCCGAATTTTTTTTTCAGCTTCCAAACAGTAATTCACGATTGGAAAAAAAATTTGGAACCAAATTTTTTTTAACCATTTTCTCTCTCCTCCTTGTTCTTGGTGTTCTTCACCAAAAATTCAAGAACACTTCCTCTTCCACCATTCTCAACCGAATTTCTCCCAAATTCGACCCATTCTTCCACCTTCTCCCTCAATTTCGACCCTATCTTTTATCTTCTTCCTCCATTTCAACCCGTTCTTCACCTCCATTTCGCCCCAAACCTTCACCTCCATTGTTGAACTTTACTTCCATGGATTTCGATCTAAACTCTTCACCCGTACATGAAATGGATGTAATTTTACTTGAATATTTCGCATATATTAACGAATTAATGATTTTCTATCTTCATTTGTGTGTTTGAGTAAGTTTAAACTTGCAATTTATGAAAAATGTTCCCCAAAAAATCTAGGGTTTTAGGGACAATAAAATGACGGTATTGGTGATTAAATTGCTCTAAATCAATGCACTTCACACTTTTATGCGCCAATTTGTGGTTACATTTGAGTAGTTCATACTTTAGTTTAGCTATGATGCAAAAAAAAATTCAGATTTTTCGCGACCTCCATGGGAGGTTGAGCTGGTTTTTTGTCTAAGGTACTACAGTGATTTGGTAATTACTAAAGATATTTTGGACATGACCAAAAATAAAGATATTTTGGTAATTACTAAACATATTTTGGACATGACCAAAAATAAAATTAAGGTGTGTGAGATAATTGCAATAAATTAATGCACTTCACACTTTTATTGGGTTACATTTGATGCGTAGATCATACTTTAGTTTAGCAATTAGATGAAACAAATTTGCGACATTTTCGGGACCTCCATTGCAGTGGAATGTCACTGGTTTTTTGTGCAAGTTAGTGCAGGGTTTAGGTAATTACTAAAGATATTTTGGTCATGACCTAACATAACCACTATGTATGCTAGGTAATCACCTAATTAGATTAGGATATTACCAAAACTTTTAGGTCATTACATAAACAATTTGAGGGCATTACCTAAAATAATACTTGTCTTGGGCACTGGCCTCAAATCATGTGACTATAACATATATGATGAGGGAATTGTATGGTTAAGATGTGGGTTATTGATAACCTAATCCATGAGATTTTATGTGGTTTAAATGATAAGATTGCATCGGGCTAAAACGTTGTATTTTTTCCTTTTTCTTTTACTTTCAAATGATTGAATTATATGACTTTGGTGATATGAAAGGTTCATCGATAAAAATGTTTATGTGAATAGCGGATTGAAATGGTCGAACAATCCTTCAAAAGAATCATCTCCATTGTAGTGGAATGTCAATTGTTTTTTGTGCAAGTTAATACAGGGTTTAGGTAATTACTAAAGATATTTTGGTCATGACCTAACATAACCACTATATATGTTAGTTAATCACCTAATTAGATTAGGATATTCCTTAACCTTTTAGGTCATTACCTAAACCATTTTAAACATTACCTAAAATAATAATTTTCTTGGATAATGGCCTCAAATCATGTGACTATAACATATATGATGAGGGAATTGTATGGTTAAGATGTGAGTTATTGATAACTTAATCCATGAGGTTTTAAGTGTTTTATATGATAAGATTGCATCGTGGTTTTACATTGCATTTTTTCCTTTTTCTTTTGCTTTCAAATGATAGAATTGAATGACTTTGGTGATATAAAAGGTTCATCGATAGAATGTTTATGTGAACAACGGATTGAAATGGTCGAACAATCTCTATAAAGAACCCTCTCCATTGTAGTGGAATGTCACTTGTTTTTTGGGCAAGTTAATACAGGGTTTAGGTAATTACTAAAGATATTTTGGTCATGACCTAATACAACCACTACATATATTAGGTAATCACCTAATTAGATTATAATATTACCAAAACGTTTAGGTCATTACCTAAATTATTTTAAGACATTACCTAAAATAATAATTGTCTTGGGCAAGGACCTCAAATCATGTGACTATAACATATATGATGGGGGAATCGTATGGTTAAGATGTGGGTTATTGATAACTTAATTCATGAGGTTTTAAGTGGTTTATATGATAAGATTGCATCGGGGTAAAACGTTGCATTTTTTTCTTTTTCTTTTGCTTTCAAATGATAGAATTGAATGACTTTGGTGATATAAAAGGTTCATCGATAGAATGTTTATGTGAACAGCGGATTGGAATGGTCGAACAATCTCTAAAAATAATCATCTCCATTGTAGTAGAATTCCACTGGTTTTTTCTGCAAGTTACTGCTGAGTTTAGAGAATTACTAAAGATATTTTGGTCAGTATCTATCAAAACCACTATATATGTTAGGTAATCACCTAATTAGATTAGGATATTACCAAATATTTCAGGTCACCACCTAACCACTTTGGGCCCCCATTGTCCCTCATTGTACTAAAAAACCCCAAATTAACCCCAATCATATGCTTTAAGGTAATTACCAAACATGTTTTGAGAATTACCAAACTACTAAGTGGAGGATGTTCTCCCAATTACAATACATTCCCATTAGTCATCAAATTAAGCAATCCTATGGGGATTGGACAATCATGTCAGTGGGTTCATTAGACCCAATACCTAACCAAACCCCATTGACTTGAGTTTTGGGCCCCACATTATCCCTCCTTGTACTAAAAAGCCAAAATAAACTCAGATCATATGCTTTTAGGTAATTACCAAACATGTTCTGAGGATTACCAAACTACTAAGTGGAGGATGTTCACCCAATCATAATCATTTATCATTACTTATCAAAGCAATCCTTTGGGGATTGGAGTATCATGTCACAGGGTCCATTAGGCCCAATCTCTCACCAAATCCCATTGACTTGAGTTTTGGGCCCCCATTGTCCATCCTTTTACTAAAAAACCCAAATTAACCCCAGATCATATGCTTTTAGGTAATTACCAAATATGTTTTGGGCATTACCAAACCTATCCAATCACAATACATTCCCATTACTCATCAAAGCAATCCTATGGGGATTGGACAATCATGCCACTGGGTCCATTAAACTTAATAACTCACTAAACCCCATTAACTTGAGCTTTAAGCCCCCATTGTCCCTCCTTGTACTAAAAAGCCCAAATTAACCCCAGATCTTACGCTTTTAGGTACCAAACATGCTTTGGGCATTACCAAACCAATCCAATCACAATCCATTTCCATTACTCATCAACGCAATCCTATGGGGATTGCACAATCATTCCACTGGATCCATTAGGCCCAATACCTCACCAAATCCCATTGACTTGAGTTTTAGGCCCCCCATTGTCCCTCCTTGTACTAAAAAACCCAAATTAACCCCAATCATATGCTTTAAGGTAAATACCAAATATGTTCTGAAGATTACCAAACTACTAAGTGGAGGATGTTCTCCTAATCACAATCATTTATCATTTCTCATCAAAGCAATCTTACGGGGATTGGAGAATCATGCCACTAGGTCCATTAGGCGCAATTCCTCACCAAACCCCGTTGACTTAAGTTTTGGGCCCCCATTGTCCCTCCTTGTACAAAAAAACCCAAATTAACCCCATATCATATGCTTTTAGTTAATTACCAAAAATGTTCTAAGGATTACCAAACTATTAACTGGGGGATGTTCTCCCAATCACAATCATTTATCATTATTCATCAAAGCAATCCTATGTGGATTGGAGAATCATGCCATTGGGTCCATTAGGCTCAATCTCTCACTAAACCCCATTGACTTGAGTTTTGGTCCCCCACTGTCCCTCATTGTACTAAAAAGCTCAAATTAACCCCAGATCATATGGTTTTATGTAATTACCAAACATGTTTTGGGCATTACCAAACTATCCAATTACAATACATTCCCATTACTCATTAAAGCAATCCTATGGGGATTGGACAATCATGCCACTGGGTCCATTAGGCCCAATACCTCATCAAACCCCCATTGACTTGAGTTTTGGGCCCCCACTGTATCTCCTTGTACAAAAAAGCCCAAATTAACCTTTATCATATAATTTAAGGTAATTACCAAACATGTTCTGAGGATTACCAAACTACTAAGTAGAGGATGTTCTCCCAATCACAATCCTTTATTATTACTCATCAAAACAATCGTATGGGGATTGGACAATCATGCCACTGGGTCCATTAGGCCCAATACCTCACCAATCCCCATTGACTTGAGTTTTGGTCCCCCACTGTACCTACTTGTACAAAAAAAGCCCAAATTAACGCCAATCATATGCTTTAAAGTAATTACCTAACATGTTCTGAGGATTACCAAACTACTAAGTGGAGGATGTTCTCCCAATCACAATCATTTATCATTACTCATCAAAGCAATTCTATGGAGATTGGACAATAATGCCACTGGGTCCATTAGGCCAAATATTTCACCAAACCCCATTGACTTGAGTTTTGGGCCCCCCATTGTCCCTCCTTGTACTAAAAATTCCAAATTAATACTAGATCATATGCTTTTAGGTAACTACCAAACATGCTTTGGGTATTACCAAAACCTATCCAATCACATTCCATTCCCATTACTCATCAAAGCAATCCTATGGGGATTGGACAATCATTCCACTGGGTCCAATAGGCCCAATACCTCACCAAACCCCATTGATTTGAGTTTTGGACCCCCATTGTTCCTCCTTGTACTAAAAAGCCCAAATTAACACCAGATCATATGCTTTTAGGTAATTACCAAACATGCTGTGGACATTTCCAAACCTATCCAATCACAATCCATTTCCATTACACATCAAAGCAATCCTATGGGGATTGGACAATCATTCCACTGGGTCTATTATGCCCAATACCTCACCAAACCCCATTGATTTAAGTTTTTGGCCCCCATTGTCCCTCCTTGTATTAAAAAGCCCAAATTAACCTCAATCATATGCTTTAAGGTAATTACCAAACATGTTCAGAGGATTACCAAACTACTAAGTGGAGGATATTCTCCCAATCACAATCCTGTATCATTACTCATCAAAGCAATCCTATGGGGATTGGACAATCATGCCACTGGGTCCATTAGGCCCAATACCTCACCAAACCCCATGACTCGAGTTTTGGGTCTCCATTGTCACTCCTTGTACTAAAATGCCCAAATTAATCCTAGATCATATGCTTTTAGGTAATTACCAAACATGCTTTGGGCATTACCAAAATTATTTTACATATTATCAAACCTATTAAGACATTATTATCTCTTACATGTTGTGACTTTATAATTCTATTTGGCTTATTTGGATTAACACATTTATATCATATTGAATAATTTGTACTTAGTATTGTTTAGTTCACTTGTTTATTTTTCAATACACTTTGGAATTGGACGTTTTGAGATTTCTCTTAGTTTTTGTCACGTTTTGGTAATTACCGAAACCCATTTTAGTAATTACCTAAAATGTCCGTTCTAAATCCCATTTTAGTAATTACCTAAAGTGTCTGTTCAGTCATCTTCTCTCAACTTCATCTTTAATTTTTCGATTTTTTCTCTCTCCTCTGAAATTCTTCATCTAGTTTGACAATGGTAATCAATACTCAAAAAACGCACAAATCGGTCCCAATTCGGCAGTTTCCCAACATCTTACAACAATTCAAACCATTTTTTTAAAAATTCATATACCTACAATTTTGATTTTGAGGTTCATCATTTTGAAACTCAAACCTTAATTTCCATGGAAATTCGGACGTTCATGGTGTGCATATGATTATCAATTTTATGTTTGTTCATCTATTTCATGGATTTACAAATATGAAAGAGAGGAAAGTGAAAAAAAATTCCCCAAAATTTTTCCCGAAAATCGGAAATTAAAACTTCGATTTCACAACTTCTCCATCACAAATTCATGATTTCTTACCATTTCATGGAAGAGAAGAGTCCAAGTAAGAGATCTACTGAAAATTCGAGAAGAATCGAAGATCCATGGAAAATTTGAGGGTGGAAGGGGTAGAGGAGAGGAGAGAGAAAATCCGGGTAAAAAAAAAATTTTCCCAAATTTCCCAAATTTTTTTTGGCCGAAATTAATTTTCTGATTTTTCAGAATTTTTTTTGTATTTTTCGAAATTATTTAAAACATTTTCAGAAATTAGAATAAATGATTTTGGTATTTTCTAAAATCATTTCAAAGCAAAAAAGAAAAGGTAAAAGAAAGCTTAGGTGGGCGGCTCACATTCATTGTGGCCTCACACTTTCCATGGTCTGGTTTCAAATCAGACCATCTTAGAAATTTCAGTTGTGGACTAGTGGTTTCATGGTTTCTCTCTCTATGCAGTTTCATTTTTCTTTTTTTCCGCGATTTTTCTGTAAAACTAAACTCTTTTTTTAGTGGAGCCAGGCCACGCAGGACCCCACGTGGGTCCGCCCCTTCCAAACGTCATTGTTCACCTCCTTAGTACCGATGTTTGTCATGTTTCTTACTTGTATGCGCTTTGCTTTTGGAAATTTTGTTAGAAACCATTTTTCAAAATGTTGTTTTTGCAAGAAACTACATTTTTTAAAAAAAGTGGCACAAAACTACCTTTTAAAAGGTCTTAGTTGCAAAATGGTAGAGTTAAGGGTACATTAAGGACCTAAACTATTAATTTTTTCACCGTTCAGGACCTGTAACTTTTTTTTGCACCGTTTACTACCCAATGTCATTTTTCAGTGACAATTTGTAACTATGGTTAAGCATAGGGTCCACTCTCCTCTCTTCTCTCTCCATACTCTCAACCTCAAATTTATTTTCTCTCTCCTCTGTCACTCTTTCTCTCATCTCTCACCTGCATATGCTACTGAAGAACTCAAGAACCCTAACCCAATTTTTTCTCTCTCCTCCGTTACTCTTTCTTCCCGGATCAACCTCATTTCTTCACCAATTTCTACCAAATTTTTTTACGATTTCGCTTTTTTGGGGGAAAAACATCCGAAATCATTCAAGTTGGAAGAAGAAGATGTTCAAACCCAAAAATCAAATTTTTCGGTTTGAATCTAAAAGTTTCAAACCCAAAAATCAAATTTTTCGGTTTGAATCTAAAAGTTTCAAACCCAAAAATTCGTTTTTTGGTTTTTAGCACAAGATATGTTCAATGTGGTATGATTTTTGTTGTGATTTTTTGTTGGGGTGGTTCTTATTTTCTGTTGGGTTTTTGGGTTTTCTTTCGAATTGTTCTGATTTTTTTTGTTTGAATTGTTTTTATTTTTTGGGTCGTATTGTTTTGTATTGTTGTTCGAATTCTTTAGATCTTCAAGAATGGAGCAGTAAATTCGAATTTCACCATTCCTTCAATCACCTTTGTTAACCTCCAAACAAAAAAAAAATCTTTTTCAATCACAAATCCAATTTTTTCTTTTGTAATATTTGTCTCAAATTTGCCCAAATTTGTCATTTTTTTTTACCCAATCAATTCTTCTGTTTTCCGAAAAATTCTAGGGTTCTTTCAGAATTTCTAGCAAAATTCATTCAATGGTTATGAGTGTAAATTCAATCTCAATCTTGCTAATGTTTCTTATAAAGCTTCCCCTTGAAATGATCTCATAAGTAATGCTTTTTCGTGAATTAAGCTTCTAAGAGGTTGCACACAAGGTGTTCGCTTAATTGCTTGAAAGAGAAATTTTGGTTCAGTCACCAAATTCTTCTATACTGTTAGTTGTGGTTTTTGTGGGCATTGCAATGACATTGTTTGCATTGGATAATGTGACTTATTAATTAGTCTTGTTCATTTGGGGTTTCAATTATCATTTATTTTTTTGAGTAGTGCAGCAAAGGTGATGAGATACTATTTGCAGGGGACTAATTTTTGAAGCTTTGGAGAAGATGAGAATGGAGATTGAAGTTGTAATGGTGTAGTTATGTTTTTTTTTGGTGTAGTTAACCTCAGTTGAGTTAACTTGCCGGAATGTTGTCCACAGGTCCCAAAGGGTGCATAAAATAGGTATAGGTCCTGAATGGTGAAAAAAGTGATAGTTTGGGTCCTTTTTGTACCCTTAACTCCAAAATGGTATCTTATCTCATATTTCGGCGATTTGACTTATATTTTCCTTTACTTTTGCACTGATTTTTTTATCACTGTAATTTCATGTTTTGCTTTGAACTTGAATTAAGATGATTTTGTTCAAAAATATTGGATAAGTGCAAGGCATTAAATTGATTTTCTAGATAGACGACTCTTGTATGTTTGTTATCTTGGAAAATAGCTTGTAGTCGATTTCATGTTTCTTGGGCAGTGGCTCCACGATACAATACAGTTTGAAGTAACTCAGAGGATATGGTGCCATATATCCACTTTTTCACAATCGAATCTAGACGATTCCATAATTCATCGGGAATATTGGGGAGCGGAGTTTTGGGATCAATATGGTTCAAAACGTTGCAGGCATGGCAATAGATTTCAAATAATTCAACCCAGTTGGAGTATTACGATTTTTCAGAATCAAGTATGTTGGGAATCTCGTTCTCTATATTGCTCACTGCCGGATGAAAAGCAGCAGTTGGCGGGGTAGGCGTTAGTTGCGGGTTAGGATCAGAATCGCCCGGCATGGTGGCAGTGAGGACAATGGTTGGCGGAAGTATGAGGATCACAGGTTGTACTCGGCAAAGGTAAGAAAACGAAGAGAAAAAAAGTCAAGACTTTGGACGTGAGGTCCAAAGGTTGTTCTTTGCAGGGATCGCTAGCCTATGCTCTTGATACCATGTTAGATAATGTAAAACTCCACAATTTTTAGAATATTCCCATTGATCAATATATATAGTTTTTACAAAATATTAATAATCCTAACCATTTTCTACAAATATATCCTAAATAGGGGATAAAATATTATCTCTATCAGTTTCTACACAATATGAAAACAAAAATGAGACTGGTTATATTTTCTACGGTTATTTCACCAAATACCCCTGACAAATCACGAAATCCACCATATACCCTCAATGTTTCAGATATTCACCATATACCCCTGACTTTTCAAAACTTTTCACCACCAACCCTTTTTAGTAATAGACGTTAAGAGTTAGCGTTATTTACAATTTTCCCATTGTTAACCCCTAACCCCCTAAAGCCTAACCCTAATCCTAACCCCTAACCCTAACCCACCCTGCCCCTCCCCGCTAGCCTGCCCCCACCCTTCCCCTGCTCCTCCCCTCATCTCCTCCCTCCTCCACCACCCCAGCCCCCCACCCCCTCCTCCACCCTCCACCCACTGCGCCCCCTCCCCCTTGATTTCCATAGCCCCCTCAAATTGACGAAAGGATAGCGAGACATGAGAGAGAAAATCGGTGAAGCGAATTCTAGAGGAGAGAGAAAATAATGGGGAGGGGCGAAATTGCGGTTGTAGGAGTATTTGTTGGCGAAAATAACCTCGAGCTCGAGTTCGAAATCGCCGGGAAAAATTTACGATTTGGAGAAATCGAAGGGGAGGGGGTGGGGCTACGGGAAATCGATGGGGAGGGGTGGGGGCTGCGGCAGAGAGGGAGGGGGGCTGCGGCGGTGGAGGGGAGGGGAAGGAGGTGGGGCGGGCTGGGGTGGATGGGAGGGGTGGGGGCGAGTTGGGGGTGGAGGGGAGGGTGGGTTAGGGTTAGAGGTTAGGATTAGGATTAGGGCTTAATGGTTAGGGGTTAGGGTCGGAGGTTAATAATGGCAAAATTGTAAATAACGCTAACGGCAAGTTAACGTCCGTTAGAAAAAGAGCATTTGGTGAACGTTCTCTGAAACTCAAGGGTATATGGTGAATATCTGAAACATTGAGGGTATATGGTGAACTTTGTGATTTATCGGTGGTATATGGTGAAATAACTGTATTTTCTAGTTTATTAATATAACTCCATCACTCATATTTCCCTTCTGCAAATTAAGACTCTTGCTCAACATCTGTTAAGGTGTTAACCCATATATAAACTTGTCCCACATTGATGAAAAAGAGAAAGGATGACTAACATATAAGTTTATTGGTTTACTCCTTCTAATGCCAATTGGTTAAAGGACGTAACCTCATATGGGCTTGTGTGTGATCACTATCTACTCTGGTGTGGCTTCTATTGGACGTTGCCAATTAATTTTAGCATTGAACAATTAGAACAAACTCGAAAAGGACAGTCTGAAACTAAGGACCGACTTTTAATAGTGATATAAGTGATCCATGCATGCTCAAACTCAAGCGCCCCAAAAATAGGAGAAAGTGTTGGTAACTCATAGCGAGATGTCAAAATGGCATCTCACAAAATTTTTGGTACCGAAGCTAAGTCAAAGTGGTATCAAAATAGAGTCATTTGGTACCAAAATGTAACTTTGGTACCAAAGTGTAAGTTTGGTACCAATAAGAGTTACTTTGGTATTGGTATCAAATAACTATATTTTGGTACCAAGTAACTCTATTTTTGTACCAATTTGACTTAGCTTTGATACCAAAATTTTTCTGAGATGCCATTTTAACATCTCACTGTAAGACGCCAATCCAAGCTCCAAAATTAAAAAGTTATAGGTAAATCTTTAATGGTCTCTGACAATAAGTGTGGCAACGTTTAACTATTAGAACTAGTTTTAAGGCTATGCCCCGGGTAATTATAATTTTTATTTATTAATATCTTAGTTTGATATTATAACACCAAACATTACTTGGTTTAGTGGTTAAGACATTAATGTAGTAGCTTGAAGTCATGGGATCAAATCTTATATCATGCATTTTCTAATTTTTTTATTGTATGTGTTTTACATGAAGTAAACACTCTAAGGGATAGCGTCACGTGGCAAAGTTCCTTATTGAGGAACGCCTTTTAATATATTAGTATAGATAAAGTCATATGTATGACCATTATCAATAACAATTCCCTTAACTTTTTTATAGGAAAATATCCCTTTTAATTTTTTTAGTTAAATTGAATCTCTTACTATCTTACATGATTCTACTCCTTCCATTCCTAGCTGTCTTTGAAAATCAGAGAGAAAAATTTGATCATAAAGTGTCACAAATATATTAAACAAGAACATTATTATACGAGATATTGTTACATTTATTTTAATGCGTTATTCAAAAAATTAACTTTTTATAATTTTTACTTATAAATAACACATATTCGCATAAGCATTGTTTAGAAAAACAAGTTGTTGATGAGTAAAAGATTTACATGAATGCATTACATTTCTACCTTCAAAAGCTAATAATACTTCAACTACTAAGACATATCTTAATATTCTACTAAACATCCCTTCAAGAAAATTCTACTTCATCAAACACAACTTTCACATTTAGCACAAGTTGACTTGATCCAACCTCCAAATCTGTAAGAAAGTTGTCGTTTAACAGTTAAAGATGTATATTTATAGAGTCGGTAAATACTGATCACTCTATAAAGTTATGAACAACCAAAGGGACTATGGCTTATGGGGATGTTTGGCAACTAGTATTTTGGAGTAAAAAGAGAGTTTTGGACCACTTTTAGAGTTTCTGACTAGTCAAGAACTCTATGGGGGTGTTTGGTAAAGAGAGTTTCAAGAGAGAGTTTTGGATGAAAACTCTCAAAATGAAAAAACTCCTCTTTGGAGCTTTTTCTTTAGTGGATTAGGTGAGAGAATGTGTAAATGACTTTTTTCCCCATAATTATAATACTAACATATCAGTTAATATGTCCATAAATGTCATTTTATACAAACAAAGGGTAATAAGCTTTTAGCAAATCAGTTAAGTTTTACCAAACACATTTATGTGAAAATTTAGTCAAATCTATAGTGAAATCTGCTAATCAAAAAGGTAAAACTCTAAACTCTAACAGCTAAACTCTAAACTCTATTTAGTATTTGCCAAACATAGCCATAGACCATAGTATCTCTTAATTTTAGTTATTTGAATATTGATCTAAATATTTAATGAGGGAACTTTATAACACATCATTTTGTAACTTTTTTTTTCTTTTTTATGACAGATACTTTGTAATTAATTTCAAGAATTCAATTGATATAGGATCAACTACTCTAGTGTGTATATATATATATATATATATATATATATATATATATATATATATATATATATATATATATATATATATATATATAGGTAGGATCCACTAAAAACTAACCTTAAATTGGCGAAAATCGACCTTTTTGCACATTTTGCAGATTTTTGCTCATTTCATGTTTTTGCTCATTTTAAGAAACTTTTGCTCATTTTAGCAAACTTTCGCTCATTTTACAAAGTTTTTGCTCATTTTACGAAGTTTTGCTCATTTTATGGTTTTTTGTCATTTTATGTTTTCGCTCATTTTATGAAACTTTTGCTCATTTTACAAATTTTTGCTCATTTTATGTTTTTTGCTCATTTTATATTTTTGCTCATTTTAAGAACTTTTTGCTCATTTTATGTTTTTGCTCATTTTAAGAAACTTTTTGCTCATTTCGATATATGCGGCATGTTAATGTAGAGTGTGTATGCATTTCCGTAATTCCACATGAAATTATCCTGAATTTAGAAGTTAGCTCCATTTAAATAATATTATTAACATAAAGGCAAGTAAGTCCTTCAGTTTGTTGAATCGGCTTAAGTCATATAGTTTGCTGAAGCAGGTTGTGCCTCGTGGAACATTCCTGTAAATCCGGTGCTTCAAGGAGAACATTGGTTGCTTGGGACGCTATGTTATTGAAGTGGATTCAGATCATTGATCTGAGATCATAGTAGTTTGGTCTTTTTGCTAGATTCACAGAATCACAGTAGCTTCTAGCTATGGTGTCGGTTGAAGGTTTCATTATTCATGTTCTTGCTCTTCAACATACTTTGTCTGATTTCTGCCCCCGTGTGACACGTTGTACGCTTAAATGATGGTGTGTATTACAAGTAATTCCATATATACATTAAGGCCATGTACTTTTAGACTTATTTTCAGTTCAATTCAGTTCAACTTACTTCAATTCTGTTCAGCTTAATGTTTTAATTATTATTTTTGTTTCTAATATTACTATTATTACCAATATTATAATTTTTTCGTATTAATGTTAATAAATATAATAATATTATTATTTTTAATATTACTATTTGACCGCACTAAAGACCGAAAAACTCGAGCAGAAACATATGAAAGATTAGAAAAAGCTGGTTTGATCCATATTTGGGTCATTTAGACTAATTTTTACTTTTTTTTTTCTTTTTTCACTTTAAAAAATTATCATACTTTCAAGTCAATAATCGTATTATTTAATACTTGAAAAAATATAGCTACTGGTAATGTATTTTTGATGTATTATCTATAAAAAGTACATAAAAAATATAGTATAATTAAATTAAAAGTTATGTAAAACCAAAAAAGAAAAGTTAGTCCAGACGGTGCGGACCGTAAAATTGAAACTTCAAAAAAATGGACCAAATACTAGTCTATTTTTTATATCCGGACCGAAAAATTGGAACTTCAAAAACTTGGAACTAATTAGGGGCTCAATTTGTATGTTTGCATACATGCCTCTAAAATCTCATAAAACATTTTAACTAATGTTGCATCACAAAGATCTCTAATCCAGCAAAATGGAAGTGCAAATTACTGATCTTATAAAACCAGACTTCAAAACAACGCATGTCCTACTTTGAATAAAGAAATAATGACTACTTGAATATAGAGGATTGCATTAGCTTTGTTGGATTATGTGTAGTTAAGAAGATAGCAAAATTAAAACTTATAATCTTCATATTTGAAGACAATTTACCTTTAAAGACAATTTTCAGTTTAGTCGGAACCATCACTGTAGGAACCACGTCAGAGAAACCATGTACAGAGAATACTTTTAGGTTTGTGTAAGAGAATATGAACGTATAGAATCACTCAGTTCACCACATATTATTCCTTGTTACCCTCTCCGGTCTTCGTGCTAAATAGGATTCTGTCATCCGTTTGGAACCCACCTTAATTTGTTCCAATTTGTGTTGTTGTCGAGAAGTTGCAGTTGTGTGTCCAAATGTAATTGAATTTCGTAGATCAACAACTGGCCTGAATCATATTTAAGGCAGTATAAAACAAGTTATTTCCCAATCAACTTTTTTAGCTCATTTGCATAAAAAAAAAACTTTTTTAGCTCATCAAAAACGTCAATCGATTTGGCTTTCCACCATTTCCAAAATTCAAAATTTGTCTTTTGTGTGCGACCAAGGTTTTCGACTGCAACATAAAAATAATAGTTATTAAAAAAATTATAATATTTACATAAAAAAAATAAAATTTAGATAAAAAAATTACCAACGGCGTCAAGTTTGGTATGAATTTGATAATGTTTGTATAGTATGCAGGCGTTGTGAAAATATGTATTGTGGCTGAACTGTGCCATGTTATTCCCATTTGTGCCTCCAAAAAGCCTTGTCTGTAACCATACTAAGTGTAACCCAACTTCGATTCAGTTTGGATTTAAGAAGGTCAGTCAATAAGTGAACAATGAAAAATTGAGTCAGTGTCTAAAACCCTTCTTGAATTATAAACTTTGTAATTAACAAAGTATAGTATAACCGCTCATATTCAAATTAAAGTCAACTTTAGTAGAACGTATTGACTCGTTTTGTAACCTCAGATTATGAAGTAAAAATTGATGCAATGTTGGATCAACTTCTCATATCCAGCTACTTTTGGTTATGCAACGTAACAAATAAAAAGTCTTGGGCAACCCCGTTTATGAGATTGTAGAGGATAAGGGCAAACCTACCAATTAAGGCCTTAATTAGGTCCAAGGTTTTTGAATGTTTGATCTTGTGGTCTGGACCGAAAAATTGACTATTGTTTGGCTCAAGCTTTTTAAAGATTTGATTTTTGATCCAGACCGACTGCACAAATTTTCTTTTTTTGGCTTTTACATAACTTTTAAACGACCTAAACCAAAAATTTCGAGTTTTTCGATGCTCGCCCGTTCCTACAATCTACCGAATTTAGGGAGAAAAGGAGGTAAATTTGCGAAGAACATTTTGATAATGAGAAATATGCGTAAGATATTTTTTGGCATTATCCATATACTATATTTTGATTATTGTTTGTGATTTATATGTTAGGAAAATATAATCACGTTGTAATCCAATTAAATTTGTATCAATAAATAATTTTGAAACATCAACTTTAATAATTTATACAAATACATAATTAAAGATATTAAGGCTTAATTTTTTTTATTAGTAATCGTAAAATGTTAAAGTGTAGCTATTTTGGTTAGACACAAAAATTATTATTATAATGGTTTTTTCACCAAATGGCCCTAGTTTTCACGTAATTCAATAACAAGTAGAAACAAGCAATTTAACTAATGTTGCATGACAAAGAGCTTTAATCATCAAAATGGAAGTACAAATTACGGATCTAATTAAATCAGACATCAAAACAATGCATGTCCCAAATTTAAATGAACAAGTAATGGCTACTTGAAAATAGAGGATTGCATTACCTTTGTTGGATTATGTTCACTTAAGATAGCAAAACTAATACTTCTAATCTTCATATTTAAAGACAATTTACCTTCGATGACAGATTCCGTTCGGTCGGAACCATCACTGTAGAAACACGTCAGACAAACCATGTTTAGAGAAATTACTCAGTTCGCCACATATTATTCCTTGTTACCCACTCCGGTCTTCGCGCTATATAGGATACTATCATCCGCTTGGAACCCAGTTCCAATTTGTGTTGTTGTATAGAAGTTGGAGTTGTCTGTCCAAATGCAATTGAATTTCGTAAAGCAATCACTTACCTAAATCATGGTTAAGACAGTATAAAACAGATTTTTTCCAGCTACTTTTGATTATGTCACGTAACAAAGAAAAAAAAAAGATTAACTATATATCCCAATTGATACTACTATCCAAACCCCCCTCAATCCTTCGGCACGAAATCAGCCGGAACTTTGTCCACCGCCGCGAGTTCCCAAAATCCCTTGATGATCGAAGAAGTTGACTCCACAACTTTGGCCTGATTTAGAATACCCACAAAGCCCAAAGAGATTAAAGTGAGAACAACACCTCCAATTCAACATTTGTATTTGAAGGTATCTCTGATTAGAAAATCAAAAACTTCGTCAAACTCCTTGTCGGTCGTGACAAAGAGAAAGTCGCGGGACTGAGAAAAATAGCACGACGGCTGCTTTGGTTCGGGATGCCCGCCGACCACATGGTCGGCTAGGCAGGCCAGATACTTGATCTTGGGCAACCCCCATTTATGAGATTGTAGAAGATAAGAGCGAACCTACAAATTGGGGCCTTAATTAGGTCCAAATATTTTGAATGTTAAATCTTTTAGTCTGGACCGAAAAAATTATTCCTTGTTACCCTCTCGTGGTATTCGTATTTGAATAGGATATCGTCATCCGCTTGGAACCCACGTTTGTTCAATTTTTATGTTCTTTGTCTAGAAGTTGTATTGTGTGTCCAAATGTAATTGAAATTTCGGAAAACAATCACTTATCTAAATCATGGTTAAGACAAGTATAAAATAGGTTATTTCTCGAGCAACTTTTTGAGCTAAAAAAACGCCAATCACTTTACCTTTCCACTATTTCCAAAATTTGTTTTTAAGGTGAGACCAAGGTTTTTGGCTGCAACATAAAAAACAATTATTAATAAAAAATATAATTTAGATTATTTTTTTTTTACCAATGGTGTCAAGTTTGGTATGAATTTAATAGTGCTTGTATAATATGCATGCGTTGTGAAAATATGTATTGTGGTTGAAAATTGACTGAACTGTGACATGTTCTTTCCATTCGTGCCTTCAAAAAGCCTTGTCTGTAACCATACTAAGTGTAACACAATTTTGATTCGGTTCGGCTTTAAGAAAGTCCGTCAATAATCGAAAAATGAAAAATTGAGTCGGTATTTAAACTCTTCCAAAATTATAAACTTTAAAACTAACAAAAATATAATATAACCGCTCATATTCAAAGTCAACTTTAGTAGAGGGTATTGACTCGTTGTGTAACAAAAATCATCATAATAAATTTTTAAACATGTAAGAGAAAGTATTTAACATTCAAACTCAAAACTCATAAATATAATTCCGGTAACATTTCGGTTTACCTAAAAAGAAAAGAAAAACAAGATTAACTACCCCAATAACTCAAAACTCATAGATATTATTCCAATAACATTTCGGTTTACCGAAAAAAGAAAAAAAAAAAAACATTAACTATCCTAATTGATACTACTATCCAAACCCCCCTAATCTTTCTAAGACGAAATCATTGGAACTTCGTCCACCGCCGCGAGTTCCCAAAATCCCTTGATGATCGAACAAGTTGACTCCACAACTTTGGCCATATTTAGAATTCCCACAAATCCCAAAGAGATTAAAGTGAGAACAACACCTCCAATCCACCATTTGTATTTGAAGGTATCTTTAATTAGCAAATCAAAACTTCGTCAAACTCCTTGTTGGTCGTGACAAAGAGGAAGTCACGGGACTGAGAAAAATAGCACGACGGCTGCTTTGGTTCAGGATGCCCACCGACCACATGGTCGGCTAAGCGGGCCGGATATTTGATCTTGGGCGGCCAGTTTATAAGATTGTAGAAGATAAGGGGGAACCTATAAATTGGGGCCTTAATTAGGTCCAAGTTTTTTGAATGTTAAATCTTTTTAGTCCGGACCAAAAAATTATTCCTTGTTACCCTCTCGTGGTATTCCGCTAAATAGGATCTTGTCATTCGCTTGGAAACCACCTTTGTTCAATTTTTGTGTTGATGTCTAAAAGTTGTATTGTGTGTCCAAATGTAATTGAAATTTCGTAAAGCAATCACTTGTCTAAATCATGTTTAAGGCAGTATAAAATAGGTTTTTTTCGAGCAACTTTTTGAGCTAAAAAAAACGTTAATCACTTTGTCTTTTCACTATTTCCAAATTTTGTCTTTAAGGTAAGACCAAGGTTTTTGACTGCAACATAAAAAACAGTTATTAATAAAAATAATAATATTTACATAAAAAATATAATTTGGATTAAAATTTTTTTACCAATGGTGTCAAGTTTGGTATGAATTTAATAGAGCTTGTATAGTATGCATGCGTTGTGAAAATATGTATTGTGGTTGAAAATTGACTGAACTGTGACACGTTCTTTCCATTCGTGCCTTCAAAAAGCTTTGTCTGTAACCATACTAAGTGTAACACAATTTTGATTCAGTTCGGCTTCAAGAAAGCCAATCAATAATTGAAAAATGAAAAATTGAGACAGTATTTAAACTTTTCCAAAATTATGAACTTTAAAACTAACAAAAATATAGTATAGGCGCTCATATTCAAAGTCAACTTTAGTAGAGGATATTGACTCATTTTGTAAGCTCAGATTATGAAGTAGGATTTGATGCAATGTTGGATCAACGTCCCATATCCTGCTACTTTTTGATATGCCATGTATGAGATTGTAGAGGATAAGGGCGAACCTACAAATTGGAGCCTTAATTAGGTCCAAGTTTTTTTTGAATGTTTAATCTTTTGGTCCGGACCGAAAAATTATTCTTTGTTACCCTCTCGGTCTTCGCGCTAAATAGGATAATGTCATCCGCTTGGAACCCACCTCTGTTCCAATTTGTGTTGCTATCTAGAAGTTGTACTGTGTGTCCAAATGTAATTGAAATTTCGTAAAGCAATCACTTGCCTAAAGCAGGTTTAAGGCTGTATAAAACAGGTTTTTTCTCGAGCAACTTTTTGAGCTTATAAAAAACGTCAATCACTTTGGCTTTCCACTATTTCCAATTATTTGTCTTTTGGGTGAGACCAAAGTTTTTGGCTGCAACATATAAACAGTTATTAATATAAACAATAATATTGACATAATTTTTTTTACCAATGGTGTCAAGTTTGGTATGAACTTAATAGTGCTTGTATAGTATGCATGCGTTGTGAAAATAAGTATTGTAGTTGAAAATTGACTCAACTGTGCCATGTTCTTTCCATTCTTGCCTCCAAAAAGCCTTGTTTGTAACCATACTAAGTGTAACACAACTTTGATTCAGGTTAGCTTTAAGAAGGTCAGTCAATAACTGAAAAATGAAAAATTTGAGTCAGTATTTAAAACTAACAAAAATATAGTATGACCACGTATATTCAAAGTCAACTTTAGTAGAGGGTATTGACTCGTTTTGTAACCTCATATTATGAAGTGGAAATTGATGCAATGTTGGATCAACGTCCCATATCCTGCTACTTTTGGTTATGCCACATAGCAAATAAAAAGTCTTGAGCTATACCGTTTATGAGATTGTAGAAGATAAGGGCGAACCTAAAAATTGGGGCCTTAATTAGGTCCAAGTTTTTTAAATGTTAAATCTTTTAGTCCGGACCGACAAAATTATTCCTTGTTATCCTCTGTGGTATTCGCGCTAAATAGGATACTTTCATTCGCTTGGAACCCACCTTTGTTCAATTTTTGTGTTGTTGTCTAGAAATTGTAACGTTTGTCCAAATGTAATTGAAATTTCGTAAAACAATCACTTTTTTAAATCATATTTAAGGCAGTATAAAACAGGTTTTTTCTCGAGCAACTTTTTGAGCTCATAAAAAACGTCAATCACTTTGACTTTCCACTATTTCCAATAATTTGTCTTTTGGGTGAGACTAAGGTTTTTGGCTGCAACATAAAAAAACAATTATTAATATAAACAATAATATTTACAGAATTTTTTTTACCAATGGTGTCAAGTTTGATATGAATTTAATAGTGTTTGTATAGTATGCATGCGTTGTGAAAATATGTATTGTGGTTGAAAATTGACTGCACTCTACCATGTTCTTTCCATTTGTGCCACCAAAAAGCCTTGTTTGTAACTATATTAAGTGTAACACAATTTTGATTCAGTTCGGCTTTAAGAAAGTCAGTCAATAACTGCAGAATGAAAAATTGAGTCAGTATTTAAACCCTTCCTAAATTATAAACTTTAAAACTAACTAAAATATAGTATAGCCGCTCATATATTCAAAGTCAACTTTAGTAGAGGATATTGACTCGTTTTGTAACCTCATATTATGAAGTTGAAATTGATGCAATGTTGGATCAACATCCCATATCCTGCTACTTTTTGTTATGCCACGTAACAAATAAAAAGTCTTGGGCAGCCCCATTTATGAGATTGAAGCTTTAATTAGGTTCAACTTTTTTGAATGTTTAATCTTTTAGTCCGGACCGAAAAAATTATTCCTTGTTACCCTCTCGGTATTCGCACTAAATAGGATATTGTCATCCGCTTGAGACCCACCTCTGTTCCAATTTGTGTTGTTGTCTATAAGTTGTACTTGTGTGTCCAAATGTAATTGAAATTTCGTAAAGCAATCACTTGCCTAAATCAAGTTTAAGACAAGATAAAACGGGTTTTTTTGTCGAACAACTTTTGAGCTCATAAAAACGTCAATCACTTTGGCTTTCCACTATTTCCAATAATTTGTCTTTCGGGTGAGACCAAAGTTTTTGGCTGCAACATAAAAAAACAGTTATTAATAAAAACAATAGTAATATTTACATAAAAAATACCTTGTGGTACTGATCATGAGCAAAGAATAAAAGAAAAGATTCAAAATGGCCGGCCACTACATTAGTCACTTCTAAAATAGATTCATGGTGTCAATGAGTATTATGAATGCAGATGAAAGATTTAGAAACAATTACCAATAATCCAAGGTTGTAATTTGTGGGTCTTTTTTTTTCGTGGGGAAAAGTGGTAGGAGAGGAATGAGCTAAACTTATATTATAGAAAATAATTTCAAGAATGAGCAAATGAGATAAGTATTTCAAAAATAGACGTTAGAAAAAAGCTCAATTTTTTGTGTTCGCTAGGTAGGAGATGGTACTGAAATATGGTAATCGACGATCACGATATTGTCATAGTAGCTCATCGAAAGGGTGTGGTTCCACCCAAAATTGTTGTATAAAGCTGTTTGCACCGCCACTTGCCACCTTTTATTTGGTCTTCGGTCTTGATTACTAGTCCATTTCTTTTTTTCCTCAACATTCCTTGTTTGGTTGTGAGCGGTATTTTGTTTTTTATTTATCATACTCCTACAGTCATACTAGAAGATAGTAGGACGGTAGGAGTATGATAAATAAATAACTAAATAAATTTAGAAAGTTTATTTTTCTGAACCAATATAAGTGAAATGATATAGGCTAAAACACTTTAAACAACTATTATACGTATCTTTTTATATAATTTTTTTTACAAAAACTGACTATATTATTAAAAATAGACTATATTATACAATAACAAACTATATAAAAGGTGATTATATCGTACACAAAACCGACTATATCATATGGTTTTCGGTGCACAATAGATTATTGTGAACCCCGTTCATTCAAGTTTTTTTTTCAATATTAGTTAACAGATCTGGTCGGGTGGGGATTGCGTTCCGGTTGAAAGTGTCTCAGTCCAAAACCTAATTCATTTATTAAACTGGTTGAAAAATTCAACCCTAACTCGACCAGTTTATTAAATAGGTTAACTATTTAACCCATTTTTTTATATTTCTTACTATTAAATTTTAATTAAAACTAATTATTTTTCAATAAGAAATAGACCTAAAAGTATGCATGATTAGATTTTCTTTTATAAATGTGTTATATGATTAGTATTTCTTAAATTTTCACTAAATTTCAATATAAATTTTTGGGAAATCTATATGTAAATGAGTTAAATTGGTCAAAACAAGCTAATTTTGGGTTAGAAGTGTCAAACTCATTTAACTAAATGTGTAAGTTGTGAAAATCCTAATCCTAACCTTGCTATTTTCGGATTTAGCTAGGTTAGCTCTAATACTCAACCTACTAGTGGGTAGGATATTTACTTTAGTTAAGAAATTAGATCCTACACACTAGTAGATTGAGTATTAAAGCTCTCTTATGACAAGGGTTTCATTCTAATTCATCTGACCTTTTAAAGAAAAGAAAAACTAAAAATCTTCGTCAGTTTTTGCGTGCACCGCACAATTCATACAAGTTTCGACTCAACTAATTCATACTCATACGACTATCGGCTTTACCGTCGCCATTAATAGAGAGAAAAATAATGTCTATTCTATCAAATTTCGTTTAATTTTTCACGAAAATGAAAAAAAAAAAAAGCTTCCATTCTCCCATAATCATCTTTAATTTCTCCTCGATGTGTTGAGTTTTTTCTTGAATTTCTGGGTATGTAACCATTCATTGATCATTGAAGGTAAATTTCACATGCATTTTTTTATTCTAATTCAATTCTTTCTTTTTTTGATAATTTGTGGTTTTTAATGATAAGCCATAGAAGACCCAACGTAAGCCAATCAACGCCAAGTACATACAAAAAGAAGTCAGGTCCAGAACAAAAGGAACCTGAAACCAGTGCTTACAAATCAAAATAAGAGAGGATTACAACCAAGCCACAAAATTATCTTGGCGAAGAAGCCATGAGCACGCTTGCTGGGTAGTCAGCCTTACAAAAGGGCCCCTTTGGCTTAAGGCGAGCAGAGGCGGCGCTGAACACATGCGACATAGGCTACCACACAGAGCCACCAAAAATTTAGGGCCTCGTATACTATTTTTATATTAGAGTCCGTTTTGAAGAAACGGTCTCAAGTTGAGTGTTAACGTGAGACCAATGTTGTCATGCCGACATACGCGCGTGCATCAAACCATCGGCGGAATTAGTTAAGCGGTTGGACATATTAGTTATGCTAACCTTAAATTGCTTTTGGATGAATTAGTTAAGCGGCAAAGTATATTAGTTAAGCGTTGAAGTATATTAGTTATATCATAGAAACCAGATTATAACACATTTTACTAAAAACTAAAAACCATAACTATTAACCTTACAAATATTGCCATTTGTCCTGAACCATAACTATAACTAATAATATAAAAACTATAACTAATAACGTGTAAACAATTACTAATAACTAAAAACCATAACTATTAACCTTACAAATATAACAATTTATCCAGAATCATAACTATAACTAATAACATGAAAGCTATGACTAATAACCTATAAATAAACAATTACTAATAACTAAAAACCATAATTAGTAACCTTACAAATATAACTATTTACCCAGTTGCTTAACTATTTACCTGAAAACGATAACTAATCACCAGAAAACCATAACTACTGACCTGAAAAAAAATGCAACTTTCTACCTAAAAGTTGTAACTCATAATAAGAGATTTATTAGAGTTTAGACCCATTGGAGGGAAACAAAGAGCTTTGAGAAAATCTCATCACCAAGATTGAAGAAGTCGCGGTAAAAGGACGTTATATAGTTGAAAGTTTCATATGTTCAAAAAAGAAAAGAAAGAAAAAGAAATAGATGTAGCTCCGGAAAAGAAATGGAAGTTGGGTGGAGGGAGAGGGAAATGGCAGGTGTAGAGGAGAGAGAAAGGGGTAGAGGAGAGAGAAGCACGAGTTGTAAAAGAGAGGGACATAACACATAGGAGATAGAAATTAGAGATGGCAGAGGAGAGAGAAAATATAAATTGAGGGGGAAATAAGATGGTTTTACTAGCATAACTAATAGGTCAAAGCGCTTAACTAATATGCTTCAGCGCTTAACTAATTCATCCAGAAGCAATTTAAGGTTAGCATAACTAATAGGTTCAAGCGCTTAACTAATTCCACTGCTGATATGATGCACCCGCGTGATGGTAGCATGACATCATTGGTCTCATGTTAGCACTAATGTGAGACGGTCTTTTATAAGAATTTGTGTTTATATTAATAGATGTTGACTCATTGCATAAAACATTTTTCATTGTTGGTGTTGGACTCATATATCATATATGCACCTTCTTTATTGGAGAATTATGATAGATATGTAACCAGATAGTAAACTAGTCCAAATATATCATCAAAGTACGGTTTTAGCTCACTTAAACAACTCCTAATTTAAGTAATCAAACAATAATTTTAATACTCCTTGAATGAAAGATTGATGTCACTCCTCAAATATTTCAAAAGAATATTTTTTACAATTTTTAATCCTTGAATGAGGTTAGACACCTTTTACTTATACTAATAACAAACTAAGTCATACGCCGAATATAACTCATATTGGATTTAAACAAGCCCAACTTACACAATGCACCATGTAAAACCCTTACGGTAAGGGTAATGGTAAAACCATGAGTTCATTAACTATTAAAATATATATAGTATAAGGTAAGATTGTAACACATGACTATTCAGTAAGCCAACTAATACAAAACATAAACTCTTGTCTAGATGCAAATAAGTTAAAGTCAAACCAACATTAAAAAGAAAACTTAATCAAAGGGTGCCTTTGATTTTATATCAATGATGTTAATGTGTAAATATTTTTGTATTTTATAATCCAAATTTTAAAATTTGACACATATTTGTACTTTTAATGTATTAAGAAACGAACTAATATTATCTTCATTGTACATAACTCGCAAGAATCGAACTGACTCTCTAAATACATGAATTTTATATATTACATCCTACTTCACAGTTCGAAATAAATGAAAACATTGTCTCAAATGAGAGAAGTGTTTATTTATTTTGGAACAGCAAGATTAAATAAAAAGTGAAACAAGTTTGTCTTTTAATATATTAATAAACAGGCAATATAATCTTTTGTGCACGGGGCCTCCCTTGACAATTGAAAAGCCCCTTAAGGCGAGCCCAATTTTCGAAGCCTTCTTGGCCAAATCCCACTGATTATATGGGTTCCCTTCCTTGTCAGGCCTCACGAGCAGCAACTTTGCATTCATTAGGAACACCTTTCACCAACTACTTGTTAAGCTTGATGTGGCAACACTGTCTTCGGGGAACATAAACCCGGCATGAAGGAAAGTTATACATAACTCGAACAACCCTCTTAGTAGACAGGAAGTAATGCTGGCTCATTTGAGTAGCATCAACGTCGTGTAGCACAATACATCCCCTTTCTTCCTTTTTCCTTACATTCTCTACTCCATTGTTATACTTTTTCCGTAACATCTCAAGAGAATTGAGTGAGGTAGCGACCATGTCACATTCATTTGCATATAGACATATTCACAAGAATCGAGTTTGAATGGGGAACTGGAAAAGAGTATGAGATATCATTTAGCTAATCAAGCAGAGAACTAACCTCTGAAACAATCAAATCATTTCTTTCTAGGCAAATGCACAAAACAATATTAACCCATTGTATGCTCCATTTGGATTGGACAAAATAAGTCAAACGGAAACTTGTGTATCTCATAACTCATGAGCATGAACTGCACTGGGAATATGAAGCATATTTAAAGGCCATTTTAGAGCAAAAAGTAAAACAATAGGTTCTAAAAGCCCTGCTTATCCTCGTCTTACGTAGGGTTGTTCGAAAGAACCCGACCTGTTTGCCCCGACCCACCTTACTTCCTTCAAACAAACAACACTTACCTAATTTTTATGTCAAACAAGACTATTATTTTTCGCATGTGAAATATTGAGATTTAGCAATAGATTTAATTGGTAATGCATTAATTAATTGCCCTACTTGATTAATGAAACCAAAACCACACGACTTATGAAAGAAATAACTAAATATGGTTGAACATTACTCTATTTCCCGAATCAAATCTAATACAAATTTGATTCAATCTGATCTCAATATTCATTTGTCATACTCGGCAATGATAGACAACTACTTTGTGATAGACAATTTAAATCTATCTTATACAAATTACAGTGTTAATTTGTTCTCTTGGATCTGTTATTATTTCTAACAAAAATTCTCATTGTTGAATACGAAGTACATAATTAATCTGCAGTGTTTTGCTCGAACGTATTGATGACAAAGACTGATTAAATTTGAGAAAAAAGGCAATTGTTGGCAGTCAAATGTTGGCTATTGACCTCTTCCTTTTGGCTATCTTCATAACCAGAATAAGATATCCTTCAGCATACTTCTCGTGTTATAATGAAGCAGATCATCAACAACATGAACCTGATTAACGCATTACACTTCCTTGGAAACATAATGCAAAGATATTAGCATCAGAAGTCTATATTTCCACATGGTTTCCCTTGTACCTCCTTGCTTCCATTTATTTGTTTAGCTTCCTTTTTTACACTCATCATTTTCATGACCACGACTCCTCCCAATTCCCAGCTTAGGAAGACCCGCGGTTCAGGCCATGAAGCAAGACGCAAGCCTTGCACCATTTCTGCACATAGGACAGAAATATAAAAAATCGCATTCAAGGAATGAGTAGCAACACTGGATATAATAAAATATTAGGCTTTAAGAAACCCAGTTTCTGTAAAAAATATTTCTGAAGACAATTTGATGCACTATAACAGAAATAAGCTCCTCTCCTCTGATCATCATTAACTTCTCTCTTTCCCTCGTGCAAACAAGTTGCAAATAAACAAATTGATTGTAAAGAAACTGATGAGTCTGAGACAAGGATCAGTCTCAGACCAAAGGGCTGAAAGAGTGAAGGGTACTTCAGAGGAAAACTCAGAAATTTAGGGCTGATTACTAAAAAAAACACCAAAAAGGAAACTAAGAGACTCAAAGATCAGCTCATGGTGAGAACAAAGTTTCAGTAACATATAGAAATTGGAAGCTAATGATTGAAAAGAGGAAGTACAAGATACCTGACTTGATATATAACCACAACGCTCACAGGTTCCCTGCTCTGGCATTTTTGTTGAAGTGGCAATCCTAAAGCTTTCTCCTGATTTAATGATATCGAGTATGGCCCTGGGTCTAAATGAAATATTTTACAAAACATTTTATTAATCAGTATACATAAGAAGCTTCCACTAAAAAGCGAAAGAGAAGAAGTCATGTGAACAAAGACCTAATCCTCTCCAAATCTTTAATGAATTCCCGTGCAAAACCACGATATGCATTTGGAGAGTAAATGCCTGCAACAGCACAAGTTGCCAAATTTAGAATGATTAAAAGACTTCTAGAAGTAGGTATTCATGATATATTTGATAGAGCAAAACACTAACGAACGAATATTACAGATCAAAAAAATGTCAAAAAAAGTAGAAGCATGCCCTACATACAAGGATCCAAGGCATATGCTTTGATGATGTGCACAAAGTGAGACTAGAAATAATCAGGTAAGATGATTTAAAGCATATTAGTTGGACTATACATGAAATTACTACAGCCTTGGAGGATGGGGTTTTAGAGATCTTCAGCATTGCTAGAAATCTAGAGTATCATTGACAGCTATTCTAGTCAAGGCCAAACAATTATTGAAAATGTGAAAACAAAACTATTAATCTACTCTTTCAAATATAACCCCCTTCCCATATATAAAATATTCATAATTTGGTCTCTCGTCACATAGAGTCACTTGATATTTTTTGGAACAAATTCTGTAAGCAGAAGGCAAGAACACAACCAAATAAATGCAAGTACAAACTTACATTCAGTAGAGAAGTAATCCAGCCTCTTGAAATACGCATACGTAAATTGCGTGGTCAAGGTCCACATTGATATCAATTACTAACAAAAAAACAATAATATATCAACACTTAAATGCAAATGGCAGTTTCTTTAAGACATGCCACATTATTGAATTAAGGCAAAGATTCTAGATAAACAAAGAATTTAATGCAAGGGATATATAACAATCTCCTTCTCGTATGTATATTTAAACGGCTTGCATCTTGGAATAGGTCCATCTTCTCAGGTTGTTATTGAGGTGCATCTACTCAATCTACGCATGAAAAATTACCAGACTCAGGGACTATAAGATGGAACGTCACAAAATCATATACACTGAAAATAAGGCTCCGCGATTATAATGGGATCTTAGTTCCCTTTGCAGCACACCTGAACCAATCAGATCCCTTTTGTTCGTGTGTTTTGTTTCTTTGGGCTTTTGGGGCTTTTTGTGTGTGTGGGGGGTGTTGCGGTCTAGATGATATCATTTAGTGGGAAGAGATGTCAGTAAATAAAGGTAATACCTGGCAATATCACCACGTAATATGTTCAACAGCACTGTCTCAGCAATATCATCTGCGTATGTCCGGTAACAAGCTTGTCTACTTTCAACATTGCAGCACCTCGATCAAGGGCCTTGAATACAAATAAAAGATTAGGCAGCAATAAAACAGGTCAACTGTTTACTTCTAAAATGGAAATACATGAGCCCGTAAAATCTCATTCGCGAAGAAACATTCAGCTGCTTTACTCCTTGACAACAGGAGAGAAGTGACATTGACTTGTAAATGTGAGTAATAATACCCGACTAGCACACCTGACGCCTGAATACTCCACAGAACGTACAATTGTTCTTTAACCCTATCATCTTCACTATCTCATCCATTGTCCATCCGTACAAATCTTTGTAAGAAACAACTTTCAGGGGGCAACCCATACTAAGTATAAGAAGAGCACAATGCATCTAATTAGAACATTGGCAAACAAATTACAACAATTGAATGAATAATAAACATATACTAGATGCAGTAAGCATGAAATAAAATCCATAGCATGAGTTCTTGAAACAATTTGGACTTCCATTAAAATGAGCAATTTAAGAAAATCAACTTGTCAGAGAAAAAAGAATCAGCCAGAAAACGTCAAGCTGTGAAGTCAGAAAAGCATGCAATTACAAACTGTAAATCAGTAAAGAGACACCTCGATGTATACGGCAAACATATAAAGACAGAACTGCTTAAAGTCGAAGATTCCTAGCTGATCAACTGACGTAGTCATGTTGTAGCATATGCCAGCAGAAATTCATTTCCTATCCACCAATCGTAATAGTGCTAACTAGAGACAAAAGAGTTCAACAAACAAACAAATTGCCTTGCCAGATTTGGACTCCTGAATGTTAGCAAACATTCCTCTAATCCCAAAATTTAGTCAATGTTAAAATTCAATATTCTCCACTCTCACCCAGACTAATCCCACCACATCACTCACCCCAGTATCTATACATAATAACTCAGCATTTAGTAGCCTATGTGAGTCAGAGGTTTGCTTGGCACTAGCTTTTAATGAAGATAGTTGGAGTTTTATGTTATTCAAACTCTTCATTTAGGGGGTGCCTGGATCGAGGGGAATAAGGGGGAAAATAAGGGAGCAACAAGTCTTGAGCATTTTTGTACTTAAGAAGTTTTGGATAGGGGATAAAATTTAAAGGGGTATATATTACCCTAAAAATGGGGGTAAAAGTTACCCGGGGGTCTCCTAGGTAACTTTTTCCACCCTCTTTCACTGTTGCTTATCTCTCTCCTGTTTTGTCCTCATCAATAAGAGCCCCACCTCACCCTTATCTCTTTCATACGCCTCCCTCTTTCTCAACTGTCTCTACTATTGTCTCTTCTCTGATAATATTTTTCTCTTTTTTTGAGAAAATCTTCTATACTATACTTTAGATCTACAAGTGAAAATCTTCTCTTCTACGCTATTCCAATATGTTAGTTTTTTTCTTTTTTTCGTTTTTAATTTTATGTTTATGTTCTGTTTTCTTGAATGGGTTAGTCATGTGATGCTCCAGAAAATTAAGTTTGTGTTTTTCATTTTTTTTTGTTGAGTTTTCTTGCTTCTGTTTTTCTGAATTTCATTCTTCCTCTCCCTTTTTTTTGAGTTCTGTTGCTTACAGAAAAATGTTGTCTTTGCCAAACTCAGGAATAGAATGGCCCTTGAAAAACTACCCCGAACTACTCACCCCCAGTATTATTTCCCTTTCTAATTTTTACCCCACCCCGAATTGATACCTATATTACAGGTACGGAACTTAACCTTAATTATTTGTAACCGTTAGTCACGCCATATGGGTACTGATACTTTGAGTTTTAGACCAAAAAAGCACACAAAATTGTCATAACATGGCAGTATCAACTATCAGAGTATGTGACTGTAAGATTCTATTGAGTCCAGGTGCGAGAATTTGGACCTTGTCCAAATCTGTCTTTGGTAAATTGACAAGGCACAGTTTTGCGTAGAGATAGAAGTATCATATCACAAGTACTTTTCCCCAAATGGTGTTATCTTTGGTTAGGCCCCTTATTTTTATAAGTTTTATGTCCTATTATGCCAAACGATACAAAGCTATCTTTTTTTCTAAACACTTTACCTTCAGTTAGTTACATAAGCCACAAATAGCTAACATGCTAAATTTCATCATAGTCTGTAAGTAATCAGTATACTGCTAAACATTTACCAACTTCACACCACCAATTTAGTATGCCAAACATGCTCTTATTGTCTTAGTGAACAATTCAAATAAAAATTTAACATGGGGCAGAACACAAGAACTTGGACCATAGCATAACGCTGATGTGGATATGGATGGGGAATAAAACTCTTCTTCAGATTATAGGCGTACTATGTTATTTTCCAACTACATGTAAGAATTTAAGTTCTGGAAAGAGCTAGTGCAAACAGATATTACAGCTAAACAGATGCACTATTTATCAAATAAAAATCAATTAAAAAAGCTTATTAAAAGTTAAAAAGATCACCAACTCTTGGATTTCATATTCCTTTTTACAGTTTTCAGTGAGTCATCCCTGTAACCTGTGATGCCCTCATCAATTGATAATAAGAGAGTCCGGACCATAGTTGTGTGCCGATTCAACTCTGACAACTTACATATCTCGCAGGACAGTGGAATCTGAAAAAGTAACTAATCATCAAAACAAAATGCAACAATTTAGAAAGAGAAAAAGCAACTCTTATGTGTATAAGAAGACACCTATCTTTATAACATTACTTAGGTCTATATTGTAACACTGACCCCTTATTCAACTAACATATTCCTACGATAATTCAGGCAGCTATCATTAGAAATTTAGAATGTCAAATTTTCTAAAATCAACTACTACTATGGAGGCTAAAAACCCAAAACAAACATTACAGACACAAATAATCAGGAAACAGCAATACACACATATACATCACCACCAATGGGATGGAAAAAGTATTAATATTTTGAATTTAAGAATTTTCACTACAGATCTAAGAAAAGCGCATCTTCATTCCAGTAGAAATATGGTGATAAAAGTAGAATTTAGTAAGAAAACAAAAGTTCCCAAACACAACTAGATATCAGAGCAGAAAGACCTTGTTAATTGGTTGCCTTGTTATTAACATGGGTTAAGAATACACATGATGCTCCCTCACTAGATTCAAGCTTAAGCTATGTGTGTAAATAGAACTTCAGTCATCTTGATATCAAGCACTCCCCTAATCACATGACCAACAACTCTTTGCAATGACAACCAAAAAAATCAATGCACTATTTGTCGCAATTATCTCGTTAGACTCCTTCAATAGACGAATAGTTGTTGAACCTCAAATCCCAATACAATAAATCAAACATTCTTATAACCTAAAGCATAGATAAAGTCCCAACAGATTACCTTTTCCACCAGAAGCACCAATTGCAGTAGCGTTCCCCAGGCTTAAACAGCTGATTATCTACAATACAATTATGAATCTCTTCTTCAAACGCTACTTAAAAACATTCCCTGGAGAAATCTTCAACCACCAAAAACAAAAGAAAATCGAGCATTGTTTATCATTATATATGCACAATCTTATAAGCTTGAAAATCAACTTTAAACTACTAAAATTGCAAATATGAAGAATTTTACATCATGCATCATCTTAAGGGTCAATGATTTATCCAGAAAAAAAATGGATAAATTGAAACTCAGATTAATATGAAATTTACAAATGTGAACCTCATCTTCAACATCATAAAAACATAAATT
>CANSZD010002363.1:0-147280 GCA_947648045.1 Beta corolliflora
GAAGTGCTCCCTGATAAGAAAGATGGTTCTAATTTTCTGAAGAAGTACTCAAGTACTGGTACTATTGATCTTACTCTGGTTCCAAGTCCACATGAGATCTCTCACGATCATAAACCCCCTAGAGGCAGGGCTAATGTATATGAAAACTTCGCTATTTGGAGTTATGTCAGCTGCTACTAGAGGTGAGTACGAGTCCGTGACTTTGATTTGGTAGGAGTACATATGACTCCACACTCCTACGTACAATGCTAACACATATTTATAGGAGTGGTATAACTTAATCTACAATATTCTACACTAATCTTATATGATCTAATAATATCTAATGCTAGATTATTCTAGATTCTTCATTCCTAGATTTTTCTATAATATGCTTTAATTACAATAGATATTTGTTTAGATAACTCTAGAATTCATCTTGATTTTTACACTAGATTTTTCTAGATTACAATTTCTAACACTTATTAGTAATTTAGTATGTATTTACTACTATTTTTGTAAAGGAAGTCCCATGCCATGCCCATAGTAATGGAAATTTATCCTCAAACGTGTTTTCTTTCCCAATTTCTATTACCACTCAATTACATTCTAAAGTAGAGTTATAGATGGTAGTGGAACTTTATGAAGAGAAAAAAGGCATTAACAGTCTTCAGTGAGTTGCAATCACAAACTTTCTATTCTGCAGGTGAAACATCTGCTGGTGTTAATAGTTATACAACCTCCAAGATGATGGTAAACCAGCCAACCAGAGTCATACTCAGATGTCAAGGAACGAGTGAGGATCCGAAACTTGTCAGATTACCCGAAACTATGCAAGAACTGCTTGACATCGGTAGCATGAAATTCGGATGCTACTGCACGAAAGTAGTATCTGCGCAAGGAGCTGAAATTGATGAAATAGAGCCAATAAGAGACGGTGATCAACTTTCTCTCGTATGCGATGGCAAGAACAACGTCTCCCAAAGCTAGAAGTTAAGTTTGTTTCTCATCTTTGAGTGATCCAAACATGTACACCATTTGCTGAACGAGTTTTGTGAGCAAGAAACTGTTCATATGATGTACAATATATACTTTTTTTAGGCGGAGAAACTACTTGTGTACATACCCAGAATTTCTCCTAGCTGCAGCCTTGTATTTCTCAGAATGATGAACACTTATTTTAAGCGGTGTGATGACTGATGAACCTCCAGAAATATGGAGTTGTATCACTGTATGCTTGTATAGAAATTATGCAAAGATGGCATATATTACTGTGCTCAGTCTTGGTCTGGTGCGGTTCATGGGCTGAACTACCAATTTTTTTAATAGGTAAGAAAAATCCTCTTTGCTGCCATCGCATAAGGACGCCATCTAGAGGCCCATTAAAATCATATACTCCCAACCCTTTTTTGTCCCCTTATAACAACATTTTAAGGTACTTTTGTTATTTGAATGAAAGGAGAGAGCTGTTTTTTCATGTTCCAATTTGTCAAAGAGCCTAACTTTTTACTAATTTGCAGTTGGGTCGTGGTTCATGTTAGAGTAACGCTTATAAACTAAATACTCATGTTCTAACAGTTCATCGCACGCTCGGCAAAAAGGAAAAAAAATTATTTTTGACATCTCTTTCATGAAAGGTTGACAACTTTTATGTGGAGGATAACCTATCCGATAAATTATCATATATATATATATATATATATATATATATATATATATATATATATATATATATATATATATATATATATGATGTTATTGTTATGATAGAAGTCTAATAGTAGGAGATATGATTCAAGTATAGAATTAGGAGATATAGATTATTTATTATACAACTAGGAGTCTAGTTGGATATATTTTAGGAGTTAATGTTTAGTAAGGTTTCCCAACCTTTTTTTTTGGCAGAGTCGAGATGCACAAAACTGGTGATGTCGTCGGCTTCAACAATTTTTTTTCTTTTTCTTGATGATGAAAATGTTAATCTTTTCGAATCCATCAATCGCCAGGAACGTCATTCTTTTCGAACCTGTTAAGTGTACAAGGGACGTCATTCTTTTCGAACTTCTTGTCACATATATCAATCGATCAGGAACGCCATTATTTTCGAACTTACCAAATAGGTTAAGAAGACAGGTTCGCCATTCTTTTCGAACCCTTCTTCTGGATGAGAACTCCATTGTTTTCGAACTCACCAAATATATCAACAAAACGAGAACGCACTTCTTTTCGAACCCGTCAGGCGTCATGTTTATGTTTTCCTCTCACCTCACAAACTCTTGTAAAGGTTTTTTTTTTGGCTCAATTGTTTTCAAACTTGCCAAATATCTCAATAAGACGGGAACACCATTCTTTTCGGACTCGTAGTGTTTATGTTTTTCTGGAGCAAAATCACTCTAATCAATACTCGAGTTCTAGGAAATTTTTAGTATAAATTCTTTTTTTTTTTACCATAAATTATATCATATGTCCCACAAAACATTACATCAAAATTCCTAAACCAATCTCCCTGCACATACCGCTTAACTCCACTCAACACCAATCTATTTGAGAATTCGTCTTTGTTTGGCTTCTTTTTCTTTTGTATCGTAGGTAGGGCTGGCAAAAGTTGACCCAATCTGAGAACCCGACCCGAACCCGACCCGAAATAAGCGGGTTCGGGTTGAAGTTTTCGACCCGTTTAACTAAATGGGTCGACCCGAACCTGACCTGAAAATTAAACGGGTTAGGTTCGGGTTGAAAATTTCAACTCGAAAATAACCCGCCTAACCCGTTTAAATTAATTGTAAAGTCAGACTCTTGAAGAGAGAGAGTGTGAGAAAGAGAAAGTGGGACGAAGAAACTCATAGATTAGCCTAATTCATATAATTGAAAATGGAAGTCATTGTTGCAGCTTCAAGTACTAAAGAAATAGAAGAAGAGACATGGAGACTATACAAAAGGACTCAATAAATTATTGATAAAAGTTATTGGAGCTTAATGTCCCCAATTAATTACATATATTTTTTATTCTGATCATAGAGAACTTGTCCACCTATTTTTGAACCTCGGAAGAAATTTTTAAAAATCAGGTTAAACGGGTCGGGTTCAGGTCAACCCGTTTATAAACAGGTCAGATTCGGGTTGGAATTTCTAACCTGTTTAGATAAACGGGTCGGGTTCGGGTTTGGTGGTGTTGACCCGTTTATGTAAATAGGCCGACCTGAATTTGACCCGACCCGACCCGATTGTCAGCCCTAATTTCGTAGGTGACCTTCTTGGGCTTCAAATTTTCAAATTTGACAAGAAAAAATGTTACAGCCAACATCACGTCAAACATACCAATCAAACCAGATTCCAAAAGCACGTTGCAGCACCCGAACACTAATTGAGAGCTGTGGACTTTAGAGGATCAGAAGAAAAAAAAATCTAATTTTGAGGGGGTTAACAAATCCGGCCGGTGGGTTTTTCGCCGGAACCCACCAGCAGGGAAACAATATTTTCGAACTTTTACCCAAGATCTTAACTTGCTCTTGATACCATGTTAAGTTTCTCTGTGGCAACCAATACCAATCTCAATATTGGTCACATCTTTTCTCATTGATGAATCACGTATTTATAATACAAGGCTAGGAAATCTTACTAAACACTAACTCCTAAAATATATCCAACTAGACTCCTAGTTGTATAATAGATAATCTATATCTCCTAATTCTATACTTGAATCATATCTCCTACTACTAGACTTCTATCATAACAATAACATCATATATATATATAATAATTTATCGGATAACTATGTTATCCTCAACATTTTATCATGCACCTGAGTGTATCATACTCATGGTATACCCAGTACTATTTTTTTTGCTCATTGCTCATTTGAAATTCTCAAAATGAGCACAATTCAACTCAATTCTAATCACTTCTACTTATTCGCCTAAATGAGCAAACTTTATCAAATGAGCAAACATTTGTACACAGTTGAGAAAATGAGCAAACATTTTCGCTCAAATGAGCAAAATTTTTTTATTCGCTCATTTTTCTCAAGTGCGCATAATAGTTTGCTCATTTTAAAACTGTAATATTGATTTTAAATGTGAAACTAAGTCCGAAATTGATGATCTTTGAAACTTCAATATTCATTTTTGTCATTGATGAAGCTCGCTTTTCTTAAAAAATATTTTACAATCCATCAATTTGATTGGTCATAATGAGAAAGAAACCATGAAACAGAGAGAAACTTGGAGGTGAGACCTTTGTTATATTATAAGCATGTTAATTTCATATTTTTACGCTAACAAGGGAAAAAGAGAGTATGCTATGAGCAAGCGATTTTCATATTCTTCTCAAAGTGGTTAGTAACTTATTAGTTAATACTAACTCCTCTTGAACTAGTGTTGCTTCCTTTTTCTTAACATTCCCTCAATCTAGAAGTAATTGGACGGCCCATACTTGAGGATATGTCATAACTCATATGTTTACTAGAAAAAAAACAACCTTTATAGTTTTAGTCATTCTAACGCCATCTTCGTTAGTTAATCCTAATAATGGCATTCGGCATAAAAGTATAACAGATTTGCATACCTTCATCCAATACAGATAACTTTGTCAATATATTGACATCACCAAAACTTGTAAAATAAGTAAGCTTCTTAGTGGTTAGGAAAAATTTTTGTGGCTAAGACTAGATACATGTTGGGAGATGTGTCTAGATCTTATGTTTTACCAACTTGAGCATACTATAATATATCTTGAAATTGGATAATTGTTTTATTCTGTATATACCATATTAATTTTCTTAAAAAATTGTAAATGAAATGAATTTTACGAGATAAGTCAGAACTTAGACAAGACACTTTGAAAAGATACAATTCCACCATCTACTAGGCCAACAATAAGAATTAAACTTGAAGTTTTTTTCAGGGATATACCAGAGTAATAGGGCATTTTGTGGGGACATACCTCATTAATTTTTTTTTGTGAGGATATACCAACCTAAATTTAAGTTTTGTTAAAAGGTACCAAAAACACTATTTCCGGTGAGAAAGTCAAATTTCCGACCTTTGACATGGTTGTGAGCCACAAATGTTGTGTTTTACCCCTCAACCACGCGCATACTATTGAAATGTTTTTTTTAACAATTTGTTTAAGAATTCCTTCCCTTAATAACCAACCCCCCCTTAACATTTCCCTCTCCTTAAGCCTTAAAAAAGAACGCTCTTCAATTCAGCAAGAAAGGGCAACCCAAAATCATCAATTGCAATGTATGATGTCTTATTTTAGCTTTAATCTCAATTCAGTTTACTTCTTGTGTTATTCAATTGTACTATGTGGTTTGAATTTGTGATATAGGGTATAAATTAGGGTTAAATTACCAAGTCAAAGGCCGAAAATTTGACTTTCTCGTCGGAAATAGTGTTTTAGATACCTTTTAACAAAACTTAAATTTAGGTTGGTATATCCCCACAAAAAAAACTAGTGAGGTATATCCCCACAAAATACCTTATTACCCTGGTATATATCCCCGCAAAAAAGAATAAAACTTGTTTCGGATAAAAACTTATAGAATAGGGGGAATAGTCGAGAGTGAGTGTCAAGGATTGTTGAGGACGGCTAGATGCTCAGAGAGTGCCACGAGACCTGTAAAAATCAGAGTTAGACTACCCGGGGGTGTTTCCGAGATCACTCCTCCGACGCTCAATTCAGTGATGGAACTTAACGGTTAGTATTGAGTGGTGGGTGTAGAACCCATTACCTCAATAAATGGGGGATTGTTCCCTATTTATAGGCGTTGGAAGGCATGAAAATTGACTATTAGGTTGGACCAGGACTTGGGCTGGGACAGGTTCTTTGAAAAAACATGCTTGTGGAGCACAACGGGGGCCAGAGATATATTGGGCCCAAACAAAACTCATTACATTAAGGTGAAAGGACTTGTAGCCTTCCATTAATTGTAAGTTTTTTTTTCTGAAGAAACCAAGCAAAGAGGCTAATTTATTACATCTTCCGAGTAAAGCAAAACAATATCATCCTGAATATCATCCACCCAACAACATTGACCACTTTTCCAAGATTGGAATAGGCTAACTCATAGACAACTTTGTTTTCCAAACATATGTTTTAGTAAAAGACCAAATAATACTCTCAAAACGAAAAACAAGAGCTAAATATGTCATGAACTACTAAATGAAAATCACTAAGAGTACCCCTAAATTCCCTTTTAGACCTTGGATAACCAAAAGACTATCACTCTCAAAGTCTCAACAATGACATGGGACAGTGCAAATCCAAGCCCACTTGATGAACTATAAGCCTTGATGAATCAACCCACCTAGCAAGATTTTATAACACCCGCCAAACCCTGTTTGTCAGATATAATCTATATAACTTGATCAATGCTTAGTGCTTAGTGTTATAAATTGTATATAGGTCGGCCAAATCCTCGTCTATGCAATGTACTGATACTCTCTAGACTCTAGAACAACTTTGGTACAAAAATGGCAAGAATTCTTCTAATCATCCGCTGTCGAAGTGAGCGTAATTTTTTTGATATTTGGGTTTAGCATTAAGGATAAAGAGCCAAAAAAAACACTAAAAGAGGTATTCGAGAGAGCTCTTCAAACAGAATGGCGTAATTACTGTGTGGGCATCATCAAGAGAATGGCTTTACGTGCAAAGAAAGGTCAACGGCAAAGGTGTTGATCTTTCTGGATATGGAAGGCCAATCACATGCCAAAATATGACTCTAGTTTATTGGAATGTTGCTATCTTAATCTTAATAGTTGCCGTCCCCCATTAATTGTCATCACCAGTGTCGACAGTTTCTAATTAATTGCCTAGTCAACTGAAATAATAGAATTTGCTATAATTTCTACACCCACACATGGCTGTAATGTCTAATGTGTATATCAAGAAGCATTTCGTGTAGCTGGTATGAATTATACCTAAAAAAAACTTCATGCGCCAACCGGTCCGGCGGTGGGTCTAAATTATACCTGGTACAACTAAGGTTATATTTAGTTCACCTTAAATTTACTAATCTTATCTGTATCTAAACTTATTTTTTCTGATCTGAACTGATCTGATCTGATATGATCTTTTACAAAATATATTACTACTAATATTATTATTACTTTGTATTTCATTACTAGTATTACTATTACAATCATTTTATTACTATGCACAACTTTCAATAATAATAATAGTAATAATAATAATTTTATAATAATAATAATAATAATAATAATAATAATAACAATAATAATAATATAATAAAAATAATATAGATAACATAATAATAATAATAATAATAATAATAATAATAATAATAATAATAATAATAATAATAGCATAATTAGTTTTTTTTTGAAAAAGACCACATTAGTATATGAACATACAATTAAAAATAAAAGACCAGGGACTCTTGGGTCGATGGTATGAGCCTCCTATCTCCCATGGGAGGCCAAGGTTCAAATCTTGGTGAAATCATATATTTCAATATTGTTGTGGGTGGGGGGGAGGGTTGGGAGCTTGTTGGGTCTCTAGGTGAGTGACCCTGTGCGAGGGCAGCCCAGAGGAAATTCAATTTACCACGGGGTTGGGGCCCAAAAAAAAATTAAAAATAAAAGAATTCACATTTTAGGTAAAAAAAAACATATTGTTCATCGTAAAGAGAACATATTGTTCATGTTCAAGGTCCGTTAATAATAAGAATTTAATTAAGTAGTAATGAAAAGAACATATAATGATATTTATTAAAAAAAAACATATACTGAAAGAACATACAAAATCTATTTAAAGAACACATTCTAAAAATAAAAGATAGATGTCATTTTTATATTGATGACATGTTTAGAACATGTTCTTTGTTATATCAATAAATTGTCCTTTTTTATTATAAATAAACCTATATATATATATATATATAATCATATGATCTTGAACAAAATGGTTAAATATTCTTCTTATATCAATGTCTTGTTCTATATACATTTTGTTTTTAAAGATAAGTTGAAATCCTTTGTAGGGAAAATTTTGAACATGATGACAACACCATTAGGTTATCCTATGCTACTCATGTTTTATATAAACTAGTAACATATAATTTATATTATTCTACCAAAATTAAAAATAAAAATAAACATCATATACTATTGTCATGTTCGTTACATGTACAACATCAAAAAGAATATCACATATCAAAATTATTAATTAGAACAAATATAAAAAAGAACACGTACAAATGCCAAAAGAACATTCTTCTTCTTGAACATTAATAGCTTCAAATAGTGATATCAATGACATTTATAATAATAGCAACGACATTAATAATAATTATCAATATTAATAATTAATAAGTACAACAACGACAATAATAATAATCTTTTTGAACAAATGTACTAGTAAATAGTAATATTAATAATAATAGTAATCGTATAAAGTAATATTAATAATAATAGTAATAATAATAATGATGATGATAATAATAATAATAATAATAATAACAACAATAATAATAATAATAATAATAATTATTACAATAACAATAATAGCATTAGTAATACTAATAATCATAATAATCATGATAATAATAACAATAATAATAAGTTTTTAAATATAAGCATAATCTGAACTTATCTGATCTGATCTGAACTTATCTAATCTGATTTGATCTAAACTAAACTGATCTGATCTGAATTTATTTTTTCTGATATGATCTGATCTGATCTGGTCTGGTCTGATCTAATCTTATCTGATCTGAAATAAGCAAAAATAAGGTGAACTGAACATAGCCTAAATCATCCACAACTAATTAAAATCTTTTAAAAGAAAATTCACAAATCCCCAAATATCTCCTTATATTTGTGGGTTGTGATAGAATTATATTGCCACATGGTGTAATGGTTCTATGTGAAATCTTTTCAGAATTACACTTCGTGATCTCAACAAAATTCTTACAAGTTGAAGCTTTGGTGCTGCGAATATCTGACAGCTAAACCTAGTATAATAGTTGACAACTACTTTTATCGAACATACTCTAACTCAATACGTCAAATATTTTACTTCCTGGCACCCCACAATTTATTTTTATTTTTCTCTTCCATGAAGATCACAAACCATGTATCTGAATTATATTCGAATTTATCCGTCCTATGAGGTTTAGGTTATTTCGAGTTTGTTGTTAAATACTTCATGTCATGTGAATGTTTGAGTGTGGTGTGAAAAAGTCTAGATATTTAACCAAAGATAATTGTTTTCTTATGATTAAATGAGGTTACTCTTATGAACGAATGATGTTACTCGTATGAAGAAATGAGACTACTTTTGTGAACAATTAGGGTTACTCGTATGATTATATAGGGTCATCGTATGATTAATTGAGGTTACTCTTATGAATGAATTAGGTTATTATATGAATAAATAAAGTCACTTCTGTGAAATGATTAAATAGTATAAGCTCGTCGTATGATTAAGTGAGATTACCCGTATAAATAAATGAGATCATTTTTATGAACAATTGGGGTTAGTCGTATGATTAAATAGGCTTGTCGTATGATTAAGTATTTATCCGTATGAATAAATGGGGTTACTTTTGTGAACAATTGAGGTTACTCGTATGATTAAATAACGTCATTGTATGATTAAATGAGGTTACTCGCTCTTATGCACGAATGAGGTTACTTGTATGAATAAATGAGGTTACTTGTATAAAGAAAGGGGGTAATGTTTGTGAGCAATTGAGGTTACTCGTATGATTAAATGAGGTTACTAGTATAGACAAATGAGGTTACTAGTATGAATAAATGGGCTTAATTACTCATAAGATTAAACGAGGATACTTATAAGATTAAACGAGGTTTTTCATAGATTAAACGACATTACTTGTATGACTAAACCAGAAAATGAGAAACTAATCAATTTACTCTTACTAATGAATTGGTTACTCATTTGAGTAAATGAGGTTACCTTTATGAACAATTGGGGTTACTCGTATGACAAAATGAAGTTACTCGTATAAATAAATGAGGTTATTAGTATGAATAAATGGGGGTACTCATCATATGATTAAACGAGGTTACTCATAGATTAAACGACATTACTTGTATTGCTAAACAAGAAAATGAGAAACTTGATCTTATATGAATGAATGGAGTTACTCGTTTGAATAATGCAGTTACTATTTTGAACAATTGGGGTTACTCATATGATTAAAAGATGTTACTTGTATAAATAAATGAGGTTACGAATAAATGGGGCTACTCATAAGATGAGGTAACTCATAGATTAAACGACATTACTTGTATGAATAAACGAGAAACTAATCAATTTACTCTTACGAATCAAAGGGTTACTTGTTTGAATAAATGCGGTTACTTTTGTAAATAATTGGGGGTTACTTGTATAAATAAATGAGTTACTAGTATGGATAAATGGGGTTACTCATAAGATTAAACGAGGTTAATCATAAGATTAAACGAGGTTACTCATAAGACTAGACGAGGTTACTTGTATGACTAGACGAGGTTACTTGTATGATATAAACGAGGTTACTCGATCATTAATATTTTTAAGGTTAGGATTCCTATAACTCGATGAAAAGACTCTAAATTCTGTGAAATTTTAAAATGAACTATATCCAAATCTTATAAGAACTCAGTTAAAATTTCACGCAAAAATTCAATCCCACTAGATCGCAATTATCATTTTACTCCAACTGGTCCAGTTTCTGGCGATTTCATACCAACTTCAAACTTCCACTTTAAAACCGTATGAAATCAACTCAAAACTTTATGAAATTTTAATACCCTAAACTAAACAGGGAGTAGTACAGTTTAGGATCAAGAAACTCCGAAAAAGTCGAAGTATTCTAGGAGAATAAAGGTTTCAAAGTTCACCTTAATTCTGTGTGAATCTCGACAAAAGCAACTCTAAATCCTGTGAAATTTCTACACGAACTAGATCCAGATGTTATAAGCACTCATTTAAAATTTCACAGAGAAATTCAATCTCAGTAGATCGCACTTATCGTTTTAGTCTAACTGGTCCACTTTCCATCGATTTCATACCAATTTCAAACTTCTGCTTCAAAACCGTATAAAATTAACTCTAAACTTTATGAAATTTTTACACACTAAACTAAATAGGGAGTTGTATAGTTTAGGATCAAGAAACTCTGAAAAAGTCAAAGTATTCTAGAAGAATAAAGGTTTCAAAATTCACCTTAATTCTGTGCGAATTTGGGCAGCAAATAAGGAGTGTTTCTCTTGGATCTTGGGGAAAGATGTCGATTATTCGAGCGATGAACAAAATGGAAAACCATGAGAGAGAAGAGAGAGACAAGAAAATCACGAGAAACTTGATTTTTTATTCCACGAGCTTTCTCTCTTCTGTCACTAAGCGTGCGTGGGTTTACATATGGGCTGGCCACATATAAGAATTAGTATTAATATAATTAAGACTTTTGGGCTCTCTAAAAAGCGGGACCCTGCGTTGTTGGTCGCTTTACACACCTTATTAGTAACAACTCAATAATTTAATTTATTTTTTTAGTCTGTCTATAGTAGGATTATATATATTGCGTTCTTAGATGTATGTTGTATCAACAAACTAAATACTACTTCTACTTTGGTATATTAAATTAGATTAAGTATTGATGACTAGAATGTTCAAATTTTATAATGTAACAATAGGAGGGAAAAACACACTAAAATCTTACCCAAAAGGGAGAAAAGGAATAATAGTGCGCATATATAGAGAATAAAAACAGATTAAGCACACGTCAACACTCCTGATGAGCTGATTACCAAACTAAAATAGAAGGTCACTCACTTGAGATGAGATTCAAACTTGGGACATGGAAAGACAATAATTACTAATTAGCAAGCACATGAGTTTAACCAACTTAGCATCACATTCCAACAAAAAAAACCAATTTCCCTTATTTGGAAGTGCACATTTGTTGGAGAAGCCTTCAATATTTGGATATTGGATAGATTTTTGCCATTTTCAAAACTTCTACTATTAGCTCGCACGTAGAGTGAGGATAGCTGTCCTAAAGTCAACTCAATTATTGTCATTCTTTAAGCCTAAAATAGCCCTCTATCTTCCACCTAATATATATCAATAAAAATTGTATAATAATGATAAAATTGTAGGATAAAAAAGCAGCATTGTAGCAGAAACATGCTGTAGAATAAGCAGGGGAAAAACAAGGGAGAAAGTCAGAAAGAACATAGATAGCACAAAAGAAAGAAAAAAAAAAGAGTTTGAGAGATGAGTAATTGGTTAAAGAATTCAGTTTGTGCTGATAAACTTAGCGATGTTGATCCAAATTCTATAGCTAGCACAAGCCATTACAGTCTTTCTAATAACGTGCTTCCTTCACTTGGTGCTCGTAGCACTCGTGGCGTTATTCTTCGCCGATTTACTGTCTCGCCGTTTGATCCTCGTTATAGGTACTTTTATCCGAGTCTTCACTTCGTATAAGCATTGAATACATTTTCTAAAATAGTACCATTGGTTTACGATTGAGGATAAAATATGCCTCGATACGTGTTATTAGTGCTTACTTATTACTTACTATCATTGTGCTTAATCATGTTGTTTAAGATATTTAATTTTTTTTGTTTTCCCATCTCTTTTTAGCTCGTGGGGGTATTGCCTTCATGCATAAATGCTGCTGGAATTGTTGTTTGTGTGTTTACTTCATGGTTTTAAATCTTGTGTTCTTATGTGGAGAGTAAGATGTGATTTTTTTTGTTTGAATTGGAAGTCAAAGGAAATGAATATGCTCTTTAACAACTTGAGTGTTTAGGTTATCACAAACAAATCGTTTCCAACTCTAAGTTAGCTTGATTTCAGATATATTTGGGTAATGAGTCATTCTATTTGATTTTAGAATATTAGAGCACATTTTGGTTTACTTCTTAAATCTTAATCTCCTTGATGATTATAGTTGAAACCATTTTATTACATTCCTCTGAAAGTAAAAGATGTTTTGCAAAAATTAGGTCCCTTTTAAGTTTTTGAGTAGAATTTAGTCTAATCAATGGATCATGTGAGTCTAGAAATAAGTAAGCACAAAATAGTGGACGCCATTGTTTTTATTTTTGGTTTAAAAAGAAAGTCAAAAGAAATTATTTCCTTTTTTTAACAGTTTGAATTCTTTGCTTTAAGTTGTTGAAATTAGAGATGACATACGAGTCATTTACTTTATAGACCTACTTTAATACTACTTCAACTAGTTTTAAAAGTCTACTTCAAAACAATATTTTACCGAATACTAATACGTAACTACTGTCGATGCTTACTATCCCTACCTTGAATATAGTAAAGCCCTGTTCTTTTAAGCTTAATTTCAGCAATTCAGCTCAATTCATCAAATTTAGTTTTAGTTCGGTTCAACAAAAATTAATTCGATTCAATAGATTAAATTCAAGACTTTTCGGTTCTTCAAATTAATATTATTATTATCTTTATTATTAATATTATATCATAATTATTGTTATTAATATTAGATTATTATTATATTTAATATTATTGTAGTTACTAAATTTTATGTTATTATTAATATTGTAATTTTTTCATAATATTATTATGATGTTAATTATTATTATCATTATTATTCTAATTATTATTATTATTATCATAATTTTTATTATAAGTATTTTTATAGTATTATTACTATTACTAAAAAAAGTACTATTTTTAATATTTTTTAATATTATTATAATCATTACAATAAATAAATGTTTTTTTTTTCAGTTTTTCAGTTCAGTTCAACAAAGTTAATTTCAGTTTAGTTTAACCTATCAGCTTAGAAGAACAGCGCCTAAGGGTATGTTCGGCAAAAGTAGTTGTTGTGGTAGATGTGTGTTGTAGTAGTAGCTGCTAGCTGTCATCATATATCAGTTGTTTAGAGTTTGATTGTCACAACCGTAGCTGTTAGCTATAATACTTAATTCAATGCTGACACTTCATAACATATCAATTTTTTCTATTTCAATCATGTAATATTAAGAAATGAATATATGATGTTAAGAAAAAAAAATTGATGTCAGGAAAAAAAAAGATTTGTTAAAGAGGATATTTTCTAAGAAAATAAAGTGAAAGTAGATGGGAAAAAAATAATTATATAACATCATTTATTTTTTTCTCAACTTAGATAAGGAATTGTGCAAAGCATTTTGAGACATATAGTGTAGTATTTGTCTTCTCCCAAATCATAATAGAATACACTTGACATGTGGTAACGCGTAAAACACCTGCTAGGCTACTAGCCTGCAGGGCACACCAGCTTAGAGGCTAGGTATGCCCCCAACATATTGTTGGAATGAGGATTCGAACCCTGGACAATGCCCTGTAATTCGGGGTGGTACTCCACTGAGCTACCACCTCTCCCTCACAATTTTTGTGTACTTAAAAGAGATTTAAATTTTATACTTTTGAATACACACAATATAAATTAATAAAATATTTAGAAGGTTATATCTCATTGGACTAGTATAATATTATAATAAATAAATCATAAGTGAGATGTGTTCGGGTTTTTATTTTTTGTGATGGTCATATTACGCGGCAAGATATTCATAGGTAGAATTTGATGGAAATAGGGGAAAATCTTTCAATAATGAGGTGAGTTAGTGATCAATATACAACTTTTGTCAGAAAAGAATAAGATTATACCATGTATAAAAGTTGTTTTACATGATATACAATTCCACATATTATATTCATAATTAGGAATATTTACTATTAGGAGGATTTAAGTAGCACTTACAAGATCAAATAATGAATTTATTTGATTTTACGCTACATGCTCCTCAGCATGCAAGACACCTATAACATTATATTAGAGTTGCAAATCTCATTATTATTGTTGCAAATCTCTCAAAACTACTTGTTTAACTTTTTAACATTCTAAATTACACACTCGTTACCATGGGTAGGGGTGAAAGTTTTTGGATAAAAACGAAATCCAATCCAAACCGAATTAATTAGTAATTTGGATTGGACTCGAACTATGTTCAAATTGGATTCAAATTGGATTCAAATTGAGTTTTTCTGAAAATTCAAAATTTCGAAATTTCAAATTGGTTTGGATAGAGGGTGATTGGATCCATAAATTCAAAATAATCGAATAATAAATAAGCCCTGTATTGTATGCTTGGGATTGGGTTTAAGTAATTTTGATAAAAGTTATGGGTTTGTATAAAATATTAGTTGTTAAAACTGAATTTTTATGGGATTGTATAAATTACTTCTATTATCGAACACCTTATTTTGATGCTCGTGCCTAAATTATTTCATCAAAAGAAGAGTTTAAAATTTTGGATATTTCCGATTGGATCATGTATAGAGTCTGGAAATTCGGATTGGATTGGTTTGGACTCAAACTTTGATTGGTTTGGATTTGGATTAGAAAATTGAAATCCAAACTTTGTTCGGATTGGACTGTACTTGGTCTAAGTCCAAACAGTACACTGAACTTTCACCTCTAACCATGGAAACAATCTAGTTATAAACTTATTCTCTTCACTTGCTAGCGAAGGATCTAACCTATCCCTTCAGTCTATATTTACTTGTTACATTGTTGTAGGCACAAGTACTTGCAAAAGGTGAAAATAAAGGTGTGGTTGAGACCATAATTTTATAGGAAAATGATAAATATTTGGGAGTTACAGGCAGTGGCGTATCTAGGAATTACGAGATGGGGGTACAGATAAGATAAAATCAAATAAAAAAAATGCTAGAGTTAATCTACAACTAAAAATTCAACTTTTGTGATTTTCCTCCACCTCTCTTCCAAAAAGATTCTAAACTTTTGTTTTTCATCTTCCAAATCTAGTATAAAGTAAACACATTATTAGATATTAATTCCAAAGTCCCTAATTTCAAATTACAATTCACAAGACACAACATCTTATTCCGAATTCAACTAAGTTCGATTCACAACCTCTATTTCAATTTCACACTTTATAATCTCTAACTTGAATTCAAGAAATCTCTTTTTTTTTCACAAACACAATTATCTAAGCACAAAGAATACTTTGCAAACAAATATGACTAAATTCGACATTATCCAAGAAAAAATTTGCAGCATTTTCGTACATTAGCATATATAATTGACTGAAAATAAGACAAAATTCAGCATTTGACAGCATGCCACCATCAAAGTTGAAGAATTATTAATAAGGACAAACACATGAAAATTACTAAAATTTAAAGAAAACAAACAAAATCAAAAAAAGGAGGGGAAAGTGTGAATAAATACCGAACTTTGACGGGACTTATTTTGCCGGCGACGAGCGAAGGCGGTGATGAAATTTTCGCCGGATTTTGTGAAGGACTTTAATTTGTCGACAATGACAATGGAAGTAACGGGATCCATTTCGAAACCCTAACCCTAAAAATTAAGGGTTTGAAGAGGTTGAAATGTGCTAATTTAATGGAGAAGTTTTTGAATTTCATTGACAAAACTTTTACCAAAAAAAGAACGTTAGGCGAGAAAGAGAAAGAGAGGAGCCCGAGAGGTGAGAGAAAGAGAGAGAAGAGGAGAAACTGAGAAAGAGAGAGGAGAGGAGAGAGAAACTGAGAAAGAGAGGGACGCGATACAGGAACTTTTTTATTTTTTTCCTTTTAGCTTTTATTTTCTTTAATTTGTTTTTTGGGGAATGGGGGTACAGCTGTACCCACTGTACCCCCTGTAAATCCGCCCCTGTTACAGGTAAGAACATGACAAAAATAAAGAGGAATATTGATACTTTTTGGTGAGTCAAAATTATCTAATAAAGAAATATAATAAGTAAAAAGATAGATTCATTTATGAAAAATGTAGTAAGTAAAATATAGACTGAGGGAGTACAAACAAAGACGAAGAAATGGGCGATAACCTACCTCCTCTGTTTTTGTTTAATTGCACCATTTTATTTTTGGCTACACAAAAATATAGCCTACATTGCATTGTTGACCCGACAAAACTTGGATTTGATTCCGCTTAACTACTTTTTGGCCCCATCTCATTCACATGATGCTAGTCTATGCCAAGTTGAAACAAAAATTCTGTAAAACAAAAAAAGAAATAGCTGAAAGAAAAGGATATATAAAAGATAGCATTAATTGAAGACTTTCAAATGAAATATCTAGAGAGAGTACTACTCCGAATTTTGAGTTTTTATACGATGAGTGTGTCTTGGGTATAACATATTATACTATAATTTATTGTGTAATAAAACCTAATACGTATGTAATAATATAGTCTCCAATAAAAATGATATGACTATACAAATATAATGACATGAACCTTATGTCATTTTGTCATTTATTTCATGTCATTTGAATTTTTTTACAAAAGAAGTGTTGGTTTTTGGGTTGTTACATGGTGTAACAGTTACACCTAAGATTTTATGTTATACGATAAATGAAACATTAGTTTATCTTAGTCATTTATCCACCTTGCTACTTATTATACTTCAACTTGGAATCATCATTAATCTATGATTGATATATATTTCTTGCCAAATGAAAGTTAAGGTTTAGATTATAGTCTTTAATCCTAAGTAAACAAAGTTAAAGTCCTTAACCCTAAAATTTTGCAAAGTTCAAGTCGTCATTATTATCGAAACTCGTTTGAATGTTAAGGTTTATATTTTAGATCCTTAACCCTAAATAAATAAAGTTAAAGTCCTTAACCTTAAAATTTAGCATAGTTCGGGTCCTTATAAATACTTAACTAGTTTTTTTTTCACCCCTCTTTCGGGAACCCCTTGGTAAGAAGAAATTCCTCTGGGTTGGCCTCGCACAGGGTCACTCAACCACAGGCCCAATAAGCCCCAACCCTCCTCTTCACAACATTGAAATTATGCTTCCACCAAGATTGAACCTTGGTCTCCCATGTGGGAGATAGCAAGCCATATCATTGGACCCAAGGGTCCTTGGTATAATTGCTTAACTAGTTACTAGCTCATAATATATACTTCCTCCGTTTCTTAATAAGTGCAACATAGAGAAAGTGGGGGAATATCAAGGAATGTAGAGAGAGAAAGTTAGGACCACAATGAAGTAGAGTGATTCAAGTGATCAAATAAAAAAGTTGTGGTCCCGTCTTGCTTTTTGGTGGCATATTTGTAATAGTATTGAACTTTTTTTTTACCATTTTGAGCTTGATTGCACTTATTGTGACTATTCCAAATAAGGAAAGTGTTGCATTTATTAAGAAACGGAGGTAGTATATGTTTTCAAAGCTTAACAAATATACTTTCAAACCAAGTGGAGAGGAGACTTGAACAAATATACTTTCAAGTTGGATCTATTACAATCAAGTCTGTTATAAGTCTAGCTGATTCGGGTCGAATTTGAATTATATATGATTTCCGGTTAATTTTGTATCATTTTCACTTTGAAATTCGGGTGAAATCTGCTTTACCCGATCTAGAGTTTTTTTTTCCACTTTTTTTTTGATAATTTGAATTTGGATTTATAGCTGAATCGTTGAGGCTACAAAGGTATGACAATAGCATTAGTACTATCATCTGATTCTAGTACAAGATCATTTCTAATAAATATGAAAAGCCTCACTAATTACAATTCAGAGCCATGCAACGAAATCATCCAATCTCCTAAGACCTTGTTTAGCTAAGGAGTCAGCAACAACATTCGACTCCCTTCCTTTGTAGATGAGAGAAACCCTTGCTTTAGATTGGAGAATCCCTCGGATGAAGTTAATGAAGAAGGAAAGATTCCAAGGACCATAGTTTTCTCCTGTGCACCATTTAACAGCATTAAATGAATCTGATTCAATGATCAGATCAACGTGATTTATGAGATTAGATGCTAAGGAGATCTTTAGAGCTCGATGAATGGCAAGGACTTCGGCATGGTTGATCTCCATGAGAGGGATAGGACTTGAAAACAAGCATTTGAAATTTCCGAATTCATCACGTAGGACTCCCCCAATGGCCGATTTTGAAATAGCCATGTTTAGAGATGCGTCAACATTCCATTTCAAGGATTGCGAAGGAGGTGGAATCCACATATTATTTGCTTGCAATAGAGGTTGAGATATGGTAGCTTGGGGCCTACCTTCCCATTTGAGGCAATGTGGGTTGCGGATGACTTCGTTAGGGTTGTATGGGAATTTGACATCCCAACTCTTCATCCACCAGCAGAGACGCAACAATATTAAGGTTTGAACCCCTTGAACCGTATTGCAGTTTTGATCAAAACATCGTGCATTTCTTTCTTTCCAGATCGACCATACCATGATGATGAAAGCTGATTTCCATATCTTTTTAAAGAAATTGCCATGAGGAGGGTGAGACCATTGAATAAATGCTTCACTTAGAGAAGATGGGAGTACCCAGTTGAGATTCCATGACACCTAACCACCAAGTCCATATCCGATGGGAGAAGTAACAATGGAGGAAGAGATGGTTTCCATCTTCTTGATTCTGATTGCACAAGACACAAGAAGCATCCAATTGAGAAAGTACTCCAATGCGCACAAGCTTCTCTTTGGTATTTAATTTACCAAGAAGTGCCAACCATAAGAAGATCTCTACACGATACGGAACAAGATTCTTCCACAAACCTTTAATCACATTCTCATTGTATGATTGAGGAGGGTGCGATAATTCCATTGAGATGGATTTAGTTGTGAATAAACCCGATGAACTCGGGGTCCGGATCAAAGAATCATGGTCGATGGTGATAGGTGAACTTCATGAAGGATGAGATGAAGGTTCTGTAATTCACATTCATCTTGAGGACGAAGGGCACGCAACCAAGAAAGGCACCACTTCCAATTCAATCCATCCCAGATTCCACATGTAACGATTGTTGCGTTTTTGCAGGGATTCAATTTAAAGAGTCTAGGACATACCAATTTTAATGGTTCGCTCCCAACCCAAAGGTCGTGCCAGAATAAGGTAGATGAGCCATCACCTACTCGTTTCCTTATGTGAGTTTTGATGAAAGAATGGGCTTGAGGGTGGTTCAAAATTGCTTGAACAGTTGATTTCCAAGGCCCCTTCGAATTTGGAATTTTGATGTCTCTCGCCGTGAAAACATTGTCATATGCATACTTTTCTTGAATTGCCATTCGCCATAAGGATTGGGGCTCTGTGAGATATCTCCATAGCCACTTGAACAAGAGCCCAATATTCCTCAGATGAAGATTACCCAATCCAAGACCCCCCAAAGATTTAGGGAGTTCAATCAGGTCCCAAGAAATAGGAGAGATGAACTTTGTATTTTCAGTCGATCCTCGCCAAAGAAATTGGCGTTGAATTTTTGCGATGATTCCGATCACCCCTTTTGGTATAGGGAACAATGACATGTAGTATAGTGGGAGATTAGAGAGTGAGGCCTTGATTAAGGTAACTCTACCCCCTAGTGACAAGAGATTTCCCTTCCAAGAGGAGAGTTTCTTCTCCATTCGTTCAATTATAGGGTTCCACATTGCTTTCCGAGATATATTGCCTCCAATCGGCAGGCCCAGATATGTGAAAGGTAAAGACCCCACATTGCAATTTATCGAATTTGCCAAGTCCTGCAAAACTGAATTTTCCACATTTAGGCCCATAAGTGAACTTTTATGGAAGTTTACCTGGAGCCCTGATGATAGCTCGAACAAAATCAATGTCTTTTTTATATTTCCGAGAGCATCAAGAGATGGAGGGCAGAATAATATCGTGTCATTAGCGAACTGCAAATGGGAGATTTTGGAACCATTTCGGCATATCTCAATGCCTTCCCATAGGCTTGCATTAATGGCTTTTTTCATGAGGAGGTTGAGAGCTTCCACCACAAGGTCAAAAAGGAAAGGGGAAAGAGGGTCCCCTTGCCTTAGACCTTTTTGGAGTTTAACCGGATGGGTAGGAGAACCATTAATCAATATTGACGCCGAGGCTGACATCACGCACGAACGGATCCATGACCTCCATTTGATCGGGAAGTTCATGCTTTCCATAATCCAATCCAAGAAGCTCCATGAAATTGAGTCGAAAGCTTTGTGAAAATCCAATTTCAAAATCGTTGCCTTTTTCTTGTTTTTTTTGCAGGACTATGATTTCCCCATGAGGGCGGCGTCGTCGAGGATTTGGCGCCCTTTAATGAAAGCGGTTGTTGGGGGCCAATTATAGAATTCATGACGTTTTGCAATCTTTTAGCAAGGATTTTGGCAACTATCTTGTAGATGCACCCTACCATACTAATGGGGCGATATTCAGAGAAGTTTGATGGATGGTCGCATTTTGGAATGAGAGCAATAAGAGCAGTATTACAGCCTTTGGGGAGGCTGCCAGTATTCCAGAAATGTTCAACGGTTGCATACACATCTTTTTTTATGATCTCCCAAGCGCTTTTGACAAACTTGAAGTTAAATCCGTCTGGTCCCGGAGATTTTGACGGATCACATTTTTTAACTGCAAGATCGATTTCTTCATGAGTGATTTTGGTGATGATGAGCTTGGATTGTTCAGCAGTTAACTTTTGGAAGCCAAGATTTTCAAACGTGGGTCTGTTGACATGCTCCTCTTTGAAGATGCTTGAGAAGTATTCGATTGCTTCTTGTTTAATCTTTTTTGGGTCTTCAACTATTACACCGTTCAACTCTAATTGCTCAATGGAGTTGCGCCTTTTTCTAATTGTTGCCGTTGTGTGAAAATAACCAGTGTTTCTGTCACCTTCCTTTAACCATCGAGCCCTAGATTGCTGAGCCCAATATGCTTCTTTCTTCTTCATCCAATCCCAAAGTCCAATCTGCGCCTTTTTCCTTTGCTCAATTTCCTCCTCACATAGGTCTCTATTGTCAGCAGATTTATCAAGTTCATGAATTTGGTATTCTAGCTCAGCAATTCTTTGATCGATTTTCCCAAATTCCTGAGAGTTCCAGATAACAAGCCTTTTTTTTACTGATTGCAGCTTGTCATTGATTGCAAGATTTGAGGATTTAGCCCAGGCTTCTTTAATGATTTCAAGGCAGCCCGGTTCAGATAGCCAACAGTTGAGAAATTTAAAGGGTTTTGGGCCCCAATTTTTTTCTGATGTGAGGCCCAATAAAGGGCAGTGGTCTGACAATGATCGATTAAGCAGATTGATCTTGAGAGTGGGGAGAAGGCTTAGCCATTCATGAGTTACAAACATTCTATCAATTTTACTTTTTGAAGCTCCTCTATGCCATGTGAATTTCCCATTGGATGCCGGAATTTCAATGAGTCCAATTACCTGCAAAACAGATTTGAAATCGGAAGAACCATTAGATAAAAAAGATAGACTTCCTCTCTCACTAGCCTCCAAGGTCTCATTGAAATCACCCATCAAAAGGCAAGGCAGCTGGGATGAAAGCCAAAAATCTTTGATTTCTTGCCATACTATTGCACGCAGATCAGCTGAGCATGGATTATAGACATTTATGAGATAGCATTTGAGATTGAGAGAGGGAATGAATCCTGTAAGTGCTATCCAATGCCGGTTTATTGAGGTGGCTTCCAAGTTGAAGAAATCATTCAGCCATAAGGAAATCAGTCCTCCTGAATGCCCTATTGAAGGGCTTGAGGCCCATCTCACGTTTATATTTTTCCAAAAGGAGAGGATTAATCTATCATTGAAAGATTCCAGTTTTGATTCTTGGAGAAATACAATGTTTGGGGAATGTTTTGAGATAAACTTTCTAAGGGCATTTCTCTTTAATTTGGCCCCTAGGCCCCTCAAGTTCCATGATAGTATAATCATTGAAAATTTTGCACATGTGAGATTTGTAGTGCTTACAATTGGGCAGCATCCCAATTGCGCTTCTGACGAGTTAGAATTTTTTCTACTCGGCATGATAGAATGGATAGAGGCCCATCAAATTGAATTCCAAGTTTGGAGCCCAAGGCCAGAACTGAATCAGATGAAAGCGCGGATCTTTCAGGCGGAAGATGGGAAGAGTTTTGGCCCAAATGTGGAAGAGGATTGGAAAGGGAGGGTCTCAATGATGGTTTGTGATTTTTGAATTTTTTCTGGTTTGCTTTGGATTTTTGGGATGATTTTTTTGATTTTTTTTTTCATGTGGCAGGACTTAATGGGGGTCGGAATTGTGGACTCAAATCCTAGAGGAAAAGTGGGTCCAGAGAGGGAAGAAGAAGGGGAAAAGGATATTTTCTTGGGCTTGCAGAGAGGCCCAAATTTGTTTTTTAGAGAGATTGGGGAACTTGAGGTGGGCTTGGGTTGAGAGGGGGGCAGCGAATTTGAGATGTATTTTAGGTTGGAGGAGTTGAGACACTCCTTAGGAAGCGAGAGTTTGGACTGGGCTTCATTGTTTAGAAGGGCAGTAGGGGATGGAAAAGTAATGACATGAGAGGGGTCATGTGGACTGAGGTTTTCTTTAGATGGCTCATTTTCCGAAAAAATGGGTGACATGGGAATTAATTTTGGGGGCGACTGTGGGGATACCCTAGGAGGCGATGAAGATGGGACATGGGGTTTAATGATATCCTCATGATTATTTTGTTCTATCGAGAAGTCTGTTTTTGTTTGTTCGAGGTGACTGTTCATGGGGTTCTCAACAGTTTTTTTATTTGAAAACTCTGCATTGCTGATGTCATCAGATGAACATGGGGATGAAGGACTGATTGGTTGCCTGGTCAATGTGGCATCTTCCTTTGCTGATTGAGTACCATATTCAGAGACAAAAATTTTATGACTGCAATCATCGATTACAATTGCCATTTTGCAATTGATAGAGAAAAGGCAATCAGTGATAATTGAGACATTTACATGGTCAAAGTTGGAGTGTTCAATTGAGATCACTCTCCCGAAAATACTACCAATTTTGTAGAAGTTAGAGTAACCCCATCCATTTAAAGGAACACCATAAATTCGAATTGATGAATTTCTCCATATTGAGGCACATGTCTTATTTATGTCCCTTAGGTCATCGAACCATTGTTCCAACCATTTGCTCTTGATCATTTCGGCTTTATCTTCTTCTGTCTCAAAGGAGAGAAGATGCGACAATCCCCCAAGCGGTTTTATATTGATGCATGTCACCCCTTCAGCGAGAATAAGATCATGTAGCTGGGTAGAGGAAGATCCTGAGATTGCCACCGCTATTACACTCCTTTGGAATAGCTCTTCGTAGTCAGAACATTTTTCTCCTTGTAATGCTAAGAGCTCCTCACCTTCAACTTCTAGGACAGAGAGATTGTCTCTTATTTCTTCCGTGCTTTCACCAAGTGCTCTAGAGCTATTTCTTTTGACGTTGCACGGCTCAAATTAAAAAAAGTCGGGATGAGGTTCAGTTTCTAGAGGTGGGATTTGTTGAGTGTTGGAGGGGTTTTTTTGCGGTGATTTTGGAGTGTCATTTTTTGTGGGTTCGTGGAGAGGCTGGTTTTCTTCCAGTGGTTTTTGGTTTAGAGCAATATCTTTATACGATCGATGGTCTTTTAGGTTTTGATTGGGATGGTAGTTATTGGGTTTGGAGTTGGTTGGAGTTTGTTGGGTGTGAGGATGGACAGATTTATAGAACATACTTGGGGGTTTGTCAGGAACAATTGTATCATGTTTTGCTACATGAACTCTCATGACTTTCAGGCCCAGTTTTCTTCCGTTTTCATGATAGGTCGCTTTTCTCATTGATGTGTCAGATGCAAATTTGATGAAAGCAAATCTATGGTTTAGGCTTTTTCTGGTTGATTGGGGAATGAAGATGTTAGAGATGACTCCATGCTTTCTGAAGATGGTGGCAAGTTCTTGTTTGGTTATGTCAATGGGCAGGAAGTTTACAAAGCAAGTTCGAGTAGCCGAGGTAGGATGGGGTCCGGGTTTCCGTCTTGTTACTGTTGTCCATTGATAGGGGTTTTTGAACTTTGGAGGCTCTCTCACTCTCTCTCTCACTTTCTCTCTCATCATCTCTCTCACTTCCTAATATTCAAGTTAAAATACTTTTTTTTTTATCAAAATCTTAAGGACTACATACATCAAAATCCTTACTTAAATACCCATGGTCCCAATAATCAAAATAAAGAACAACTCATCAAATCTTCAACACTTGTAAAATTTGTCCAAAAAAATTCAAATTTGTCCAAAAAAATTCAAGAAACACAATTATTTCGAATTGGATAAGAGCATTTAAAACCTACAAATCCGGATCAAGTTTCAAATCCAGCTTGCATTTAATAGCTCTACTTGTTTTCTACTCTAGTTTCATTATCTCATCATTTTCATTTCTTTATATACTATATTAAGATATTGAGATAGAATAATAACTTTGTTCTTAAAATTGGGAGAAAGGTAGGAAACCAAAGAGAACTTGCCTTACTACTACTTTTCATTGATTAAAAGTATACAATTAAAGAACCCAATAATTTCATGAATCTCATAAATTTACCCTAGCCAACTAGCAGACAACAACAACAACAACAACAACAACAACCCTATAAATCATAATCTTCTAGTCAACCCAAATTAAATTCTGTTTATTTCTTTTCAATTAAAAATTAGTCCTTTTTAATTTTCCCATATGAATAAAACAAAGAAATAATACTATCATTTTTTATTGGGTAGCATCATATAAAAAGGACGGTCAAAAATGATGCAAAGAACAGAAAAAAAGAGAGTAGGTGGAAAAACAGGGGAAGTTAAAAACAGGGGAGAGAAAAATTAGAAGTCAGAGGAAAATAAACAAGAAAAAAAAGGTGATTTTATTTTTGTTTGGAGAGATGAAATTTGAGTTAAAGAGTTATTTAGTTTGTGGGGAGAATTTGAAGGGTATTGAAAGGGACCCTACTTCAATAGATGAATCAAGCCACTATAGTCTCTCTAATGGTGTCCTTCCTTCTCTTGGTGCTCGAAGTAATCGTGGTGTTATACTTCATCGTTCTACTGTCTCCCCTTTTGGTCCCCGTTATAGGTAATTTATTTTTGTCGTCGAAACGATTTCTTATGACGGTTCATGTTAGCCGACTCCAAAATGTTGTTTTTGACCTTTCTTTGAAAATAAAATGCAACATTTGACTTTTTAGGTATAACTGAAGACTAAAAATTGTACATAAGTGTTAGGGTCTTAGTTGTGTGATCAAACTATCGTGTTGATTTAATTAGCTAAAATTCTTGATTTAATTAGCTAAAATTCTTGTTAAAGTGGAGCATTTTTTTATATTTCCACTTTGTAGGAAGAAGTTTGAGCTATAATTGAATAGGTTTTGAAGCTGCAAATTGCGATCATAAGGCATAAAACATCACTCTAATATAATGTAGGGAAAAAATGTGAACAATTTTAATTCCATGAGGGTATTGTGAAGATTTTGAAAAAGGTGATGGTACAATGTAGATCATCACAAGAAACAAATATTAAATAGAGGTAAAAGTATTTAGTAACCCCAAATTTTATTAGGTGGCATCATATTTCATTTGTCTACCATCAACATATCGAATTCTTATAATTATAAATAGGAAAATGATATATGCAGCGCTTAGGATAACGTAAAAAAAACCATGTTACATTCTAGTAAATTTAATTTCTATGGCATGCAATTTGCCAAAAATAGTTATGGGTTAATGAAGATAGTTTTTGGTTCTATTTTTATTTTTTTGGAGATGATTAGGGTCTTTCATCTTGGTCATTGGGTATTTGGGGTTCTCATTAATTTTCCTTGGATCTCATGATTTTCTGTGAGGTTTATATAGTAGAGCTTTTTGTTCAATGGAGGTCAAAACTAAGTATTTGGAGTTGTTTTGATGCTTCTTAAAGATGATCTAAACTAGAGTTGGTCAAATTGGTTTCAATTCCAGGTCCAATAGTCAAGAAACTGTTTTTAACTAAACTAGCTAACATATCAATTTGTGGGTTGTCAACTTGAGAGTATTATCGTTCGGATTGAGTTCAGTTTGAGTCAATCGGAACAGTGTCATATTCGAGAGATGAGTCATTTTGTTCGATTAAAGATAGAATAAATTCTGTCATGGCTCATGATATTTTTAGTTTTTATTAAAATGTCATTAGAGTCATTTTCATGTTTGTGTTAGAAATAAGTTATCTATTTTCAGGCTTTGTTCTGGTCAAAATCTATACAGTAGTCAGTAGATGCGGTGTACCAAGATATGTTTTCAATGCCTGTCTCTATTTGTTTGCTTGGACAATGAATTTCTTTGGTAATTGTAGAGACTTTATTAGTATGCTACTTGGATCATAATTTATTGCTCTGATGGATTCTTAGATATGACTTTTCTCTTCCTTTTTATTATTTTTTTGATGAAACAGTAGTTGTTGAAGAATTTGTTCTCTTTACCTTTATGTGTTCTTAGTTCAAAAATGTTTAATTCAGAAAAAGTTCAGTTTAGTCTAAAGTAGTATAAACTTCAGTAAATGATCATTGTTGAATTTTAATTAGAATAATAAGCAAGTTAAAAGAATAGGGCCATACTGTAGGCAAAACTGAAAATTTTGAAATATACTTGAAGAGATCATTATGAATTATAATTTATTTGCTAATTTCTCTTAAGATAAACTGAAAATTGAAATACTACTCCATTACTTTAGCTACTTAAGAGGTTTATTTGGTTTAATCTTGTTGGAGACTTAAGTTGAGCGTAAATAACAAGTCAAGTCGGGTTGAGCTCAACTTGTCTCGTTGCCTTTTATTGAACTTCTATAATTTTGTAAAGATGGCATGAAGTCTTTCTTGATATATCCTGAAAATGATTTTATGTCTGCAGATCATGGGAGATGTATCTGGTTCTTTTGGTGTTTTATACAGCATGGGTGTCTCCATTCGAATTTGGGTTCCTTAAATCCCCTATCAAAGGCCTAGCTATAACGGATAATATTGTTAACGGATTTTTTGCTATTGATATCATTTTGACCTTCTTTGTTGCGTATCTTGATCCACAAACTTTTCTTCTAGTTGATGATCGAAGGTTGATTGCTTGGAAGTACATTAGAACCTGGTTTTTTTTCGATATCATATCTACAATCCCTTCTGAACTTGCCACAAAAATTATCCCTGATAGTATCCATGCCTATGGCCTCTTCAATATGTTACGGCTTTGGCGTCTACGTAGAGTTAGCAAGATGTTCTCCAGGTAAATGGACATTGTAACACAAAAATTTGAATGAAGTGGTTGTACTGTATAGTACAAGGGTTCACTCACCCCAGTTTACCAAAATTCACAAGAAGAGTATGTGAGTTAGTCTGAGGAACCCTGTTGTATACAGTACACATGGTATACATAAGACATTCCTGCTGTAATGAGTATGGAAACTTCATTACCACACCTCTACACTCACTTATGCAAGTTGCATTCATTTGCAGATTGGAGAAAGATCGTAATATCAACTACTTTTGGATCCGATGCTGTAAGCTAATTTGTGTGAGTATAATTTTGAATTTAAACAGCTTTGGTGAAGGTAGATTCATTTGCTTATCCTGGCTGATTGTGCATAATACTTGCTCATTTGCAGGTCACCCTATTTTCGGTTCATTGTGCTGCTTGCTTTTATTTTTTCCTCGCAGTTCATTATCCTGACCCGAAAAAGACTTGGATTGGTCTAACATTTCCCAACTTTGAGACTGCAAATCTGTGGCTTCTGTATGTGACATCAATTTACTGGTCAATAACCACTCTCACAACTGTTGGTTATGGTGATTTGCACCCTGTTAATATAAGGGAGATGGTCTTTGACATCTTCTTCATGCTCTTTAATCTTGGATTGACTGCATATTTGATAGGAAATATGACAAACTTGGTGGTTCACGGGACTAGCAAAACTAGAAACTTTGTAAGTACGCACTTTCCTACCGCATTTTCTCTGTGTTCTTGCTTAAGTTAGTTGTGTTGTTTCATTTGAATCAATCAATTAATAATGAAAACGGCTTTCATAAACTTAGATCAAGCACTTACATAATGAATTTTGGTTAAAATGATGCATTCAGATTCTCATTGCGCTGCTAGTAAATTGCGCTGCTGACTTGTCTATTTTCTTTTTTTAAATTTTTTTTTTGGGATTAATCATAGAGGGACAGAATACAAGCTGCTTCAAATTTTTCTCTAAGGAATCGTCTTCCTGTTCGGCTCCAAGATCAAATGCTTTCTCACTTGTGTTTGAAATACAGAGCTGATTCAGAAGGGTTGCAGCAACAGGAGATTCTGGAATCTCTTCCTAAGGCAATTAAATCAAGTATTTCACATTTTCTCTTCTATTCTCTGCTTGATAAGGTGTATCTATTTCGTGGAGTATCAAATGACCTGCTTTTTCAACTGGTGTGTTTCCGTTTCTTCAAAATTCCTTCTTGTTGCTGATTACAGTCTGAAACTCTTTAAAAGCCTGAAAATCATATGCTAAGTGTATAATTTTGCCATCTGACTAAGGTTTCGGAAATGAAAGCTGAGTACTTCCCTCCGAAAGAAGATGTGATTTTACAAAATGAAGCCCCAACGGATCTCTATGTGCTAGTCCATGGCGCCATGGTGAGAATGAACTCTTAATCTCTTTTTTATTATGCAGAGAAGTGGTTACACTTGGGCCTTAGCAGATCAACTGATTAGCTCGTATAGTGTCTTAACAACCCATTTAGCAGGTTGTATTAATTGGTGATAATGACAATGAAATTATATATGTAATTTGCAAGGTCTATTCCCTGCTTTTTACCATGATAATGGAATATCATCCCCAAACATCCCCAAACATGTGATTTATGAAGAAAAAGTACATCTTTGGGGACGGATTTTCATTACTATGAACAATGACATGAGTTTTACTAGTGGAAGTACACTAAAATCAATTACCATTATGTCAATTTATCACCGCCTATCAAAAACTAAGGGTCGCAAAGACTTGGATTCTAAACCCATCTACTTGCAGCAGTTGGCCTTTATGCCTCTACACTTGGTAAAACTGGGGCTATGTAGTGCATGTATGTGTTCACATTCCCTCATGTAACGTTTACTCGGATTTTGAGCATGAGAACCGGACGTGGACTTCCAAAAGTCCTGTCACCATATTTGAACACGATATGTTTCCCCAAGGAATTGCTGTATGAGTCAAAATGATTATTGTCTTCTAATTTAGTTTCTATTTTGACCTGAAGAAAAACGTCAGTCTTTCTAGCATCTGATTGAGCCATTTCTTGCAGGAATTTATTGTGCAGAAACTTGGAAATGAACAGGCAAGTCTTTGAGTATTTGCACCTATATTTTTCACAATGCTGGCATACTGTTTCTAATTGAAGACTCTTATTAACAGGTTGTTAAGGAGGTTAAAGCTGGAGATGTCTGTGGGGAGATCGGTGTTCTTTGTTACAGACCACAGCTCTTTACTGTCCGAACCAAGAGATTGTGTCAACTTTTGCGTCTGAATCGTACTGCCCTTCTAAATCTGGTTCAGGCAAATGTTGGAGATGGAGCTATCATCATGAATAACCTTCTAGAGGTTTGTATTTCCAGGATTTATGTCCAAATAATAGCAAATTTAATCTACATTAGAAAGATTAGTTGTATTAACATTAATTGTGTGGTTCCTACAGCATCTAAAAGGCCAGGAGGATCCATTGATGCAATCTGTTCTCAGCGATGTTGAAAAAATGCTTGCTCAAGGACAAATGGATTTGCCTCTTAATTTATGTTTTGCAGCTGCAAGAGAAGATGAACCATTGTTGCAACACTTGCTGCGACGAGGTTGTCATCCAGATGAGAGAGACATGAATGGCCGCACTGCTCTGGTATGTTGTATACTATAATTTACTCCCAGCATTTGACACACTGTCGGAACTCGGACCCAGTTAGACCATCATTAGCTAAACAAAACACAGCAGAAGTTACACAAAAAAAAAATATTGAAACAGTTCTAGGTAAAATTTTATGCAAAAAAAAAAAAAAAAAAAAATTCAAAGTTAAAAAGTAATACAATAAAAACTAAGTAACATATATGAAAAATAAATAGTAGTGTGACTAGATTAGACGGTCTGGCAGAAACCAGTTATAAGTTTGCAAAAACATCCAATTCCTTTATCAGACCCTATTTTTCTTTTACTCACCTTCTCCTGGTAATTTGTGCACCAGCACATTGCAGCTGCAAATGGAAATGAAAGTATAGCTTCTATCCTTCTTGCACATGGTGCAGAGCCAAACGTCAAAGGTATATTTGCAACAAGTTTTGGCAGTCTTGTTTCTTTTATGGTGCATTTCTTTTCTTATCTAGTGTGCTTTTAGCTTAAGATTTGCAATTTATTCAGGCAGGTTTGATCATGTTCCTTTTGTTTTGAACTGTGGACCCAGTGAGATTTGAATTGGAATAGCCGCTCTTCTCATTTGTATACTTCTTCTTTGTGCTAGATACATTTATCTTCAAACTATTAAAATACCTCATTAACAGACATTAAGCATATATAACATATAGACACACTTAACATAGGCGAAAAAAAATAGTTGGTACGGTGCTAGTACCTATATCAATGAGGGGCATTCAATTTTAGCCCTGTTCTTTTCATCCTCCGAAATCAAATAATATTAAGTGTAACTAGTTTTAGTCTATTTTGAACTTTTGATGAGCAAAATCGGCTGTAATCAGTAAATTCAAATATGTTTAAATTCGTAAAAACTAGATTTAATCAGTATATGTATAAAAAAACCCACAGGGAATCAGTTTTAATCACATAAAGACAGTTTAAATTAGTACTATTTAGTTTTAGTCAGTAAAATTCAATTTACACCAGTAAAAATCAGTTCTTATTAGTGAAATAAGTAAAAATCTATTTCAGCTCAATAGAATCAGGTGAGGTAAACAAAACAGGGGACTTAATAGGCGAGTGATGACTAAAAATGATAGAAAGACTTGTAGTGATTTGAAAAGCCGCTGCGTAGGACGTAGCTAACTACTACTACTATGCTTACAAACTCGGACGGTAACATATCTCTTTCTTCTTCATACAGACTCAGAAGGCAACATTCCTCTTTGGGATGCATTATTAGGGAAGCATGATTCCTTGATCAAGCTACTCAGAGACCGTGGTGCTGATCTAGCTTTAGGTGATGTGCCTCGATATGCTTGGCATGCGATAGAACAAGATAATTTACAGCTGCTAAAAGATATTGTTCGTTATGGTGGAGATCTGACAACGTCCAACAGTGATGGATCTACGCCACTTCACTTTGCAGTTTCAAGTGGAAACATGAAAATTATCCAATTTATTTTGGAGCAAGGGGGAGACATTGACAAACCTGATGTGGATAAATGGACACCAAGAAGTTTAGCAGATTTTCAAGGGAATGAAGAGATAAAGGCATTATTTGATTCTAAAAAAAAGGCTGGTCTGGATCCAGCTGTTACATTTTCTGGTACTGCAACTGGTCCTGCTTCACGGATCATGAAGTATCCAAGCACCGGTACGATAAATGTTCCTCCGAATACTGTTCAGATGACTCAAGTTGAAAAGAACCCCAGGCGCCAGGTTGACACATTCCAGAATTCTCTTTTCGGGTTCGTCTCAGCTGCAACTAGAGGTGAGCCTGGTTTAAGTTGAACATCCTTGTTTTCATTTTGATTTAGTCTTATTCCTCCTCTGAATCTCGTATTGCTCTAACTGGTTACGTGCGCTATCGTTTTGTGTTTTTAGTTTTTAGAAACTAAAATCGGGAGTATAGAAACCAGAAAATGCAGTATACATTTATGTTCGTTAGTCTTCAAAATGAACAGTTTAAGTATGATCAGTTTAAAGTTCATTGTTTAACTTATATCATATTACTCTAATTATATAAAATCAAAAACTCGCAACTAATAGTGATACCAAACGAGCCCTCGACATCACAACTTAACTGATTGTTTGTTGTCTGACTTGCCAATCACAATATTCAAACATTTTGCAGGTGAATCCGTTGATCTAAACAATTTGTCCAATACGTTGGGAAACCAAGCAACTAGAGTAACGCATAGGTGCCCGGAAAAGAGCGTGGATACAAAACTTGTCATGTTGCCTAAGACCATGCAAGAATTGCTTGAAATTGGTGGCAAAAAATTTGGATGCCATTGTTCTGAAGTAGTCACTGCAGAAGGAGCTGAAATTGATGAGATTGATCTTATCAGAGACGGCGATCAACTTTCTCTAATCTGTACAGACAAACAAATTACTGAAAGCTGGTAAATGGTAAGCTCACAATGTTTCTTTTCTCTAGAAACCAAGACCATCATATCATCCTTGTGGAGACACTGCTGGCAAAGCCAGCACAAAACAGAAGACCCTCTAAAACTTTTGCCTAATTTGGGAAAAATTCTATACTAAACCTCGTAATCTAACTGGTCATTTACCTTGGATGACTTGGTAGTTTTGGACCAAAACGAGAAACATAGAAGCATTAATGCAATTGTAATTTCATTCGTCGACAATACGTGGATTACTAGTCCACTCTTTAGATGGTTTGGGATGTATGTATGGGCATATTCGGAATGACCTAGCTAAAATAGGGGTGTATCGAAAGAGAAAGAAACTCGAGTGGATCCTTGAGTATCCTCTCAACGATGAAAGAAACTCGAGTGGATCCTTGAGTCGTCTCTCAACGATAAATAATTCCGAATCGTTCCATTCTCTCCATAGTTGTATAATTGTATCACTCATACTTTTGGAAATGTAAACTACAAAGTTAAATGTCAAATGATTTTTACTTCTCTGGAGATTGCATGTGATCTCATCTCTATTTATCTGTTATTGCACTGCTACTATTTTGATTCCACACTCGTGACAGAATTTGCATTTCAAGCCTGAAAATGTTCTGGGAATGCTGCTAACTAGTAACAGGGAGCAACCATTGTAGTACATAAAACTTTACTGAACAAACCCTGTCAAGGCGAGCCACAGACCGCCTCGCCAAATGATTCATTCTTTGTGCCATTCTAAGGTATTTGCATTATCTATTCATAAACTACATTAACTGAATTCTAATCCCTAGACATCACTTGGAAAAAGAAATTCAAAAAATTGAGGTTGACTGTCTAATCTATCATCCAGGCACCTTCTACATAACAGGAGAAATTTTCTGCAACATTCAGAAAATGAACATCCTCCTTCAATCACATCATAATAATGAATCTTCTGGTTAGGCCTGTAATTCAACAACATCACAAAACATGAAGAGATGGAGTAAGAATGAACGTATAAACATTCAGACCAAACTAAATTGAACGAAGATATACATACTTTCTTTTGAAGTAAGAGATTTTACCTGAAAGTATCTACGAGAGCTCATACTTCTATGCTTTAGCTCACCTCTACGAGTTGTCATCGCATCAAATACCTCTCCATCAAACATGACTCTGTCACCATTGTCGTTTATATCACTAGGCTCTGGATCCTGTTATGGACATAGTATTGTTCACTATAGCAGGTTTTACAATGTGAATCGAACTAGCAATGGAAATCATTCATCTGGTTTCCTAACAGATGGTCTAACCAAGCGTTGTTGGTACTTATATTAAGACACTATATCTTAATCAAGAATTCATGTCGCCGACCTACATTGGCTGCTTGGTTGCACAATCTTACTGTGCAACTAGTTCATGCTAAAGAACCTAGAACACATGTACTGAGCAAAACAGAAAAGAGCTAGTATCATCAAAATTAGGCCTTGTTCTCTTCTCCATATTTTCACTTACTTCAGAAAAATACGTTCCAGATACGGGATAGATAAGGGAATTAAGATCACGTAAGGATTAATGACAGCTTATAAGTTCATACGATGGCTAATACGGGCAAAAAAGTTCCAATAAATTCTGATAACATATGATAGTTGGAAATATACTTGAATAAGTTTAAATGAGTTTATACAAGTTCAAATAAGTTTACATAAGTTTAGGTGAAGTGAACACAACCTTAATTTAGTATGAGTCCATATAAATCACTAAAAGAGAAGGAACAAAGCAACAAACCCTTGCTAGCATGTCTGGCTTTGGAGAAACGATTTCCTGGTATTCAGCTAAACAATCCTGCACAAAACAGATGGTAAATCGTTAGACTTAACATCCATAATGTGGGACAAAAACAAGATCGGCAGAAATCTATGCCAATCAAGTCCCCATCACAATGCAGAAACCTGATTCACCATGATCTATAATCCTAAATATCAGGCAAAGTGTTATTTTCAGATCACAACAGAAGATGAAGAGCATACAGTTATGGATACGGATCGTTTATCTCCAGAGTTCATGGGTATGCGAGGTGCACCAATGACTTCTTCGTACTCAGCAGCATCCAGTTCTTGAAGATACTCTAATGGAAACAGCTTGGGAAGCAAGTATTCTCTGATAGGAATTAGGAAGATGAATGGCAATGGGAACAAAATCCCTACTATGGGTATCCATGTTACTCCAAAGCAAAATAGGAAATATATTAATTGGAACAGTGTAAATGTCATGATATACTTGAATGGCACTGACTCCACAAATGAAGCATGGTTTCCTTCAAAGACTCTGCCAAACATCATATAACATATAAGCACAAGAAAAATATATCAATTAGACTATAAGAATTTTTCACTTAAGACAATCAAGTAACTAGAAACATGAGTCCAACTCGGGAAATGAGTCACACATCAATCTCTTAAAGACAAGGATGACTCACTTGTATCTACGATATGGAGTGACAAATAGCAGTGGCAACCTTTCCCAAAACTGATTTCCAGGAAGGCTGTCAAGAGACATGAAAGCAAAGTAACCCCATAGTACTGAGGTGGGTATTTGTTTGATTATGGGAATGGCTCCAGCCGCGAGGCCAACCAGTAGGGATTGCATCAAGTTGCTCCATCTCTGTTCACAAACCCTGATGGGTAAGTGAGCATCAATGTGCTTAGCTGGATCAAATTTCTTTACATATCCACTGTGACTCATCACAGCCTCCTTTAGTCCTCTAAGTTCTCTTGTAACAGCAGCCTCCTGCAAGTAAATCCCATGTCTAATCAAAGAAAAATCATAATGTATTAAAGGTTAGATTTATGTAGGGAGTTATATTTTTTTCCCCTTTATTTTGGGATAGAAGGGGGAAGAGAAAGTGTCCTTGAGAAAGTGTTTGGTTAAAAGGAAAACATATTTCCGGAAAGACGAGTTTCTCATAATCCTTTGTTTAATTTGTAAAGGGAAAAAATGCCACATTTTGCCTTCGTGTTCCTCACCTTTGCTCTTTCTCTTCTCTTATCCATCCCCTCCCAATTATTTTTTCTTTTTCCCTTTTTCTCTAACTTCTCTTGTAGGGAATTAAACAAAGGAAACTAATTTACAACTGCCTTTTCCTTCGGAATTTTCCACTGAAAATGTTTTTAGTCTAACCAAACACCCAATAGAAAGTTTTATGGCATGTAGATAAAAAGGGCGGTTTGTAATCATGCTGAGATTCTTCTTAAATCACATTCTAATCAAACCAGCCCATATATATACATGAGAACACCTACATCCGGAGCAGGTTCCATCTCCAAAAAGGTATCTTGTAATTTCTGATACATTTCCATGTTGCTAGCATCTTGTTCTATGCATTCTTTAGCTTTGGCTATCATCTTCTTTCGGATCAACTGTGGTCCATAAAACGAATGTGTAAGAACTTAAATAAATAAATACTGGAAACATTTTCTTTTTTTTTTTCACCTTTCGTACCCCTCTCAAGATGCTCACTAACCTGCCTCCTCAGAACAGCAAGGCTCTTGGTGTGCATAGGAGCTTGGGGTAAAACTCCATTGCATGGAGGGAGTCCAAGCAACCCACAGATCAAAGTCTGAAAAAGACAATGTAACATAAATGCAATTGTTCAAGCTAGATTCATTCTGGTCTTTCAGAAATGGAGCGAGCATTTGGAAATATATTTACCATGAATCCAAGTAAGAAGAGATCATAGTGAAAAGAAGAAGGTTTCTTAAGGTTAAACTCCTCCTGCTGAGCCATTTGAGATGCGACACTGTGATCAAAGAAATAAAGTCCTGCAATCATCACTGCAGGTATAGAAGCTGCTAGGATGTACAGAACTGGAACCTTTGACATGTCCTGTATTTAAAGCATAACTTTTAAAATTCAGGATCGTATGACCATCTAATAAGGGTGTTCAAAGTTATCCACAGCATAGGATCCTCAAGTTTGAGAGTCTCGAATAATCTTAATAGTCCAAACAGGATAACACAAAAGAAATAGCCTTTATTTTTCTCACCCAGCTCATAAGGTTTGCTTAGCGTTCCTTAAACCTTTTACTTGAGAAAATTGGTATGAAATGCATTCATTTAGAATTATCTCATCTCTCACTTTTGTGAGCCCAATCATTAACATTAGTACAAGGCTACCAAATTTTTTCTGATGGTGTATTTTTTATATGTAAAATTTGTAAAATCTGTACCATATTATCCCTTCACGAAATGGGGGAATAAAAACTTAAAAAGTTCTCTCATTCAACTAGGTTAAATGCAAGGGCTAAAAATGTATACTGGCCTTGAATACTGTCCAATGAGATTGTGAGCCAGAGTCCCAAGGGGATGGAACATCAAGGCGTCGGGGTATCTCTGAAGATAGTCTGCTAGGGATGGCATAAGACAATGCTGTCCAAAACACAATCGTCAAGGGAACCCCATAATCTGCTATAAAGCTCCTAAACCAACCTGAAGTTTCATATAACAAAAATTACCAACTGTTACTGTGAGTGTGACATTCCATACATGAAGTAAACAAAATTTCTTCAATAGCCAGGCAGTTTAGAATACCTGTGCCATAGAGCCATGATCTAGCCGTTATGGTTTTCAAAGAAGTGAAGAGTACCCCAAAGGAAAATACAAGACCAAGCAAACCATTCATGTAGATTATTTGGAAATCATCACCCTGCTGATCATGTTTTCCATGCGGAGGATGAAATTCATCAAACACACCCTGTTCATTAGCCACAACAAGCTAAGTAATCAATTAAATCTATAATGCACTATGTAATAGTAATTTCTTCCATATACAAAATGCAAACCTTAATAGCTTCTTGCATGAAAAGAACAGAAATCAACATGCCAAAGAGCTCCCCAGCTAACCTTGTGAATCTACTAATAAGATTGCAAGTATTGAATATTGCAAGAATGAACAAGAAAAGCGCTGTCCAAAGGCACACCCTGAAAGAAAGATGAGAAGAATTTTATAGAAAAAGCATTTAGTCAAGAATGATATTAACGTGAGCCTCAATATTACAGTTGTGAGAAGTTTCAATCTAACCATGCTGCCCAAGCTAAGAAGAGCTCCTTCCCCACTTTGTCATTTTTTTTAGATATGTTGTACATGTAAGTATACATGATTATTGTAGGTTCCGCTACACCTAAAATCAGCAGCGGCTGCCCTCCGAATAAAGAGTGAATGATTCCACATATTGCTGTAGAAACAAGTGTCTCGACTGTGCTCAAACTTCCATCTAACCCCAAATGAAAATTGTATCAATTACATAACCCAGAAGGGAAGAAAAATATTGTCAACTTCTTTATTACAATTCGAGATTGCCATTACTTAGAAATATACCTGTGTCCCTACTTAATTGCTCTCCAAATGCAATTACAGGAAGAGCAGAGGCAAAAAAATATACAAGTTGTTGGAGCCAATAACCTGCATTTGTAGAGTAGAGATAAAAATATTTGAAGCCTCTTTCCAAGGGAGGTAGGATAAAGGGGTGGAAATCTCTACCAGTTACTAGACCATCCAACCAATTACTAGAATGAGAGTGAGAGTGGTTGTTTCTTCGAAACCCGCTTCTCATTCCTTCGTGATTGGACCCTCCATTAACCGAAGAGGATTCCATTCCAAGATAGAGAGTTAGAAACTTTACTTTACACTAAATTCTCCAAGCCAATCATGTTTATAGAATCTTAATCTTCCCTTTATATCTTTGACTACACCTTCAAAGGGGATGGCTGGTTTGTCCATTACAAATTCATAGAGGACACAAACTAAGAATGACGATATATCAGGGACTGCACAAGCATGAACAATATTTTGAGATCATTAGTTAGAGCATGAGCAGAAAGGGATGAAATTAGAATCAATGGAAACAAGTAAAAAGAGCATGTCTGAAACCAACTCAAAATGATTGTGATTCTTTCTTACAAGAACAAATATCATACACGGTGGTCGATGGATGGCAGCTAGTTTAGTTGGCAAATTTCTTGTGAATAATACCCAAAACCTGGGATTGAATCCTATCTACATCATTGTTATCAAAGCGTTGACGAAGCTCTTTATACACCCATAAGAAAGCATCATATAGAAGAACCATGATTATTTGTCTACTTATCTTAGTTCGACAGGATGAACATTTAAGAATGATTCAGCGCTACTATTTCTATACCACATCACCCATGTAATTGAGCACGAAAAATTTGATCCAATGGTTAACTAAGCAATGTAAAATCCTTAAACACGATTATTTCTGAGACACAAATAAACATTTTCCACCGAAATCCTAGAGATACAAGCAAAAAAAAAATCATAACATGCATTGTTTTAAAAAAAAATTGCTCAGCTAATTAATGCATATCATGTAGAACATTATAAAACATGCATGCAATCTACAACTACATTCCAAAATCTCAAACGCATGAAAGAATTTAACCATTTGGGTTTTACCATATTTTGCTCAATATATTCATAATACGTTAACAATTTAAAAATTCAAACTTTGCAAACTATCTGAATAAAAGATAAACATTACTGTTAATACGATAAAAAAATGCACATAACCTTTAGTATTGAAAATAAACTTACCATAGATTTTAAATTCTCAGGAAAAGTATCTAACAAATTTTAACCGAAAAATTGATCTAGAATTCTTCTTTTCTTTCCCTTTTTCTTCTCTTTTTTGATTTTTTATTTTTATTTTAAATTTCTGTTTCCATTGTCACAACGTTCCACAGAACCTCTGTAAAGGAGAGAGCTTGTGGGATTGTGACACGTGGGATGGTGCTGCCCATCAGAGATGTTTTCCCACTTTATATGGTGGTTCAATCTTTCATTACCTTACTAATTTTTCACGAGTCCGTTTTTTAAGAGACGGCTACGTTAGCGCATTAGTATGAGGCAGACATCTTGAAGCATCCAAAGACCTTGGAATAATTAGTTAAGCGGCTTGGACCTATTAGTTATGCTAGTCTTAAATTGCTTCTGGATGAATTAGTTAAGCGGTGAAGTATATTAGTTAAGCGGTGAAGTATATTAGTTAAGCGCTGAAATATATTAGTTATATAATAAAACCAGATTATAACGCATCTTATTTGTTGAATCACAACAATACCACATAGGTACATGTGCAAAAGGTGTACTAGATTTGCAAAAAGCGAAGTATAGAAAAGAGAAATCTCTTGAGTAGTTATAAACAACGTAACCCCGTGGCGATATGAAATCGAAAGAAAGTTCTTACAATCTCATTCTCAAAAGTCAAGATAATGAAGATGCAAGAAAGGTAAGTGCTCACAACTTATTGCGACACGAAGTATAATCAAAGTCTTAACTACAAAATCAATTATAGAAGACAATCTTTCATCAAGTACAACTACATTGGTTATTTTAGACTCCGATCGTGCAAAAACAAATCAAAAGGAAGAAGTGTAAGGAAGAAAAGTAATTTTAAGAAGACTAAAAAAACAAATTCCAAGAACCAAACTCAAACTAGTACAATTACTCCAAATGCTTTAGGTTGTTTTAAGTTTTTTTTGAGTTGTCTTCTATATTTGACATTTTAGATTTATAAAAAAGTTATTTCTTCGTTTATATTGGAAACTAAATAATGCTTCAATAGATCTTAACTAATTATAGAACAACACTAACTAATGTCTTGGATATGTTAACTAAAAAATAATGTAAGTCTACATGTAGATTACGGAACTCTAAACTATTGTCTTAAAATACTTAACTAATTCGCCAAAAATATTAACTAATTCACCAAAAATATTGTCGTGAGGATTTGTGAGCGGCGGTCGTTTTTTAAAAACATATCTCTTTGGATTTGGCCATTTCACGTTAAGACTAACGTGAGACCGTTCTTTTCCAAGAATTTGTGATTTTTCACAGCTATTCCATTGTATTATCAACTCTTGATGCTTTATAGTTTCCATTACCTATTTCATCAATTTGGTAACTTTTTTTCAATAAAATAGTATTTTTTGGGTAAATAGGTTTTATTACCTAACCAATTATAATCCCCCACTCTCAAAGTGTCTGTCCGCAAACCCAGACTGGGTTAATCTGCGAGCCCAAAAAAAAAAATTTATCATCAAATTTTAATTATTCATTTTCTTTTGGGTATTCATATTGTACTAGGCAATATCCAACTTTTAGATTCTCATACTTGAAAACATATCTAATGAAAAGTTCCTTTTTTTTAAGAAAAAAAAAAAAATAAGAGGATCAATGGTTATATTTGCGAATGTTTTGTGAGCTTCATGTGCATTTTTTTTATGCACTCCACATAAATAATCTTAGAGAAAAGATAGCTAGATAATTAAAAAAAATCAACACCTGAAAATAGAATGAGGTTTTATTTCAAATTTTAAGGTCTTAAATTGCCAGAAAAAAATTATAAAAGGTTGTTTCTCGCAAAAAAAAAATATAATAGGTCTATTTTGTCAAATTATCCAAACATTTACTCCAATCTTATAATGTTTTTTTTTCTAAAATAACAACAATAAGAAAATGTAAAATGTAAAACTAAAAATCAATCAATCGAAATACTTCTATTTGGTATGTACTCTTACAAACTTCTTTTTACAATTTTTCTCATATTAGAACTCATAAGGAGGATGTGCATTTGTCCCTCAAACTAACAATGAAATACTTCAAGCAACAATTCGAATTGATAGACAGTTACAAGGCTCAACAAAAACTTATTTGCTGCCTAATATAGTTACATTTCACCATTTTAAATGCTACAAATTACTCTACAACATAGCAAAGGGAAAAAAATGATGTACAAGATGGAAAAAAAAATTGATCTACAAGATGCTCACTTCAGCCAAGAAGAAACCAACCAAGTGGCTAAATTTTTTTGGGGGCAGGTAAGATAAAGGGCCCTATCGAATCTCCTGCGCGTTAACCAATCTGGATTAGCAGGCTAGACACTTTTGGAATGGAAAAGGACGGTAAGGGATTCCTTCCTCCACCGTGCCCCTGGTGGGGATTGAACAAGGATTAAAAGTTGGAAGGTGGTCTCCTTTCCATTAGGCGAAACTCAGCTTGAAGTACAACATACCAAAATGAGTTTGAGCTTTTAGCAAATTTCATTTTTCTCATCGGACCCTTCTCACAAAACCAGGAACTTTTCTGGATAGTCAAACTCGGATAAACAGAATGAACAGAATATAAGGTCATGATTCGATGGCGCTCATAAAGCTCAAAACTTTCATCAAATTCTTTCTTTGTTCCTTGTTGCATCCAAAAAGTAAACTTGAGCACTCTAAGAATCAAAAAGACTATCTAGCACATCAAAAGAAGGGCTTCTCGGGTTCGACCAAGTAAAGATAATACAGTAGCTGCAATATGATGACCACTTAGCCCTGCATGATTTAGCTGTTCGTTTGGAGACGCGTGTTCTATGTACGTGTCTGGCAATACAATTGGTCTCCACTGGAATAACAAAGATCATCAAAATAAGAGGACACGCTGCAACAGCTTAAGATTTAACATAAAAATCTTAGATGTCTTTAGACCAACCAATGGAAGTAGGAATTGCAATCTCAGTAATTACGAATAAAAATAAATTAAAACAATAAGTTCATATAATCAAAGCATGACACAATCCAAAGGGGAGGGGTGAGAAAAGCGCTCTAGGAAGAGACCTAGCTTGCTGCATCCCATGGCATAAACCTGTACTCTGTTCGCTAATAAGTGCAACACTTACTTTTTGGTGGTCAAATTTCACAAGTTTTGACCAATTTTTATTCACTAATATATAACATAAAAAAATTATCAGGTGCGGTGTTGTAAGATTTGTTTTAATATGCATTCCCAAAATATCAATTTTTCATAATTTTTGTTATTACGTGATTGATAATAATTATGATCAATGTATGCGTTGGAGACGTAAAAAAAAGTATTTGCACTTATTAGCAAACGAAGGAAGTACGATGTCCTCAACCATTATGCACCCCAATAGGTACAGTAAGGTATGGGTCTTATGGCCTTTTGCTTCATCATTCAAAGGCTAGGAAGTAGCTGTCTAGAATCTAGATGCAGAAATGGCCTTACGCTTTCATCTGACCGTACCCAACGAACATCAGAGTATGGTCAAGCACCTAACTTAAGCATCTAACTTTATCAAAAGGAGTTCCACAAACATAGATGGATCACATACTGACTAGTTTCGCAGATATCTTACATTCAAGATGCCTGAAAGCTAACTGGGTTGAAGGATATCAACCACGTCAAAGCAATTTATCAAACAGAAAAAATTTGTCAAAAGGTCTGCATTCTAAGCTCAGAATTTATCAACAATTCAAAACTAAAAGCAAAGCATTTGAAAGAATTACCTTAACTCTTCCATCAAGCTTCCCATCAAGTGCAATGAATTGGGCAACATGGGATCCAAATCCTCCAACAGATCCTTCCTCCACAGTAATCAGAAAAGCATGATTTTGACAAAGATCTCTCACAAGCTCAATGTCAAGGGGCTTGCAGAACCTTGCATCGGCAACAGTAACTTCTACTCCAAGCTTTGAGAGGAGAGACCGGGCCAAAAGGCAGTTCTGAACCATGGCTCCGTATCCTAATAAAGCAACATCTTTACCTTCAATGAGGACCTTTCCCTTGCCAATCTGTTCTACAAAAACCATTTTGCAACTAAATCAAAGGTTCATGACACTTTCAACTTTCAAGTATCAAGCATATAATATAGATATTCTACTTATTGGACTTTTTAATGAATAAACAAAAAATTTCTTAAGAGAAAAGTATTACCTCAATGGGAGTTGTACTCATGGGGGTATCTATGCCAACAATGGCACCACTAGGATATCGAAAGCACACTGGTTGATCATCAATTTGTGCTGCAGTGGCTATCATACGAGCCAGTTCAAACTCATCAGAGGGTGCCATGACAATCATGTTTGGCAAGCATGACATGAAAGTAACATCAAACGAGCCAGAGCACACTGGTCCACTGGAACCTACTAGCCCTGCATTTGTAATTGCGAAACGAACTGGAATTTTCTGTCTATCAACATCATGAACAATCTGTGATCAGAAGACAAATGAGTTGTTGAATTAATCTGCAAAAATATCCAACACTTATTAAACAGCTAACGAGAAAGCAATGCATTAGATAACTAATCAAGTAGGGGGTAATTAAGATCATCTTGAGGCTTCTCCCCAAGGGACAAGCAATTACTACTTCCAAGTATACTAGAGATAGAGCATGCATACAACTAGATGAAAATTAGTGGACAGATCAGCCTAACATAGATACATGTAAACATATGTATATGTCTGAGAAAAGGGGTAGCGTACAGGTAAAACTGGACTTGCTCCTCGAGTTCATAGAGCACTAAAATATGCATGCTATCAAACTATACAACTAACTTAATATCCAAACATTCTTTTAAGAAACAATTATGAATCTAAAAACAAGTATTAGCAAAGGTATGTTAAGATGTAATAATTCGGAAAATTTGGCAATGACTACCACATATATACATACATTTGTGTGTGTATATATATATATATATATATATATATATATATATATACATATATATATATATATGTATATATATATGTGTATATATATGTGTATATACTTCCTCCGTTCCATAATAAGTGAAACACAGGGATTGGGCACAAGATTTAATAAACATCACTTTCAAAAGCCAAAAAGTCATAAAATACCCTTTTCATTATCAAAAGGAGGAGATAGAAAAGCAAACCACACAAGTTTGTGATGGGTACTCTTGTCATTTTGTCACTTTCTTTTTTTCATTTAAGGTATGTCTCACTTATTTTGAAACGTTCTGGAGGAAGTATGTGTATATATATGTATATATATGTGTATATATATGTATATATGTATATATATGTATATATATATATATATAATTTTTTTTGGGGGCCCCACTAAGGAACCCCTTGGTAAGAAGGACCCTGCGTAGGGGGGATATAAGGGAATCCCTACTCCCAAGCACAAGTATATATATATATATATATATATATATATATATATATATATATATATATATAGGAATAGGATCACGTGAAAACCACTTTTAGGTGGCGAAAACCAATGATCTACACCGTTGATTCTTGATCGAATGGACGGTATTAATGCTTGCATTTTTTGGGTAAAAATCACTCTTTTCTCTCTCTTCCCTTCTTTCAAACACCCCGAGTTTCTCTCACACTCTCTCTCCTCACCTGCTGCTCACTCTCTCCTCGCTCTTCTTCAACTGGATTTCGCCATTGTCAATCGCACTCTCAACTCTTCTTTCTCGTTTCACCTTCCTCGATCCCAAAAAAAGCTATTTTTCTCTCTCTAATCACAACAATGGTGATATTCTCGGATTATGAAGATGAAGAATGTCGACCACAACCACATGAGAAGCAACCTCCGAAGAAATTTTCATCAACATTCGATCCTTCGAATCTACTAAGGTTTATTTTCGTCTGATTTTTGCTTACGAAAATTTAAAGATTTAGGTTTTTTGTAGCACAAAATGTGAAGTAATTGGAGATCATCTACCAACCGACATTGTTCTGGTATAATTATGATTTTATCTCTCTTCTATTTGGATTAGATTAGTGTTTTCATTTGGATTGGAATTGTTGTGATTAGGAGAGAGAATTGCAAAAAAGAGTTGATAACTCGTGGGAATTGGAATGAGCGAAAATTTATTAAAATGAGTAAAAACATAAAATGAGCAAGAAATTGTAAAATGAGCAAAATTTTGAAAAATGAGCAAAAAGTACGTAAAATGAGCAAAAATTTCTTAAAATGAACAAAAACATAAAATGATCAAAATTTTGTAAAATAAGCAAGAATTTGTAAAATGAGCAAAAATTTGAAAAATGAGCAAAAATTGGTAAAATGAGCAAAAAATTGTAAAATGAGCAAAAATTGGTAAAATGAGCAAAAAATTTGAAAAATGAGCAAAAATTGGTAAAATGAGCAAAAATTTGAAAAATGAGCGAAAAATTTGTAAATGAGCAAAAAATTGTAAAATGAGCAAAAATTGGTAAAATGAGCAAAAAATTTGTAAAATGAGCAAGTTTTCAGTTTTCAGTTTAACATTGGTTTTCAGCGGATCCTACCTCTATATATATATATATATATATATATATATATATATATATATATATATATATATATATATATATATATATAGTGTGTGTGTGTGTACACACATACACACACACACTATTTCAGAACCTTGTAGAGTTGTAAACTACTTTTAAGAAGATTTTAGTTCTATTAATAACCTCTAAGCTAAAAGATTGTGTGATTTGAAATTTAACGTTTAGATGATTACCATAAACATTAAAATTGATGATTGAAGCAGATGATGTTTGTCAGTCTATCACCATTTCACCCTTAATTGACAAATTGGTCACAAATTTTGAGGATAAAATTATATAGTTTCAAAATAGTAATAATCTAAACAAAATGTCTTATAACGTAATTGTTTACATAAAATAATAAACGGTTTTTTCACCATATACCCCCGACAAATTGAAAAATTCACCATATACCCTCAATGTTTCAGATATGCACCATATACCCCTGAGTTTTCAAAACGTTCACCATATACCCTTTTCCTAACTCGCCTTTAACTCACCGTTAGCTATATTTACGATTTTGCCACCATTAATCCCTAACCCTAAAATCCTAATACCCTAATCCTAACCCTAACCCTAATTATAACCCCAAATCCTAAATCCTAACCTTAGCCCTAACCCATCCCCAACCTTAATCCTCTACCCATGACCTCCACCCCTCCCCCCCCTCCTCCCTCCCCCTCCCCTCTCCTCCACCCCCGCCCCCCTCCCCCCCTCCCCTCCACCGCCGCCCCTCCCCGTCGATTTCCCCCCCCCCTTCCCGTCGATTTCCTTTCTCATGCTCTTCTCCATTTCCCAAGCCCCTCCGTCGATTTCCCCGGCCCCCCATTCCCGTCGATTTTCCTTTCTCACGCTCTTCTCGACGCTCTTCTTCTCGTCCTCCTTGTTTTCCCTATTCGTTCTTTGCCCATTTTCGTTGGCCAACGAAAGCCGTCCACGCCTCCTATGGAAATCGACGAACGCCTGTGAGTTTCGTGGCTCGTGGGATGTGGCGAGGAAGACTTAGGGTTAGGGAAACTCGGGGCCTGGGGAAATCGACGGGGAAGGGGTGGGGAAATCGACTGGCATGGGGGAATCGACGGGGAAGGGGAGGGGATGGGGCGATGGAGGAGGGGAGGGGAGGGGGGAGGGGCCGGGCTAGGGTGGAGGGGGGAGGGGAGGGGGGGTGGTGGTTGGGTTAGGGTGGAGGGGTGGAGGGGGTCTTGCTGGTGGGGTGGGTTAGGGTTAGGGGGTTAGAATTAGGGTTTAGGGGTTAGAGTTTAGGATTAGTGTTAGGGTTTAGGGGGTTAGGGTGGCAAAATCGTAAATAACTCTAACGGTAACTTAACATCCGTTACCAAAAAGGACATTTGGTGAACAGTTTTGAAAAGTCAGGGGTATATGGTGCATATATGGAACATTGAGGGTATATGGTGAATTTCGCAATTTGTCGGGGGTATATGGTGAAAAAACCGAATAATAAATTAGAAATCAAAACTTAAAGGGAAATTCTACATGGTGGCCTCCTAGTTTGCATTTTTCTATTTGGTGGCAGGGCAAAAAAAATATTATACAAAGTGATTCCCAACTTTGACAAATTCTACCTAATGACCTTATTTCATTAATTGGTAGCTAACCAATTAAACCTAAGGCTAACTCTTTCTCTCTCCTCCGTCATCCCTTTTCTCTCCGTAAACCCCAATCCACAATTGGTGTGATCCATAATTGGTATGGTTGTTTGCTCTGTTTGCTGTTTGGCCCTGTTTTCCACTTTGAATACAGATGAACATGTTAATAGCCTTTGCAAAGAAAATTTCTAGCACGACTACACTCAAGATGAGTGCAGAGCCAGCAAAAGATAAGCATGCAACAATATCCAGATAGCAGACATGACGCGATCTAGTTAGGGGTTGTAATTTACTCAAAAACGATTGCTTTGCATATATTGATGCAATTTTGCTGATTACACCTTTTTTTCTCAAGCAAGCAGGAATAATTAGTTACTCAATGTTCTTTTAAACAAGAAGGTGAACAGTTTATGATTAAACAAAATAACTTAATATTTAAGATGAAGACAAAAGGTAACATACAGAATGGACAAAATGACTCCACTTCATTAAATGTAAGTTCTTTGAATGAAAAAAAAAAACCTTTATTACGAATTCCTTCTTCGCATGGGTCTCAACTGTCAAACCAGGATATGCAGTACAGACATGGCAAAAACTACATCCATCTAGGGAAATTGGAACTGAAGTCACTTTTTCTTTTTTTTGCCCTGCCACCAAATAGAAAAATGCAAACTAGGAGGCCACCATGTAGAATTTCCCAAACTTAAAATGTAGTTGGTCGTAGAAAGTGATATATATTGGGTAATGCAACTTCCCAACAAAGCTTCTTACAATATCACATTAATAACAAGCAGAACGAAAAGGTCGAAGAGGTCAAACATATCTACCGAGATATTGAAAGATCTGGTGAAAGTGGTAAAACTTAATACTATCCAGGCCCTTATTCAGTTTTCCAGCAAGAATGTATAACAGTGATCTGGGCTTGTTTTACATCATACTATCCCAAGGCGTGGTTTTTTCTTTTAAGGTGATAAGCTGTCATAATGGTAAATTCAAATAATCACAAGATTTTCTAAACCAGATCATAAGTACCCTAATAGGTATGTTTTTAGCATTACTGATAATGAGGTCTTAAGGGAGAGAAAATAAGTAAGACAGACAGACAGAGGAGGGGGGGAGAACCTGGTCATAAGCTCGCTGTAGGAAGGCAGAAGGAATGATACAAAATGGTTTCAGACCTCCACATGCTAAACCAGCAGAAAATGTAACTGCATGTTGCTCGGCCATTCCAACATCAAAAAACCTGTCTGGAAAATTATCTTGGAACAACTGAATTGATGGCTCCATTGTCATAGCTGCATGAACTGCCACTATATCCTTGTCATTCTCTGCCTCTATTGATAAAGCTTCTACAAAGTAATGGCTGTATGTTTGAGGACCAATTCTAGCTATCAACGAATCAATATCACTTGAGCCTGGAGTGTACAGAACACAACACGGAAACACCGACAGAATGTCAGCTGTTATGGCAACTTCAACGACTTTGATATAACATCAATTTACTATATCGGCAACAAATAAGACAACAGATGTGTATCACCATGAAACATTACAGTTGACTTCGAATTCACAATTTTGAAGTACATAAAAAGTGTGAACACCTAATGCTTATAGATGTAAAATGAGCCGCTAAAAGTACTTTATAATTAATTATCCGGGACTTGTTAGATAACTTGAGTGGAGAAAGGGCAACAAGGTTACAAACAAAATATCAGTCTAATGTAGCCAAGATTCATGTCTTCCTCAAGTTACAACACAGGCTGCTTGTCTTCATCACATTGAAACTCAGCAAGACATGGAGAAGGTAGCACAAAGCACCAAACATGAAAGTACATACTATTATTGTCCATCATATTTTTTGTCCCGAAACAAGTGAGCAACAAAGTGCCACAAATCAGCCCAGATCCAGACCCCTTGTTTTGTTGACTTATGCGCCGAGGCATACTGGGCAAGCTACTTGAAAGTCAGTTACAACAGAAGACTGAGCCAGGAGTTTGTTAACCTCGAGTGGTGTGCCAGGAAGTGGAGAATGCAGTAATTAGCAATTGAGGAGGGAGGAGAAGGCATCCATGAAATTCTCATCAAAATCCCTATTAATATTGGACAGAACTTGCCTCTTAAGAACAAGAACCCTTTTCAATTCTTATATTACTTCTGTTGGCAAAAATCAATCAAATCTCTCTCTTCCTTTGTCTGATCATTCTGGTAGTTGATTGCATTTATTCTCGATTGTGTGTGAAATCTAAGTTTCTAGCACAGTGTTAACTTCTAAGTGACAAAGTGACGACTAGAAAAAGTTCAAATATTTTCAGTAGTTGGCATATGCACGAAACAAGACACTGCAGATGGGACTAAAGGCATTACGATATCTTCATCTTAAGAAAGAAACATCGTGTAACTTTCAGTTCAGAAACCAGCACCTAATTATGCAATGCCAAAGTGGAAACTTAATGGATTATATGAAACAAAACTAGATACTCTTTCACTAGTTAAGTTGTTAGCACTAGTAGTTCCGCCATACTAGCACGACAAAGCCAGTAAGCATCTCGACAAACAAATCTCAAGCTCAAAACAGCATTTTTGTATGGTTTCAGTGATAAACTATAAAGACATTGATTAAGAATTGCCCCAGACAGTATCACACTGTCATCTTAATACACATGCACATTTCTGAAGTCCAACCATAATGTTCAGAACAGGTAATAGAGAATGTTAGAGGTAATTACTGAACAAAGTACCTCCATCAGCATTTCTCACTGTTTTACTCATTTGCTTGGCTAGTCCAATATTTTCATCTGTCATGACATGAATCAATACGGGGCCCATAGAATCCAAGGAAGCAACTTCTTGCAGAACACAGATTAAGTCTTCAATTTTGTTCCCATCCACTGGACCAATATAATACAGTCCTAACTCTTCGAAAAGAGTTGATCCTGTAGGACCCAGCATACCACGTGCATACTCATCAACTTTGGCAGCCCATTCATATAAACCTTTACCAATTCTCTTAGTAAGACCCTGAAGAGAAAATCATCGCAGAATACTAATGGAACTTTGGTAGAAAAATGAACTTGACTTTCAAAGGGAACAAACAAAGATGTCTACTTAGTTTGTCAAAGATTTGTTGATGTAACATAAAAAAGGAGCACCAAGAAATGCGTACCTTAGCACCTTCTCTGAATTTTCGAAATGTTTTACTGGATTGCAGCTTGCTCCAAGAACTAGAAAGTGCAGTAATTGGTGTTCTGGAATTCTCATCAGGCTTAGGATGCAAAGAGTGACGACTATCATTTAAGATCACCACCAAGTTCAAATCCAAGTAACCAGCATTACTCATTGCCTCGTAGACCTGACCAGCAGTAGTTGTTTCATTGCTAATCACAGAAACTACACGCTCACGTTTTCCTTTAATGTCTCTTGCAACTGCCAAACCTGAAATCGAGTTTTATGTCGACTCGTGATTGTGTTCATTATACATAAATTTTTCACTTTCCCGAAAAGAGAAATAGCAGAAATACTAGGGCAGAACATTGAAATGTACCAAGCCCAGCAGAGATACTGTTGCAACCATGAGCAGCTCCAAAGGAATCATATTCACTCTCAAAGCGACATGTATAACCAGAAAGTCCATTCTTTTGTCCAAGAGTACTTATCAGGGATCTCCTTCCTGTGAGTAACTTATGTGCATACGTCTGCTCAAAGTCAAAAAGCATTAATCTTACTAAAAGGAGTACATCTCTAATACCTCAAAACAGACTATTTAGAGAAAAGGGAGAAAACAGAAGAGCAGAGCCATGAAAATTCTGTTTGATTATAAAGGTTTGTATCTCACTTGGTCCCCTTTATCCCACAATATCTTGTCCATTGGCGCATGAAAAACATAATGAATTGCAACAGTTAGCTCCACCACAGATAGACTAGCTTGTAAACTTTTTTGTCCTTTTGACACCAGGAGAGAGAGTTCTCCACGAATTTCATCAGATAATTGTTTCAGCTCCTGGTGCACCAGAACACCAGTTAGTTGACATAACTCCAGATTTTTTCTTCTTTATTCTATATTTGACACTTAGTTTTTCAAATTATATTTTAAAAGAACACTACAAGGATAGAAAAGAAAAAGGTACCATGACTTTTCAACCTTAGGTGACAAATTTTTCATGTTAATGGGATTCTCAACCATATCCAGTATAGGTGTAGGCATTTCTTCCCAGAAAAAGTCACTGTTATTGGTGAGAGCTTGAATTCTTCCTGCACGTCCCTGCATTCAAGAAGACAGAAAAAATCATGTACAGTTCCTAAATATAAAAGGGGATTGGTTAGTACATAAGAACTAGCAGTCTCGCACATCACAGAAGTACCCAAGTCTCCTAAAATAATAACAAAAAAGACCAAAGTTTGTTAGTAAACTAAAAGCTCGACAAATAAAGGTAAAATCATCATGACTAAAGGCTTACATCTGCTAGCATTTTAATTCTACCTATGCATTCTACAGGGCCTCTAGCAAATTTTCACATCAGAAATGGAGTTTCTTTGCACATTAAGACAAGATTGATCATTCTCTAATACCTTTAAGAAAGATACTATCAATTAGGATGTGTAATCTGACAAGATAGCATACGTATCATTCAAACAAGTTCTGCCAAGAGTCAAGAAAGGTTAAATGCACCCGCGACTCACCAAAGAGCTCACAATCAATAAGACGATAGAGGATTTCCACATAATATACATCAATTAACTTCTCAGATTTATTCCCTCAAAAAACTATTTCTTCATTTATCTTTCAAGTAACCACATACTAGGAGTCAATGGCGAGGCAACTCCATCTTGCAAGAAACAACAGCAACGATAAACAGTATCTATAGCAAAGTATAATATATGTTGTTATAACCTTTAATACTAGCAAAAAATGATGATAGCTCAACACCACAACAGACTACGACAATAAGTAACGAGGAAAAAGGACAGTAAAGTGAACAGATGGATAAACTACAAAATAGGAGATATGAATACAGTACAAGAGGCTTGGAATTTCATGTTATCCTACTAGGAAACGCATACAAGATAAAAGAAGCATGTAAAAAACTAAAAGAATATGGAGGAAACTGAAAAAACACAACATCTGTATAGCTATCCTAATAAGAGGATAACAAAAGATCACAGCTGTGAGCTGCATAATCCTAGCATGCCAATAAACTCTAAATCGACTTGAACCTAGTACTTTATAGCCTCACCCCTACCCCTAATCTTCTTAACACATTGCATCTCCTTAATAGGGCACCTTCAAAGGCTTATCCTAAAGTGTCAAATCATGTAAGTCTTATTTCTCCCATCACCCATTGATATAAGTTGCCTCATCAAATATCTTATTAGTTATTATTTCTTTTTTATCACATCTAGTATGGTTACCCATCCGACAAAGCTCCCCCATATTCATCACCATGAGCTCCGTCCGGATAGGATTTTTTTAAAGCGAAGAATATGTTGAACCTTTACGGGGCCACATCAACAGGATAGGTAATAACCACACAAGTCCCCTGATGTTTAATCCTAAAATCATTTCGCTACTAATATTGTACACTAATTACTTTTATACAAATCTTATGGTGTGAGATAAACCTTCTCCTCACACACATGGGAGATTTCGTTAAACATATACTAGTTGGCATCCTACAAATCTTCTAATGTGAAATAATGTTTCTTCATAAACATGGAAAATTTCCTAACATAAGGGTGGAGATTCGAACCCGCAAAGTTTACATGTCGTGTTCCGGAAACTTCTCTCACCTTAAAGCCATTAGGGCACGATTACTATTAACACCTTAGCTCTAAATACGGGGTTATAATTGGCCTCATAACTACTCAATAAGATATGTCTACAAGTTGATGTACTATTTTTTTATAGCATTAAACACTCGACCCTACACGACCACTAAAGTCTCCTCCACCTAAGAAAAATAGATCGAATCAGCTCATCTAACCCCTCCTAAAAATTGTTTCCTGAGTAGCTCTTCCAAGTTCCAACCTTTACTTAGGTGCATAAATGCTAACTACATATTACAAACTCTTCTAGACTAAAGAGTATTCATTCAAAGAACCATTAATCCTGCCCCATGTCCAACAAAACAATGTCAAAAGAGTCCAAACTATTTGCACCATATACTTGAAGTCACAAACGCCTAAAATGGTTTCTTTTACCTAACTATCTACACTGTACACTAAATAAATATAGCATATGCATCAAAAACGGAATTTGGCAATGTTTTTTTCCCATAAAACAACAAGACGAATAATAACTAGAAAACAACTAATCAAATCCCAAAGAAAACACCAGAGCATATAATTCTAAAAGGACTGCAACAACATTCATGAATTTCTTCTGATAATGATAAAATCATGCCAAAAGATCATGAAAATTTATGAAACTTCACAAACTTTTTACAACTTTACAAATGCAATCATAATTACAAAAAAAAAAAAAAAAAAACCGGAATTGGAATCTCAAATGGTGATACCTTGTATGAAAGGCTGGAAATCACAGATGAACAGGCATTCATTCTCTGCAACTCATTATTAAATTGATAACTGAAGGCTCTGACATCCAATTTATGGGGAAATTCTCTACAATTTCCATGAGATTGAACAGAAATTCCAAATGGGTATTCAAGATAAGCCATACTTATTTTATAACAAAAAACCCAGTTCTTCAAAATGAGAAAAATCACTCATTTTCCATCAAAGATCAAAACTTTTTTTATTCCAACCCACAATATATGAACCTGCAAAATACCAAATTTGTCATGAAAAATTCCCAACTTGATAGTAGAAAGTTTTGCACGTTTAAGAGAGTGACAAGAACTCTAAAATTCTAGAAATTTCAGTGTCGCATTATTGTGATAATGAAAAGAGTAATTTGGCCAAATTGATTTGATTGGAGGCAAATGCAGCACAATATTTGAGTGTTGAGATGCTATTGGTTGTGTCTATTACATGGAGATGGAAGGATAGCAACTGAACACGTAGTTGAGAACTGTTTTACCCTTTTTTGGGTCTGGGCCTGGTGATGAGGTTTTCAGAAAACTAGAGAGTAAATGTGTTTGAGGCTTTGAGCTTAAGACAATTTTAAATCAAAATTGCATAGAAGCTGATACCATAACCAACCCCCACAGAGCTAGAGAAGCTAGTCGAGTTCAAGTTTGTCGAGTTCGAGTTTGGCTTCGGATTGAGTTCAAGTTATTTGATTCAGAATATGTTCAAATTTGTCTCGATAACTTCGGGTTATCAGGTTCGATCATAGCCCGTCTTCCAAACCAAAAAACAAATGGACTCGTTGGGAAGAAAGATGGAGTGCGTGAAGGAATTATGTCCTCGACTCTATTGCAATTATTAAATATAATATGGATCATATTATGGAGATAATAATTCGTTTAAATTGGGTCGTCTTTACGTCTTGCTAGAGAATGATATTGACCTTTGGGTTAGTAAATAATAAACTCAAAGTCCACTTAAATGGATCCTACAAGGTCACACATTATATTTGGATCAACAAAAGAAAACCTAAAGCCCATAATGGGCTCTAGGGTGGCCGGCCAAGAGAGAGGAAAAGGAGGGGTTGCCTAACCTAATTATTCTTATATTTAGTTAGGTAATCACAAGAGAAAAGATACAATATCTCACAATATTTTGTCTCTCTTCTTTCTCTCTCAAAAGTCACGTTATTTACTCCAAGAAAATAAGAACGTTTTCTTCCTTCTAACTAGCACTGGTGGAGTGTTGATCCAGATTGGTGGACTAAGTAGAGGAATCACATCTGAGGTTCTTTCTCCAAGTTCTAGGCGATTCTATGTAGACTTCACGCATCAAAGGTTATTTTTAAATTATTATGTGATCCTTAATTGTATATGCATGAGATCCTCTTTTAGATGGTTATGAATTAGATTCATGAAATTCCGCTTATACTACCTATAATCCTACAGTGCGGCCTGTAGAGCACATGTAACGCACCGTCGGGTTGCTCACGCAGGCGGATCTCTCTCTCTAGATATCTATGGATCTCTGGAGAGAGATGTGTTGACAACTTTTATTCCCTGGTGCCGCTACATATTATGCCTCACATTCCTCTTGTTAATTCAGGTTCTAGATTGACTGCTAGCCTGCTAGTGCTTCGAAATCACTCAACCGACCTTGCTAATATCAAAAGGTTTTGCTTATTATAACTTTTTATCTAATTTTATAACCGCCCTATTATTTGTCCCACAATAATTTAAAAATTCTATTTTAGTAATATTTCTCTCATACCCTTTTTGGTCCACTAGACCACTACACTCTTTTTTTAATGAAACAACTCCACTTTTTCTCTCATTCAATAATATATACTCCCTCCTTTTTTCATTAGTACTAGCATTTTTTGCACACCATGCGTACGTGTCATATTAATGTTTTTTTCTCAATTAGTTATTCATCAGTGTTACAAAAAATTGATTAGAACATACATGTATAATTATTTATAATTTTTTTAATATATTTTTCTTAAATCAATGTTTGGTTGAATATTAATTAAGTGGAAAAGTTTGATTTATATAGTAGAGATTATCGAATAATAATCAACATTTAGGTTTTAAAATATATCAGTATAATTATTAATGTGATCGAAATTTAAGTTTTTATTTTTTCTTCTGATTGTGTCAGTCAAGTTATATTGTAAATTTAATTTTTAATCAGAGCTTTTCACACATATGTAAGAAGAGGAGATCACTCTCCTTAATTTAATATTTAATTGAAATTTCAAATTCAATTCCATTATTAACTTGTTCAATATATATGACAAGTAGGAAGAAGAAAAGATTATTTAATATATATGGCAATTTAAATTTATTAAGGGTATATCAGACTTATTGTAAGAGAACACCATCTTCCTCCCCCTTCACTTATACTTCCTCCGTTTCTTTTTAAGTGAGTCACTTTCCTTTTAAGAAAATGTCACAATAAGTGACACACTACTTAATATGGCAAAAAAAAATCTTTGTAATTACAAAATTGCCATTACTAATTTTATTTACCAACCTAATTAATCACTCACCTAACACTTTAACCTTGATTTAATTAATTCACCCTCTCTCTCTCTCTCCTCAACCCTTCCCCCACCCAAATCCCAATAGCCCCCCTGTATCTCTCTCTCTCTCCTCTGTACCTCGTAACCACCCTTCCCCCTCCCCACCCTTCTTCCTAATTGCCCAATCTCTTATCTATCTCCCCTAAATCGTAGCGATCGTACGGTCGGTAGTGGTGGCATCGGTGGTCCATGGCAGGAGAGGGGTTGAGGAGAGATGGGGGTGGTGGGTTGAGGAGAGAGAAGAGATGGTTGGAGGTGGGTCGAGGAGAGATGGGGGTGGTGGTGGGGAGGATTGAGGAGAGAGAGGGAGGTGGGTTGAGTAGATGGTGGTGGTTTACTTGGATAGTCCTCCAACCATCTCTTCACTCTCCTCAACCCACCAAGGCCGTCGGAAGTTCGAAGAAGAAAAAAGGACGCCGGAGGAGTGGAGGGGTTGACGGAAGAGAGGCTAGCAAAACCACCGCCGATGATAGAACATAGAAGTTTCGTGAGATTTGGTTGTGCTGCCACTGAAGTTATAGTCGGTGGTGGTGGTGAATTGTTGTACGTAGATGGCAAGTGGTGGTGGGGGAGGGAGATAAATTTCTGGTTAAGGTGTATGTGGTTGGTGGATGACTAGTCAAGCTTTTTATTTAATTAAATTGCATAATCTCTCTTGTATGTGGTCCCTAACTTTCTCTCTCTCAAGTCCTTGGTTGGTGTGCCACTTCTCTATGTTCCACTTAAAAAGAAACGGAGGAAGTATAATAGAGATACTTCTTTACTTTTTCAATGTCAAAGTTCATTAACTTTTATCGTACTTTAGCACTAGTATATAACACTAAACGTTATGAGATCTTGTTAGATTCGTTCTAGGTAGTAATTTATTAACCTTTTATAATTTTTTTATGGATTTTTCACCAAATACCCTCCAACCTTTCAAAATTCACCTTCGGATGGAAGCGGGCGTAGCAATCAGCAAGCCCAATCAAGAAACGATGAAGTCGTTCCTGAGATCGGGTTTGTTCAACAAATTTCAGAATCGGGCAATTAGCACCACTGGTGGGGCAAGATGGCGCCACCTCCAAGGAAGAAAGTTCATCCCATAATCGAGTCAGACGGCCAAAGTAATCAGCTAAAGATTCTGACTTTTGCTGTTTACAGTCACTAATATCAGATTTAAGTTGGCAAATCCGTGTTCCGTTAGAAACACAATAACGTTCTTTAAGGTGCTCCCACAAATCATGTGCGTTGTCAAAAAACGAGACCGACGAACGCAAGTTTGGGGAGATAGTATTGAGGAGCCACGAAGCAAGCATGGAGTGGACAGTACTCCAATCAGTCAAACGTTCCGCGATGGTTGGTTCCGGTATAGTGCCATCCAGGAATCCAAGTTTTCGTTTTGCGTTCAAAGACATGCGAATCGCGCGTGCCCATTCATCAAAGTTATCGTCCTTCAACTGAATCGGGGTGATTAAATTGCCAGGATTATCATTCGAGCCTAAAAAATAGACTGGATCATGTTTCGGGGTTGAGATTTCTATATTTTCGGTCATGGTGACGCGTCGAGTGCGGCGAGAATATGTTTGGGGTGGTGAATCTATGATGATCAGCAAAGGAGAAAAGTAAAGCAACGAAAAAAATCGAGGCTTTGATCAATTGTGTGGTCGAAAGAATCAAATAAGAACTCGAAAAAAAATCGAGTCTTGGTCAGATTTGGGTATTTGGTTTTGTTTTTTCAGAGTTTGGTAGAGAGAATTTTTAGAGTTTGGCTCTTGATACCATGTTAAATTTAGTTCAATTTCAGTCACCCTTCTCATTGATCATCAAACTATATTTATACAACCTAAGAGTCCTACTTCAACATAGATTCGGAATAACAATTCTATTCCAAAGACATATCCAAACTAGAGTCCTAACAAAAACAAATTTGGGCAATTTTAGGATTGTCAATGTACTTTTCACTTTGCAATTCTCTATCTTGAAAAATAGGAGTGCGAAAGCTTTTTGAGGTTTGATATCTACCTGTCTGGCTTGAATTATTGTCTTTCAAACCTCTATCTACTACCAAACATTTATAATAAAGGATTTTACTTAGTCAATGTAATTCTAATATAATGATGATTGGTTTATATGCTTGATTTATGCTTAGTTTTTAATAGTTTTTGTGATAGCTTTTAGGCTAATTTAGGCTAAGTTCTTTCCTTTTCTTTCTTTTTGTGCATTTTTCCTCCCTTGCGCTCTTTCTTTGGGTGTTTGTTTATATTTCAGGATTTGGGAGCACGTTTGGAGGGTCTATGCACAAGCCCGAGGCAAAGTGTTGAAGAAATGGAGCACCAAGGAGCTCGAAAGAAGAGAAGAAAGAGAAGAAATGACTGACCCGAGGGCCCGGGTGTGTGGACCCGCCCGGGTCAGCCAAGCCAGGCAAAGCAGCGCATTCCTTACAGCAGACTCGCCCGAGTCTGGTGACCCGAGGGTTCGGGTTCTTAGACCCGTCCGGGTCACCAGTTTTGAGAAACCCCAAGATTCCTGATACGTTGACCCGTCCGGGTCAAGTGACCCGAGTGCTCGGGTTATGCCACTCGCCCGGGTCGGGTCATTTTCCGGAAACGGTTTTGCGACTTTGTTTGTTTTAATGCGGGGGCTGTTTTGTAATTTTCTGTTTTATTTTAAGAGGGACTCCTCTTATTTGAACAAAGGCAATTATTAACTAGAGATTAGAGAGAAATTAGATCTTGTTTTAGCATTCAAGTTTAGAGCAAAACCCCAGGAGAGAGAAAAGTGGAAGTTTGAAGCTTTTGGATCTCCATTCTTCATTTATGAAAGCTTAAAGTTGGTAATCTTTGTTTATTTTCTTCCATTGTTCTTGCTTATTTCATGCTTTGTTTGTTTAGATCTTACTTTATTAGTTGATTATTTGCAATTTTTCCCTTTTCCTCCATGGTTATGTTGATTGAGTTATTTCAAGCTTTGTTTTGTTTTATTTCCATAATGTGTGAGTAGTTTCTTACTAGGGGAAGGGATGTAACCTTCATTTACTCTTTGGATCTTAGATCTAAGTTAGAGGGTTAACTTTTGGGGTTGAACTTGTTGATCAAACTTGTTTTACTTGGTTTGTTGGGTGCTTGATCACCACTTAACTTACATATTTGGAATTCCTAGTGAAGGATTGAGAGATGAAGCTAGGAATAAACTAAGTTTGGTTGCTAGATTAGGATTTCCATGAAAATAGGCATTTTCTAGTTTAGGGAAGCTTGATTAATCATGTTGTGCTTGATTTGGCTAGATTGGTTGCTCATGCCATGAGAATAGGTCATGAGTGACTAATCAAGCTCCTCTAATTAGCTCGAGAGAGTAATTAGAGTTCATATGTTCGTGATTTTCCCCTTGTGATCCCCCATTTGTTTCCCCTTGGCTTCGATGATTTGATTCTTGGATTGAGTGTTGGTGAATCCCCCTAATCCCCTAGTTGCTTTACCCTTGTCTTATCTCCTTTAATTGTTCGTTGATTTACTTTGCAAATTTCCTAGTTTGATTAGAATTTAGAATCATTGTTAAACTTTAAAAAAAAAACCCAAAAATTGATTTAGCTCATTGTAGTTAGCTAATTAACTCTTGATTTAACCCTACTTCCTTGTGGATTCGACCCTATACTTATCCTATATTAGATAAATTAGGTTATATTTGACGAGTATACAACGACCCGTCAAATTTTGGCGCCGTTGCCGAGGAAGTAGCGGTTAACATTAGCTAATTGGTAAATTTTGAGACTAAATTGCCTTTTTCTTTATTTTGGTGTGTTTACCTCTTGGTTGTTTTTACTAATTTTCTCCTTAGCTTTGTTGGTTGCATGTCACGGAGATTGAGGGGCGATCCAACCATCCGCATCGATCATAACCTTGAAAATACATTGAGGCAATTAAGGAGAATCTTTAGGGAACCTACGGTCCAACCGGGTGTTGAACAACCGGGTTTTGAGCAAGAGTCTTCTATCTCCACTACTTCTAGCACTATGGGGGATGAGGCTCCTAGAGCATTACGGGATTTTGGGCATCCCGAGGCATTTGAACTCAAAAGTGGTATTCGTCGCCCAACTACTACCGTCAACTTCGAATTTTCTCCGCATTTGATTCGCATGATCAAACAAGAGCCTATGGGGTATGACTCATGAGTGCCCTCTTGAGCATTTGGCTAACTTCTTGGAGCTATGTGCCACGGTGAAGCAAAACAATGTGAGTCAAGAGTTTGTGAGGCTCAACCTATTTCACTTCTCTCTTGTGGGGAAGGCTAAAAAATGGTTGCAATCCATTCCGGAAGACTCTTTGACAACTTGGGCACAAGTTACCACGGCTTTTGTGGATGAGTTCTATTCTCAAGAGAAGACCTCCGAAGCTAGGATGAAGCTAATTTCTCTCAAGAGGAGGATGAGACATTGTATGGAGCTTGGGATAGGTTCAAGGATCTTCGAAGATCTTGTCCTCACCACGGTTATAGTCAATGGATGCTTATGCAAAGCTTCTATGATGGTCTCCTTCCTATGACCCGTGCAAGCCTTGATTCGGGTGCGGGAGGCCAACTAACAAAGCTTCCGGTTGACACTATCGAGCCTACAATTGAAGAGGTAATACGACACTACTCTTGGGGGAATTCTACTAGAACCGCAAGCAAGAAAAGTGCAAGCAAAGGCAAGTATGATCTTGATGCCATTGACCACATCAATGCAAAACTTGATACCCTTGCAAAGAAATTGGAAAAGGTAAGCTTGGCATATCCTAGCCAAGGTACTTCTCAAGCTTTTTCTTGTGAGATTTGTGGTGGGTCGGACCACGCTAGCTCTTATTGTGGTGGGTCTATGGACCATGTTGCTTGGGTTAATACTAGGGGTGAGGGAAATCCTAACTTCAACAACCAAGGGAGATGAAATAACAATGCGAGTGGAGGATGAAAGAACCCTCAACCACCCCAACCTTACCAAGCTAGTAGACCACCCGGATTCCATAACCCCCAATAAACATTCACACAACCACCCCCTAGAGCTCCCTTTGAACCAAATCAACCAAAATAATCCTCTCTTGAATCCACTCTCCAACTTTTCTTAGCTCAACAAACAAAAACCAATACCGAGAACAATAGGAAGTTTGGAGACATACACACCTCCCTCCAACAAATGAATGCCCACAATAAGATCATTGAAACCCAACTTGTCCAAGTCGCTCAACAAGTGAGCAACAACTCTTCAAACTCTTCCACCCAACTTCCTAGTCAACCCATTATCCGAGAACAAGCTAAAGCCATCACTTTGAGATCCGGGGCTCACTATGAGGGTCCTAAGATGCCTACACTTGATGATACTAACCCCTCCAATGAGAGTGAGAATGTGGATAGCGAAGTTGATAAAGAGATTGAAAATGTCGTTGTGGAAGACATTCATGAGGATGGGACTCATATAGTTGTTGAACACGAAACATCAAGCAATGAGCCTCCCCCAATGAAGAGCTACACTCCTCCGGTCCCATATCCTCAAAGGTTAGCAAAGAAGCACTTCAATGACAAATTTGTCAAGTTTCTTGAGGTCATGAAAGGTTTACAAGTTCATATTCCATTTCTCCAAGCAATGGCTCAAATGCCCACCTATGCCAAGTTTTTAAAGGAACTTCTTTCTAACAAGTCCAAACTTGAAGAAAGTTCCACCATTGTTCTCACCGCCGAAGTTAGTCCGGTCCTCCAAAACAAGCTCCCCAAAAAGCTTGAAGATCCGGGGTCTTTCTCCATACCATTGAGAATTGGAGATTTGGAGGCAAAGAGAGCATTGGCCGATCTTGGGGCTAGTGTAAGCCTAATGCCACTCTCCATTGCAAAGAAGCTCAACTTTGAGCTTAAGCCAACAAGAAGGGTGATACAACTAGCGGATCGCACGGTTAAGGTGCCCGTTGGAGAATTGGAGGATGTTTCGGTGCAAGTTGGAAGAGTCTTCATCCCTTGTGACTTTGTAGTGATGGAAATGGAAGAAGACTCCCAAGTCCCTCTTATTTTGGGAAGGCCTTTCTTGAAAACGGCCGGAGTGCTAGTTGACATGAAGAGAGATGTAATGACATTGAGGGTTGGGGATGAGAAGATGGAGTTCGCATTCAACAAGAGCATGAAAGCTCCTATTATGGAATAAGTGCATCGGATCGACACCCTTGACCAAGAAGTGCTAAGCCTAAGGGCTTTAGTTGAAGCAAGGGATCCTCTTGAAGATGTACTACTAGGAGAAGATCAAGAGCATGAAAGTGAAGCTTGGCATCTCAAAAAGGCAATGGACAAAGCACCAATTTACCTACCTTCCAATTCGAGCTTTGAGATTTTAGAAGCTTCATTGAAAAAAGAGGAGAGGACCACGCCTCCTCCTACATGTGAGTTGAAACCCCTTCCCCCTTCTTTGAAGTATGTTTTTCTTGGAGATAACGAGACTTACTCCGTGATTGTCAATTATACACTCAATGGTCCTTCTCTTGATAAACTTCTTTGTGTTCTAAAACAACATCGAAGTGCCATTGGGTATACAATTGATGATCTCAAGGGTCTAAGTCCCACCTTGTATATGCATCGAATTCATTTGGATGATGGTCAAGCCTCCTCTATTGAGCCTCAAAGAAGGCTAAATCCTAACATGAAAGAGGTGGTAAAAAAGGAAGTTTTGAAACTCCTTGAGACGGGGATAATCTACCCTATCTCGGATAGTAGGTGGGTTAGCCCTGTTCAAGTTGTCCCAAAAAAGAGAGGAATGACCGTCATCAAGAATGACAAAGGTGAGCTTATCTCCACAAGATCGGTCACCGGGTGGCGCATGTGCATTGATTATCGAAAGTTGAATAAAGCCACCCGGAAAGACCATTTCCCCCTCCCTTTTATTGACCAAATGCTTGAAAGATTGGCGGGTCATACCCATTTTTGCTTTTTGGATGGTTATTCGGGGTTTTTTTAAATTCTCATTCACCCCGATGACCAAGAGAAGACAACATTCACATGTCCATTTGACACCTTCGCTTATCGAAGGATGCCATTTGGATTGTGTAATGCTCCTTCCACCTTCCAAAGGTGTATGACCGCCATTTTCTCGGACATGCTTGAATCAACCATAGAAGTTTTCATGGATGACTTCTCCGTGGTAGGTTCATCTTTTGACATTTGTCTCTCCAACCTTCAAAAGGTTTTAGAGAGATGTCAAAAGATGAATCTCGTTCTTAATTGGGAAAAATGTCATTTTATGGTTGAAGATGGCATAGTCCTTGGTGATAAGATATCTCAAAAAGGGATTGAGGTGGATAGGGGTAAAATTGAGGTTATTGAGAAATTGCCTCCCCCAACTTCGGTGAAGGGAGTGAGATCTTTTCTTGGGCATGCGGGCTTTTATCGCCGTTTTATCAAAGATTTCTCAAAAATCTCAAAGTCCCTATCCAATTTGCTTCAAAAAGACATTGAATTCAAATTTGACAAAGATTGCATGCATGCTTTTGAAACTCTAAAAAAGGCTCTAATTTCCGCTCCCATAGTGCAAGCTCTGGATTGGAGCTTGCCTTTTGAACTAATGTGTGATGCTAGTGATAGCGCAGTGGGAGCCGTTTAAGGGCAAAGAAAAGAAGGAAAGCTCCATGTGATCTACTATGAAAGCAAGACGCTTGATTCCGCTCAAAGGAACTATGCCACCACGGAGAAGGAACTCCTAGCAATCGTGTTTGCTTTTGACAAGTTCCGTTCATATCTTGTGTGCTCCAAAGTGGTGGTGTACACGGATCATGCAGCTATCAAGTATCTCATGACTAAGAAGGATGCCAAGCCTCGTTTGATTAGGTGGATCCTTCTCCTACAAGAGTTTGATATTGAGATCAAAGACAAGAAGGGCACCGAAAACTCGGTTGCCGACCACCTCTCCCGCCTTCCTATGGATGATTCTCATGACTTGGACCCTCCCATCAATGATTCTCTCCAAGATGATTTCCTTTATGCCATTACGGCCATGTATGCTCCTTGGTTCGTGGATTTTGCTAATTTTCATGCTAGTGGAGTCATACCGGATGACCTTAACTATCAACAAAAGTGGAGGTTCATGCATGAGGCCAAGCACTATGTATGGGAGGACCCATACTTGTTCAAGAGGGGGGTGGATGGTATTTACCGGAGGTATCTCCCGGATGATGAGATCGAGAATGTAATAGAGATGTGCCATTCATCCCCATGTGGTGGTCATATGGGAGCCGACAAGACCGTGGCAAAGATCTTACAATGTGGTTTATTTTGGCCAAGTATGTTCAAGGATGTTTGGGGCTTTGTCAAGGCTTGTGATCGGTGCCAAAGAGTTGGCAATATCTCAAAAAGGTGTGAACTACCCCTTACAAGCATCTTGGAGTTGGAAGTTTTTGATGTTTGGGGGATTGATTTCATGGGTCCGTTTCCCTCCTCCCTTGGTAATCGTTACATCTTGGTAGCGGTTGATTACGTTTCTAAATGGGTTGAAGCAATCGCCTCCCCTACAAATGATGCCAAGGTAGTGGTCAAGCTATTTAAGAAGGTGATCTTCCCCCGTTTCGGAGTTCCAAGAGCCATCATTAGTGATAGGGGATCACACTTTGCGAAGAAATCATTCATGGCCCTTCTTGCTAAATATGGGGTGCATCACAAAATGGGTCTCTCTTACCACCGTCAATCTAGTGGTCAAGCGGAGATATCTAATAGAGAGGTCAAGCTCATTTTGGAGAAGACAGTAAATCGATCTTGAAAGGATTGGTCTTCCAAGTTGGACGATGTATTGTGGGCCTACCGCACGGCCTACAAAACCCCTATTGGCATGACACCTTACAAGCTTGTTTATGGAAAATCGTGTCATTTGCCCGTGAAATTGGAGCACAAGACTTATTGGGCCATCAAGGCTTTGAATTTTGACCTTCAAGCTTCGGGTGAAAGAAGGATGCTTGATGTTCATGAGCTTGAGGAGCTTAGGAGGGATGCATATGAGAGTGCCCGGGTGTATAAAGAGAGAACAAAGGCTTGGCATGATCAACGAATCATGAAAAGGGAATTCAAAGTTGGTGACAAAGTCCTTTTGTTCAATTCAAGGTTGAGGCTATTTCCGGGCAAACTCAAATCGAGGTGGAGTGGTCCATTCACCGTGCATCAAGTATTCCCACATGGTGCGGTCGAGATTTGTAACGATGCAAAGGGATGTTTCAAAGTGAACGGACAAAGGCTCAAGATATATTATGATGGTGCACCTATTCAAGAAGCATATTCTATTGCTCTTGAGGACTACTCCCCTCCAAATGATTGAAGATTTATGGTAGTCAAGCTAATGACTTAAAACAAGCGCTTAGCGGGAGGCAACCCGTTTTTCTCACTTATTTCTATTTGTTTTCTTTTTTTAGTTTTGATTTACTTGGAATGATGGATTATCACATATTATTATGGCATTTGAAATATTTGTTATGGTGATTTTGTGATTTGGATATGTTTAGGATTGCTTGGGAGGAATTTTGGAGCAAAGAGAGGCAAGGAAAGAAGAAGAAAAAGGAGCATGGAACTGACCCGAGGGCCCGGGTCGCCTGGACCCGCCCGGGTCGCTCAAGGGGAGCCAGGAAAAAGGCAACTGACAAGCGGACCCGCCCGGGTCTGGGAAAACCTGCTCGGGTCACTGGACCCGAGTGCTCGGGTGTGGTGACCCGCCCGGGTCGGGTGTTGGGGAGTGGTAAAAAAAAAACATGCGCTGGTGCCGACCCGAGGGCTCGGATGCCTCGACCCGCCCGGGTCGTGAAGTCAGTTGGCAAAATCAGGGTTGATCGATTTTTTTTCCCTCACACTCCTTATTTTCTTCACTCCTCCTTCATCTTCAACCTCTCAACTCTCTCTAACCCTATTCAAACTTCAAACCCTAACTTCCTAAAACTCACTCAAATCACTCATCTCACCACTCAAAAACTTAAAATCCCTCACAAATCTTCATCCCCATCAACTTTCCTCCACAAATTTCAATTTTTTCTCCTTCAAAAACCCCATCTCCACTATTTTTCACCATTTTCTCTCTCCTTAAAAATTCTACCACAACTCTCAAATTCATCATTTTCCACTCAAATCTCTTCACAAATTCTTCCTAAAATATCATTCCCCCTCCATTTCTCTCATAAAAACTCAAAAACAAACAAAAAAAAATTTCATTTTTTTTCACTCTCACTACTAAGTTACGGGATTTTGAAATTTTGAGCAACAAGTAATTCGAAGCATGGAGAGGAGGACTTCAAAGCGAAGTAGACAAGCGGGGCAAGCTAGTTCAAGCCAACCATCACAAGGGGAAAACGTCTCGAGGCATGATGCCCCCAGTGAGTTTCATGATCCCGAATTTCCTTTCATTGTTTTTGATGGCTTTAGAACATTTTAATAGATTCCAAGCCCTTAAGGCTAAGGAATTCGCCCCGACCCGTTTTGTTGATGAGACCTTGTTGTCAGTATGGGGGATTCGGGGGGATGTTAATAATATAGCTGACGGATTGAATTTGAAAAAAGTGTTATTGATGAGAAAAAAAAACTTATAAGTGCATAACACTTGAATTCTTAAGCTCCTTGGAAATAACCGGAGAGCAACGGCTTGCGTGCTCAACTGGAGCCGAAGCTGTTCTCAAATTTAGGTTGGGGAATGTTGCTCATTCTATGCCTATTGGTGATTTTGCTGAAATTTTTGAATTAAAAATTGAATCGAGCACCACTCCCGCACCTTCTTTCAACCTTTATGATTGTTGGAGTAAGTTGAGTGACGGAAAGAGTTACGATGCCAAAAATGCTAATGACTCACTCATACACCAACCAGTTATCCGGTACTTCCGTAAGTTTTTGGGGAACACCATCTTTGGGAGAAAGGATAACTCAAAGGTAAGTCAGTCGGAACTTATGATCATAGGTTCTTACCTATGGAATAAGAAGAAGCTAAACATACCTTTGATGTTTGCCCGCCATCTCCAAAGGGTAGGAACCCCAAAAACTTTCGGACGTGGGTCGATTGTTGTTGGCGGTTTGATTACCGCCATTGCTAAACACTTTAGGGTTCACCCTAGGACCCCCGAGGTCCCAGGATCGACCCTAATAAACCAACAACACCTACAAGATGCGCGTTCGTTTACAGTGACTGTAATACATTTTACTTGGAAGATTGGTAAAATGTCTTCCATTCAACTTCCAAACCGCCGCATCACCGAGATTAAAACGGGGTAAGTCAACTATCTCATCCTGGAAGCCGCGGAGGAAGGCGCGGAGATCCGCACCTACCATAGGCGGGATCCCTACGAGCTTGCCTCCTCCTCTTCCGCCCTTCCCCCTCCTCCTCCCTAACCCCATCCCACCTATGTTCCCGACTATACCCCTATTTATGCCCATATAGATAGGCGGTTTGATAGTTTTGAACAAAGACTAACCACCTTCCAACAAGAGATGCGAGAGAGTTTTACCCCCATCTTGCAATTCTTTCATGATAACAGCATGGTCCCTCCCGGCACCCCCTACCCCTCCTATATGCAACCCCCGCTGCCCCCCGAGGGGGAGGAGGACCTCGACCCTTGAGTTGGTCTCTCCCCACCCCCCCTCCCCGATTGTTCTTCCTTTCACACCGAGGACGGGGTTCGGTATGGCTTGGGGGTATTTTCATTGTTTGGGTAGTTTTTACTTTACGGGGTAGGCGTTAGGAGACCCTTGTTGCTATTTTGATTGAATTATTATTTGTGATTGTGGTTAAGCTTGGTGAATGGGCCAATGCTTGTTAATATGTGGTGTGCCATGATTCCATTTTTCTTATTTGTTTATTTTCTTAGTTTTTAAAAAATAAAACCCAAAAACAATTTTCTTTCTTATTTTCTTCTTCTTATTTCCTTGTTTTAGCTTTATTTCTTTTCCTTTTCTTTCCCTTCTTTTTCAATCTTTGTTTTTAGTTCAAAAAAATAAAAAAAAATTGAAAAAGAGAAAAAATAGCAAAAAAATCTGAAAAACAAAGAAAAACAAAAAGAAGTTTTAGCTTTGAATAAAGTTTTGATTTCCTTGCCCAAGGAAGATGCTAGTTGATGATATATGTGGATTCCTTGCTTGGATTTTGAGTATATGTTTAGAGGCTCCTTTTGGAAGAGTGTGAGCATGGGTTAAGGTGTTTTAGAAGGTGATTAATCTTGATTGCATTAGAATCTACCAAAATGAAACTAATGAATGCTCAATTGGATGTCTAGTCTTGAATCTTGACTATGTTGCTCATGCTTGAATAAATTTAGCTTCAAATTTGCGGTCCCTAGTGTCCTTAGATATGCTCATCATGTCCCCAAACAAAACTCTACAAAAAGTTTAGTTTTTACTTCTTTTCGTTTGTAATAAGTGGTACAAAAAGCCACAAGTTCTCATGTTTCTCTTTAGTGAGTAGCTACTTCACATTTGTATAGCAAAAATTCCCGTAATAAAGGAAAAAGAAAAAGTAAAAAACAGTCAAAAAAGGCGTGAAAAATGAAAAAAAAGTGAAGAAAAACGAAAAGTAAAAAGAATAGAAGAATTCCAATAAAAGAGGTCAATTTGTGGATGTCTCCCACACTTAGTGCTATTTTTCTAAAGTTTTGAGTAGAGGGGAGTCTAAGGCATGTTTGTGTGTTTAGGGATGGTGGACTAGTAGTTTGAGCTTATATAACACTTGAAGGGCCCTAAATCTTTTGGATAGCTAGGTGTTCTCTAATGAGCGAGTAAAAAGTCTAATTAGGTGTCCTTTTGCAATCTTGATTAGTTGCTTTCTCTACCCATAACCTATGAGTACACTTGGAAATTAGTTGTTTTGAAAGTTGTTCTCTATCTTTGCTTGTGAACCATTTCATTGATAGTTGACTTGGGCATTACTATTGAATTTGATTGAATAAATGGTTGATGAAAAACTAGAGTTGTGGGTTTGAAAACTCTTTGGAAACCCTCGCGAGATCCCACTCGCCCTCTAGAGCGATCTAGGGGTTTAAAGAGCTTGTTGCATGTGCTAAATGCAATCGTGATTCCTACGAAAATGAGTTAGTGTAAATTCTTTATCCTTCCTTTCTTTTTCATTTTTTTTTCTTTCCTCTTTCTTCTTCATTTTACTTTCAAATAAGTATTCATTCTCCTACTTGTGTTTTAATCTATTTTGCTTGAGGACAAGTGGTGCGGGCGCGGATGTGTCGTTGTGCACCGCACCCGGCCAAAGATAAAATTTCTCCTACTATCTTTTACACTAAGGTAGTATAATGGAAGTAGGGGTCGTATCCACAGGGAAACAGGGACGAGTTTAATACTTAGCGTGATTCAATACCTAGATTAAGCTAAGGGCCGAGAAACCTAATAATAATTACAAAGGGGGTTTCAAGTAGATTATAAATAAACTACAACTAACTAGCATATAAACAAAATGAGAAATCAATATGGAAAGATCTTGAATCCGATTAACATCCACTTCAATTCATTATCGATCCTTGAACCTCCACTCTAATTATTTCCATAATTATCTATTGTTAAGAATTAATCTCGCGTTTTCCTTATTCTTAGTTGAATAGCACGATCAGCGTGACTATAAAACCCTAACCAAAGGATAACCTAGTCCGATAGCGTCTAAGTTCAATCCAATAGCAAAGCAATAAACACGAGAGAACCAACGGACACGCTAACGTCATACAAGCGATAAACATTCAACAGCTTAATTCAATTTCCCCAAGAAATAACCAAGACGATCTGCATCTAAGTTACTCCCTAGTTTGCTACCAATTGATAAAAGAATAAAACAATCCGATTCTATTCTTAAATCTAGCATTAGATTAATTACACAATCAAACTAGTAACGTTCCTAGCATAATTATGCAAAAATCATAGAAAGCAAGCATAGACATTAAACCATAATCAAAGAAACTAAATAGAGAGGAAAGATCTCACAATAATGCTTGAAGCTCCATATTAATCTCGTTCAAGAACGGTTCAAGCTACAATCGGCATAGCATAAGCCAATCCCATAATTGAAATCTACAAAAACTAAACTAGAAAATAAAAACTAAAAGAGAAGACAACAAGAGAGGAGTGGAGTTTTGGAGACTCCCTCTCCTTGTGGCTGCTGCCCCCCTAGGTCCAAAATCAAGTTTAGTATTTATACTAAAGCTCAAAAATCAGCCGACAATTAGACCGACCTAGGGGTCGCGAGGTGCGAAGTAGGTCGCACCGTGCGAGTGATCTCTGCCTCCAACACGAGCTGAAGAACTGGGCCAAGCCAACAGGTCGCACCGTGCGAGGAATATCGCGAGGTGCGAGCAAGGCAAGTCGCGAGGTGCGACCATTCTCGCGAGGTGCGACCATTCTCGCGAGGTGCGAGCGCTGGGCTGGCGAGGTGCGAGCGCTGGGTGTGCATGCTGCTGGGCGCTGAGCGATGCTTGCTGGGCTGGGCAGCTTGCTTCGAGCGCTCGCTGGCTTACGATGATGCTTGGGCGAGGCTTGGGCTTGCGATGCTGGGCATGCTTGCGATGTGGTTGCTTGGAGCTTGGTTGGTGAGACGATGTTGTGGAACCATTCATGCTTCCAAAAGCTCGGAACTTACAACTTTAACAATAATTAATATATAAAATTCCGAACTTCCGCTAAGGTCGATTTACATGCAACATTAACAATTACAAATAAATCCCCTAGCAAAGTGTACCTAAAATACCACGAAAACATCGTATAACTTGAGCGTATCAAATACCCCCACACTTGAACTTTACTCGACCTCGAGTAAACTCAAAAATGAGAAATACCAATTAAATCATCGCCCAAGTTATCGACACCAACCTACACTCCCCATCAACTACATCATTATCATCACATCTTAACAAAATACGCTCAAAACCTAAACGTAAGGGATAATGACTCCCCCACACTTAGATTCAAGCTCACCTGAAATATATAAAAACGTAACAACAACAATAACCAGCAAACGACAACCAAAATGTGAGCTCAAATCCTGAAGGATCTCAAAGGAGTTGAACTCACTCAAACGCCACAATGAAAATGACAGCTCGCCTAAAACCTCAAAAGATAAATTAAAACTACTACTACTACAACTAAATTAGAATAGCAAGCCATGGAACAAAGACAAAAAGAGATAAATTCCATGCTTACTCCCAAAAATAAACAATCAACCAAAAGAATGTGAAAGCCAAAATAAATCTTCACAAAATCAAGGATGAAATAACTAACCCAACCCGAAGACACCTTCCGCCTTATGACACCAACTCCGGCAAATGAGTTTTCAAAGTACAAAATTCTCTCTTAATCTCTCATTTTGCCTAGGAGCCTTTTCGGGTTTTCATCCTAGCTTCTCACATTTTTTTTCATCTCACCATCTCACCCGCTCAATATAAGCCACTTTTTTTGCATAGGTTGCCCTTTCGGGTTTTCAACCTATCCTTGTGGGTTTTCAACTCAGCGGGTTTCATTTCATCACTCTTTTTTTTATATTCTTTTTTTTTTTCTTTTTTTTTTTCATTTTCATTTTTTTTCAAATTGAAAGTAATATATACAACATAGATACATGAGAATGAGAATACCCTCCCCCTTACTTAAACTACACATTGTCCTCAATGTGTCGACAATTAAAAGAAAAAGTAAACTGAAAATGGGGGGTTATTTGAAAATCGGGTAAATCGAAGATCAAATGCTCAAAACTCATGAAAAGTAATCCGTCAAACTCAAATTTCTTAGCAACACCAACTCAAATCTCATAAATCAACTCACAACCCTCTCCCTCGAATCACTCGAACAAATGACAAATTCAAATTTTTTTTGAATTTGTGAGATTTGCACCTAGCTTAAGAGATCGAAAAGATACATTAACAATCTCAATCCTCTAGTGTTACCAACTCCTAGCTATTGAAGTCCTCCCAACGGGTTTTCTTTTGTGGATTTTGGTTCCAAGCGGATTAAGATGTGTTGTGGTTCGTTTTAGTGGGTGGGCGGTGGGTGAAAGAAAATTTGTTGTGGTGGTGGAAATTTGATGAAAAATAAAGGAAAAGAAAGAAAATAAAAGGGGTCTCGGGTTGCCTCCCGAGAAGCGCTGTTGTTTAAAGTCGTGAGCTCGACTTAGTACCTTAAGCTTAATCATTGGGTTGTGCTCCATGTGTGACAATGGTGGTTCCATGTCAATCTCCACTTCAAGTACCTGCAAAATTGATTGAGAAGGACTCTTGCAATGCATCGTTAATACCTAGCTTACTACAACATGGTTGAGCATATAACATCAGATTATATCCAAAACCTAGCATTAAGTCAACAACAAACATCAACTAGTAGTACTCTTAGCTAATCCAAGTCATGACCATTAATATAAATATTTAAAGCTAGACAATAACCAAGATATAGAGTATGAGTCAATCAACCATTCCCAAGAGAGTTTAAGCAACAAGTTCCATGATTCTTGTCCAAAAGACAAAAGTGAAATACATAGAGCTCAATGGAAGATGAAAACTAGAAACTCAAACAAAAAGGGAATTCTTTATATGAGTGGCTAACCAAAAACAAAGAGCACAAGCAATACCATCCAAAAATCACACTAAATACAAACAAGTAACACCGTTTCCCCGGCAACGGCGTCAAAATTTGGTGCGGGCGCGGATGTGTCGTTGTGCACCGCACCCGGCCAAAGATAAAATTTCTCCTACTATCTTTTACACTAAGGTAGTATAATGGAAGTAGGGGTCGTATCCACAGGGAAACAGGGACGAGTTTAATACTTAGCGTGATTCAATACCTAGATTAAGCTAAGGGCCGAGAAACCTAATAATAATTACAAAGGGGGTTTCAAGTAGATTATAAATAAACTACAACTAACTAGCATATAAACAAAATGAGAAATCAATATGGAAAGATCTTAAATCCGATTAACATCCACTTCAATTCATTATCGATCCTTGAACCTCCACTCTAATTATTTCCATAATTATCTATTGTTAAGAATTAATCTCGCGTTCTCCTTATTCTTAGTTGAATAGCACGATCAGCGTGACTATAAAACCCTAACCAAAGGATAACCTAGTCCGATAGCGTCTAAGTTCAATCCAATAGCAGCAATAAACACGAGAGAACCAACGGACACCGCTAACGTCATACAAGCGATAAACATTCAACAGGTTAATTCAATTTCCCCAAGAAATAACCAAGACGATCTGCATCTAAGTTACTCCCTAGTTTGCTACCAATTGATAAAAGAATAAAACAATCCGATTCTATTCTTAAATCTAGCATTAGATTAATTACACAATCAAACTAGTAACGTTCCTAGCATAATTATGCAAAAATCATAGAAAGCAAGCATAGAAATTAAACCATAATCAAAGAAACTAAATAGAGAGGAAAGATCTCACAATAATGCTTGAAGCTCCATATTAATCTCGTTCAAGAACGGTTCAAGCTACAATCGGCATAGCATAAGCCAATCCCATAATTGAAATCTACAAAAACTAAACTAGAAAATAAAAACTAAAAAGAGAAGACAACAAGAGAGGAGTGGAGTTTTGGAGACTCCCTCTCCTTGTGGTCGCTGCCCCCTAGGTCCAAAATCAAGTTTAGTATTTATACTAAAGCTCAAAAATCAGCCGACAATTAGACCGACCTAGGGGTCGCGAGGTGCGAAGTAGGTCGCACCGTGCGAGTGATCTCTGCCTCCAACACGAGCTGAAGAACTGGGCCAAGCCAACAGGTCGCACCGTGCGAGGAATATCGCGAGGTGCGAGCAAGGCAGGTCGCGAGGTGCGACCATGCTCGCGAGGTGCGAGCGCTGGGCTGGCGAGGTGCGAGCGCTGGGCGTGCATGCTGCTGGGCGCTGAGCGATGCTTGCTGGGCTGGGCAGCTTGCTTCGAGCGCTCGCTGGCTTACGATGATGCTTGGGCGAGGCTTGGGCTTGCGATGCTGGGCATGCTTGCGATGTGGTTGCTTGGAGCTTGGTTGGTGAGACGATGTTGTGGAACCATTCATGCTTCCAAAAGCTCGGAACTTACAACTTTAACAATAATTAATATATAAAATTCCGAACTTCCGCTAAGGTCGATTTACATGCAACATTAACAATTACAAATAAATCCCCTAGCAAAGTGTACCTAAAATACCACGAAAACATCGTATAACTTGAGCGTATCAACAAGCAAAGATCTAACTTGGGGGAGTTTGATGATTGGTTTATATGCTTGATTTATGCTTAGTTTTTAATAGTTTTTGTGATAGCTTTTAGGCTAATTTAGGCTAAGTTCTTTCCTTTTCTTTCTTTTTGTGCATTTTTCCTCCCTTGCGCTCTTTGTTTGGGTGTTTGTTTATATTTCAGGATTTGGGAGCACGTTTGGAGGGTCTATGCACAAGCCCGAGGTAAAGTGTTGAAGAAATGGAGCACCAAGGAGCTCGGAAGAAGAGAAGAAAGAGAAGAAATTACTGACCCGAGGGCCCGGGTGTGTGGACCCGCCCGGGTCAGCCCAGCCAGGCAAAGCAGCGCATTCCTTGCAGCAGACCCGCCCGGGTCTGGTGACCCGAGGACTCGGGTTCTTAGACCCGCCCGGGTCGCCAGTTTTGAGAAACCCCAAGATTCCTGATACGTTGACCCGCCCGGGTCAAGTGACCCGAGGGCTCGGGTCAGGTCACCCGAGTGCTCGAGTTATGCCACCAGCCCGGGTCGGGTCATTTCCCGAAAACGGTATTACGACTTTGTTTGTTTTAATGCGGGGGCTGTTTTGTAATTTTCTGTTTTATTTCTTATGACTATATAAGAGGGACTCCTCTTATTTGAACAAAGGCAATTATTAACTAGAGATTAGAGAGAAATTAGATCTTGTTTTAGCATTCAAGTTTAGAGCAAAACCCTAGGAGAGAGAAAAGTGGAAGTTTGAAGCTTTTGGATCTCCATTCTTCATTTATGAAAGCTTAAAGTTGGTAATCTTTGTTTATTTTCTTCCATTGTTCTTGCTTATTTCATGCTTTGTTTGTTTAGATCTTGCTTTATTAGTTGATTATTTGCAATTTTTCCCTTCTCCATGGTTATGGTGATTGAGTTATTTCAAGCTTTGTTTTGTTTTATTTCCATAATGTGTGAGTAGTTTCTTACTAGGGGAAGGGATGTAACCTTCATTTACTCTTTGGATCTTAGATCTAAGTTAGAGGGTTAACTTTTGGGGTTGAACTTGTTGATCAAACTTGTTTTACTTGGTTTGTTGGGTGCTTGATCACCACTTAACTTACATATTTGGAATTCCTAGTGAAGGATTGAGAGATGAAGCTAGGAATAAACTAAGTTTGGTTGCTAGATTAGGATTTCCATGAAAATAGGCATTTTCTAGTTTAGGGAAGCTTGATTAATCATGTTGTGCTTGATTTGGCTAGATTGGTTGCTCATGCCATGAGAATAGGTCATGAGTGACTAATCAAGCTCCTCTAATTAGCTCGAGAGAGTAATTAGAGTTCATATGTTCGTGATTTTCCCCTTTTGATCCCCCATTTGTTTCCCCTTGGCTTCGATGATTTGATTCTTGGATTGAGTGTTGGTGAATCCCCCTAATCCCCTAGTTGCTTTACCCTTGTCTTATCTCCTTTAATTGTTCGTTGATTTACTTTGCAAATTTCCTAGTTTGATTAGAATTTAGAATCATTGTTAAACTTTCAAAAAAAAACCAAAAATTGATTTAGCTCATTGTAGTTAGCTAATTAATTCTTGATTTAACCCTACTTCCTTGTGGATTTGACCCTATACTTATCCTATATTGGATAAATTAGGTTATATTTGGCGAGTATACAACGACCCGTCATATAACCCCAAATCTTTTACTTGACCTCAATAATCAGTGGCGGATCTAGAACTTTAAATATGGTGGGTACCAAAATCAGCGAACCAAGAGTACAGGCGAATTCAAAATTTTAACTTAGGGGCAGTGACACTAGTAAGTACTCCCTCCGTTTTCTAAAGATCTTTCCATTTTCACTTTTCACGCATGTGTGATGTGTCAATGCAAAACTTTGAGCACTAATATCTCTATTTATGTATTTGTAAAAATTATAAAAAATACATATTTATAAAATACATATTAAGATGAATCTAAGAAGATATCACATGACTATTAATTTAATTTTTTCTTTACGTATATATCATAAACGATGGTCAAAGTTGGAGGATCTTAAGGAAACTGAGGGAGTATATCTATAGATATACAATGAACTTAATATAGAAATTGTCAGTCACTCATGTACGCATGTTCTTTACCAAGAAGGTCGAATCCTTTCAATTGTGTTCTCTTTAATTATTTTTACTTATTTTCAAAATAAAAAATTCTAAAGAGTTTGGAAAAAAAAAGTTCAGAAAAAGTTAAGAAAAGTCCAGAAAAAATAAGAAAAAGTTTAGTATAAATAAAAAAATTTAAAGAGAGTTAAGAAAAGTAAAAAAATTAAAAGTAGTTCAAAAAAATTAAGGTGATCAAGAGCAAAACAGGCCAATAAATTCATTATGCTTATAAAAATTTCATTGTGAGAAAACAAATTTTAACAATGACGAATCTGAAAAACAAATAGGGAAAACAACAAGGAACTAATGAGTGTATACTTTTTCAAAAGGGGAAAACAATAAATGATGGAGAAAGTGTATGTACTTAGATTCTTTTTATCATGTATGTTAATCACAACATCACATATTAATAATCATTAGGAATTTATTTTAAGAATAAAAATATATTGTTAGAGTTGGATATAGCTAGATATGAAATAGCACAAAGTCTTATATGTGTGGGGAAGGCCACACCTACTGTTAACGGTCTGACTAGTACACATATAAGGTTAATTATTGTATTTTAAGGTTACAAATTAATATATTAGGGGTTATTATATTTGTTGGAATTACCTATTACTATAATAGAGGTTTTTGATAATTGTTGGGGTTACTTATGTCCTCTGTTGGGGTTATTTGTCGTAGGGGTTACTAATCAATATAACTAGGGTTACTTACAATTTTTAGGGTTACTTGAACTTTTTGGGTTAGTATTTACCATTATTATAAGTTACTTATGTTTTAGTATAGTTAGTTTGACTTTATTGAGCGCAGGTTGCAACCAGCCAACCATATGATTATTAACCATGCAGTCAGCCGCATAGAAGACTTGCTTTTAGAAATGATTGCGTCTTAAAGAATTGAAGAAAATGAAAAAAAAGTTGAGTATGATATGTGTTTCAAAAGATATAACAACCTAAGGTAGGTTTTATCCATGAGTGTATCCTGTGTATGTACCAAACACTCGAACTTGAGTTGGCACATGAGTGTCTTCTGTGTATGTATCAAACACTCGAACTTGAGTTGGCTTCTTCCCATGCGGGATTACAAACAGAGGCGAAGCTAGACAATTTTCATAGAGAGGGTAATTGATAATTTCCATACAACCATTTAAAAATAGTAAAAGTATATATCAAACTTTAAAAAAAAACAGGGGGGAGGCCGAAAGGCCACCCTTGGCCTCTTTCCCGATCATGATTTTCATACTTTCCAAGGGGAAAGGTCCTTCCCTTTGGGGTCAGTTGTGGGCGAAAAGGGATTTATACCCCCGACACTATGGTTCGTAACATGTGCTCTAATCCTTTGAGCTGCAGGCCTCACCCAGGGAGCTTATAATAATTAAGGGGTTGTTTGGTTTGATAGAAAATATTTTTGCATGGAAATTACTAGCTAATTTTCATAGAAGATAGGTTTTAATTTTCATTGAAAATATTTTCTGGTGGAAAATGCAAATGAATATTAGTTTTCCTTTGTTTGGTTTGATGAAAAATTATTAAGCTATAAGAAGGGAGAAATGGAGATGTTGGGAATGAGATCTAGAATGGAAGAAGATGGTTTTCCTTTAATTTTTGGAGGAAAATGTTTACAAAGGAATGAGAAACTCTTATTCACCTTAATTTTCCTTTATAAATCTCTTGTCCAACTAAACAATAAATAATAGGGAAATAATTTTCCTCCAAAACAAACGGAGAGTGAGTGACATCATATATAATATTAAAGCAAGAAAAATTCAGCCTACGTGGCGAGCCTTTATGCATTCTGCCCTCTCATTGCACCAAGGTTTGCAAAGCATTCTATTAGCATGCCACGTGTCAATGCTAAGAAAGTACATTGACTGAAATCCGGTGATTTTAGGCAATAAAACTGGACTGATTTTGGAGATCCACAAATGAATCTTGTGATTGAATTTTATTAAATTCATGCATCCTTTAAGCCTATACATTTTGAAACGAAACGGTAAGTTTAGGAAATTAAATTAAATCAATTAATTCCACAACTGAATCCCTAATTTAAGCTCATCAAAGCAACCACGCAAAAGCAGTAATAAATCAAATGCAATCACGCTATGATTTCCTCTTATACTAGGAAGATTAAACGCAATCACGCTCTGATTGCCTCTTATGTTCGGAAGGTTTTGCAATCAATATACTATAGTCTATATAGACCCGAAATGTAAATGCTATAAAATCCATCCTTTTCTTCCGGTAAATTCAACTACAAAGCAAAATCCTGGCCTAAATTAACGCCTAAAATCACGTTGTGGTTAGATAAACACACCTATAATCACTTTGTAATTGGGAGGAATTCATAAAAAGATACAAAATTTAATTAAGTGGTGAATATAAATTGAAGACCTATGTTGTCTTCTCAAACAAACAAAAACAAAAATTTCGGTCTAACAATCTTTTAGTTTCCTAACAGCAACAACATCCAAACAGAGGAGTGACAGAGACGACGCATAGCATAACTAACAAGCAACATCACCTACAACTGAAGAGGCTGCAACGAACACCCTGGTAGCTTCGGTGACGACAACAGGACATCAACGCAAACAGAGGAGAGAGAAAATGAATGAGGTTCTCAAATGAGGTAGAGAGAGGAAGAAGAGATGGAAGTTCTCTTTAATGGGGAGATGGAAGGAATTGGAGGAGAGCGAGAGAAAAAAGAAAAAATGGTTCTGCAGGGGGCTTGAGTTTGAGTATTGTATTTTATTTTCCTTTCTTCGTTGCTCTGCTTAATCTTTTGCCTTTTTCACAATGTTTGTATATGACATCATCTTATTATAGATCATACTGTATGATAAAAGTATAGAACAACTCATGGGTTGAATGAAAAAATTGCAAATGTGGAGTATATGATATCCTGATAATATGCTAGGCAGCTAATCGATTTTCTTTTTTCTTAATTCACTTTTGGTAATGAATACCACACCATGATCATGAGATGCTAGCCCCTTCATGAAAAAATGCAAATGTAATAATAATAGTAATGCAAGTTTATTTTATTACCAAACAAGAAATAAAAAGATGATTTTGTTGAAAAAAAATATAACACACCATGATTATGATTAGAGATTACATATAACAAAAACAATAACAACTCAAATACTCAATCTTTAGTCCCAAAGTGGTCTAGGTAGGCTAATATGAATTATCATAAAAAAATCATATCCATGACCAATACATACTAATTTTTTTTTTTTAAAAAAACAAAGTTAAAGTGAGAGATGTAAGATAAGAGATCATCTATGTGTTCAAGAAATTAAATTAGGTAACATATAAGCGTCAGTTTACTTCAACTTATTTTCACATTATGATAATATAACTTCGGAAAAATTTAGGTAAGATTAAATAAATTTAAATAAATAATTAAGTTTTTTTCAGACAACTTAAGGCAGAATTAAGAAAATTTCAGACAAGATAAGTTGTTTAAAGATAAAAATGGATATTCTTCTCACTGCTAAAAAGTTAAGGTCATCCTACACGCTTTGCAGGGAGTGATTAAGTGACCCAATGGGTTGCCAACCCTCTAATTTTATTGAAATTTCATTGGTCAAGAGTACATTAAAATATTAATTTTATGACAATTCTCTCTCAAATTTATTGGATATATATTAATATTTTATTCTATTATTGCGTCTAAGAGGGTTGGCAACCTTAGGCTTAGGGACTAGGGTCACTCAAACATTTTCCCACACTCTTACATTCAAATGAAATAAAAGATATAAGTACATACACTTATGAACTTACACTTGATACTAATATCATTTTTAAAGAAAATTAACACACTTTGAATTTGGCCCATTCTATAAGAAATGATAAAATAAAAGAGTAGGAGAGAGAGTGAAAACATGACCCATGTGCGTAAATTATAAAATAAAGCTTTCTTTAATTTTCATAATAGTTTGCGAATAAGAGAAATTTTACAAGTATTATGAAATATCCCAAAAAGAAATATGTTACGTGTATTAAGAAACTAAGAATAGTAATTATTCTTCTTCAATACAATCCAATATTTTTTAACTAATTATTCTTGCAAAAAAAAACTAATATAATTGTTTATAAATTTAACATCCTAAACTCAAATTATATATGAAAGTATGAGTGAATCATGAAGTAGTTGACAGTACAGGATATCAATAATTATTTCTTATATGCAGATGAAATATAATGTTCCTTGCTACAATAGATGTTACTCGCTTATTCTTTAACGTTAAGCAGCGCCATGATTTCTTATATGATTAATATTGTATAATACTCATTCCGTCAGATGAAACGGGAAATAATATAAGATAAAATATATCATCAAAATTGTGGTCATTTTAGGGAACAACAGAGAATAAGGTATTTAGGCGAAAAGTAAAATGGAAATGAGTAACCTATTTTATCTTATAATTTTATATAAAAGTAATGTTACAATTTTTAAACCATAAATCGTATGGATATTAGACTCGAAAGAGAGATATCTAATGAGCATCAATCTTATATGTAAAAAAAGGGATTTATAAGTATTCAATTTTAGTTGGTTTATAATAGAGTGAAACTGTTGTGAAAAGATCAGATAAAGTTATTGAATTGGAAAAGGTTTTAATTTGCTTATGCACTTTGTTTTGACAACTTTTTTTTCTTTGATGTAAAAGATAATATTGAAATGTAGATCATATAGAGAACCTATAAAACACGCATACATTATACAAGTACTGCGTATTTATATTTGTTTACTATATAACATTATAATTTTCTAAATTAGTCTTAATGAATATTAAAACTTTAGTTCGCTTAATATATTCGAAAATTGCTTTTAGGAAGAAACTAATGAGTAAGGGTTAATGGTGGACCATTGGAGTCACTTGAGGTAGTCTTTGGGAGGCGAAAAGTAAATTGGGAAACCCTGTATAATACTCATTCTGTTAGATGGAATGGGGAATAAGGTATGATACAATCATACAATATATCATCGAAATTGTGGTTATTTCAAGTAGCAACGGGGAATAAGGTATTTAGGCGAAAAGTAAAGTGGGAAACCCCGTGTGATACTCATTCCATCAGATGAAATGGGGAATAAAATATGATACAATATATCATCGAAATTGTGGTCATTTCAGGTAGCAACGTGGAATAAGGTATTTATACCCTGTATGGTACTCATTTCGTCAGATGGAACAAACTTTCTATGAGGTTTCAAAAAAGGCAGTTTTCGTTGGCCGTGTGTCAAAAGTCAAGGAAAATCCCTATCGCATGGTGAGTTTGTATCTCTCGAGACCAGTTCTCAGTCATGGCCAATTTTATGTAGCCATTTCTATGTCACCAGTAAAAAAATGCCTAATAGTACTCTATATGAGAAAGAACATGGGAAGTCTAATACTTTAAGGCCATTTCAAGGAAAAAATGAAGATGTAATGTAGAGAGGGTTTCTGAGACGATTGACCCCCTCACTGATTATTGGGATGAAGACCAAGTTCATGCAAATTTTCTCCCTGTTGAGGTGGTTAAGATCCTTAACCTTTGCCATCTCAACCCTTGGATGAAGGCTTTGTGTGGGGCTACACCAAAATTGGTATATTCTATTAAATCAGGCCATCACTTTATTTTGATACAAATTTGATATTTTGAAAGTATATATCGAGACGAATCTAACAAGACCCCACATGACTATATTTTTCTTTACATAAAAATAACAATATATAGTGAAAGGGTATGATAGTGAATGAATAGTGTAAAAATCTCATTGTTACAATAGACTAAGAACGGAGGAAGTAGCTTCTTAATAATTTTTGTTTTGCTCTAAAAAGAAGTCTTCCAAAACATATGAGTATCATGTATCTGTTAAACAACTCTATAATTAATATAAAGGTGTATTTCTCTTACACACAAAGTTTTTGATCAAGTAGACGTAAAGAATCGTTTATACGTTTTCAATATAGCTAATATATAAACATTCTTATTGTACTAAAATGCACGGGTCCAAAACCTAGTAAAACTTAAAAGCGGCCCTCAGGCCTCAACATCCAGCAGTTGGTTTCAACTAAAAAAAGTCATGAGAGAGAAAGTGAGAGAGAGAGACTCCAGCACCAAGTCCACAAACACCCGAAAACATAGAAACCCTAGCCAAAGTTATCCAAAAATTCCCCAATTCAATTTCGTGAGTTTTGTTTCCATCCAAAATGTCAAAGCCTTCCTGAATTTTTCCATCATCTGTCTCATATCAGTATTTCCTGTGATTAATGGAACCCAGTTCCCAAATTTGTTTGTAATTCAGCACAAAAGTTTCCCTCAATTTGTTAACCAAATTTCTCGAAAAAAATTCTCAGATTCTCGAACGAAATTCTCAGTTGCCGAGAGTAATTTGTCTCAGCTACTGGATGTTATACAGATAATTTCATCTGTTTCTTATGTAGGAATTTCATTCCATTCTTTAGATTGGATTATAGGGTTCTTGTTTCTTCCATTCAAGTTTAAATTAGGCTTCCTGGCTAGGGTTTATAGGGTGTGTGCTTTCATTTTCATCTGTGGGCTTCGTGGTACTGTTCAAATGCCGGCTTTGTGTCCTCCTATTTCTTCGCGTTCCCTTAAAGGTGTTCTGCTTTATGGTGTTGCTGCACCGTTATTCTCAGAGTTCATTTTTGAAGTCTTTGCTATGTTTCATTTTTGGGAGTTCAAAATTTTTATATGGGGGGTGATTATGTGTTCAACTAATCATTACTCCCTGTTGGAATACTTTTCAAGCAATTTTACAAGTCTAAGCAGAAGCAGTGGATGCTGTGGCTCTCAATCCATTCATTATTTTGCATTTATTGCAAGCAGAAAGTTGGTAAGGAAATTTTATAATTTCTTCTTGTTAGATATGATATCAAAAGTAGAATTCTTGTTTGAAAGTGACGAAATAATCATCTTTATTCCATCTAATATAATTCCTTTGATGTTAATTTTGAGGTTGGAAAGTCCTTTTAGTTGTGAAATATTCATGATATTGGATGCTTTGAAGGAAATCGGATTCCTTATAAGGGGTATCATTATTGATTCTTCTTGGTTGATTAAGTATTTTGGCATCATCCTTCTGAGGACTTGGTTAATGATTTGTTTTCTACATCTGCTTGTTTTAGCTATCAGTTTTAGCCCTTTAAAATTCCCATCTTCTGATTTTGGAGTGGCTGTCCATGTAATGGATAACACAACGAAATCCAGTCTACACCTCAGAAGTTATTGGATTGGATGTTGTTGGTTGTATTGCAAAGCTTTGTTTTTCTATAAAAACTCCGATTTAGGCTACGAAAGCTATTGGATTGGAGATGTTTTAAGTCCATTCTTCAGCTCTCTTTGCCATATTATCAAGCTATTGTGCCTACAGCAGGCTTCCCATATAACCTTTATCATAATTTTTAGGACGTTGAAGTTCCTCCGTCTTAATTTCTTAAGAAAGTATTTCCTAGTGCATATTTCTCTTAAGTGTCGTTGTACTATTATAATGGTTGTTATTCACTCTAGTTTATACATTGTTACAATAAAGTCTAATGTTTTTCTCATATTGGCATTCCCTGAGTTCTCTCGTGTATTCCAAGTAATCTTTCAGAAGTTCTTTCTTATAATCAAGAGAGATCGAAGAGTTGTCTTCGGTAACCCGGATAATTCTAATCTAGGCTCAAGTAGTCTCTGTAATAAAGATATTCATTTGACTCTGTTTTCGCCTACTAATGGTTATGTCTTGAAAATAATCCTCACATTAGCAAAGCTCAGTTATTATTGTCAAATAATGATTGGTTTATCTGATTATGAAAATAGATGGGTTATGAGTTATGACCTTTTATTCTCTTGTTTGATCAATTGGATATTCAGGTTGCAAGTTAGAAATTTGTATATTAGTTATTATTGGATTCTATGTCAGAAGATCAACTGGAGTTTCTATAAGTTAAATAACCTCACAAGTCTAAAGAGTACTATTGTACTCTGTCGTGAATGTATGTGGAATAAGGTTTTTATAATCTCTCTTAAGATGAATGGTAGCCAAATATTCACCCTTTTGTGATTAAATAATGTCTATTGCATGTTGGAATATTCGTGGCAGTGCTAGAAAGAACGCTTTGGTAGAAACTCGGGATTTTTGTCTCGCATAACAATGTTAGAATTTTGATGCTTTGTGAAGTTAAATCACAATCCCCCCCCTCCCAAGCTATGATTAATCAATGTGGCTTCCACGCTTTTGACTTTATTCCAACTATAGGCTATTCTGGTGGATTATGGTTAATGTGGAAAACTTGTAGTATCCAACCATTCAGTCTCTCTATTATATATAAAGCTGCTAGATTTATATCTTGTTTGATTCATATTGCAAGTTCTAACATTAGCTATGTTGCCATTTTCATTTATGCATCTGCTAAGAAATAATTCAAGGAAGAATTTTGGTCTGAACTCATTACTCATGCCCTTTCTCTTCAACTCCCTTATGTAATATTAGGGGATTTTAATGAAATTTCAAACGCAAATGATAAAAAAGGGGTGCTACTGTATCTGCTTCTAGATTCATTACCATGAATAATATTTTGAGTAGTCTCCCTTGTGTAGAGCTGCCATTTTCAGGCCCTGGGTTCACATGGAGGAAAAAAAACCGGGTGATAACAACATTCATGAAAGACTTGATAGAGGTCTAGCATCAACTTTGTGGATTTCTTTATTCCCACAAGCTAGACTAATTCACCATGTCTTCACTTCGTCAGACCATTGTCCAATTGTCCTTAATTATCTCCCTTCTAATAATTCAAAGGCTCCTCCTTTTCGATTTGAAAAAATGTGGTGCCTTAGAAAAGATTATGACACCCTTGTAAAGAAAACTTGGTGCACCCATTTTGATGGTTCACATATGTTTAGACTAGTTAAAAAGTGTAAGTTATTAAAAGATAAGTCCAAGAATTGGAACAAGTCTCAATTTGGCAACATTTTTCGCCAATTAAGGAAAGTTGACGAACGTTTGCAGGAGATACAATCTTCCCTCCTAGCTGATCCTTCTAATCTTACCTATCAAACTAAACAAGATATGTTTCTTAAAAAACGTTCCAGTTTATTAACTTTTAGCAACGAATTTTGGAAACAGAAGAGTAAAACTGATTATCTTCTCTTGGGAGATTCTAACTCATCTTACTATCATACTCATGCGTCCATTAGACGTAATTGGAATCAAATTAAAGAAATAGTTTCTTCAACAGGTGAAGTAATCACCAAGCCCGGTGCTATCTCTCAAGAATTGACTAATGCTTTCAAAGCTAGATTCTCCTCTGATAGTTCAGTTTATTTTCATCCTGACTATGATTTTTCTCTTTTGGATAACATCATCTCTGAAGAAAATAATGTTTTCCTAACTTCGACAGTTTCTGGAGACGAAATTAAAACTGCTGCTTTTGATCTAGCCCCTGATAAATCCCTAGGGCCAGATGGTTTTCCCCCGTTCTTTTTCAAAAATCTTTGGACCCTAGTAGGTAATAGTGTAATAAGAGCAGTTCAAGCCTTTTTCCACTCTGGAAAAATCCTTAAAGAAATAAATCATACTTTTTTGGCCCTAATTCCTAAAATTGATAATCCTTCCTCTGCCAACCACTTCCGACCCATTAGCCTCTGTTCAACCATTTATAAAATAATCTCAAAAATCATTACTAATAGATTAAAGGAAGTCATGGGTCAGATTATCCATCCCCTTCAAAGTGCTTTCATTCCTGATAGGTTAATTCAGGATAATATTCTTATTGCCCATGAAATCTTTCAATCTTTTAAAACCAAATCAGGTTCTAATGGTTGGATAGCCATTAAACTGGATATGGAGAATGCTTATGATAGATTAGAGTGGAATTATATCTTTTCCACTCTTGATAAATTAGGTTTTTGTCCGCAATGGATAAGTTGGATCAAGGAATGTGTTTCTTCTTCATCCTTTTCTGTCTTAGTAAATGGGCTTCCAGGTGATAAATTCTCCTCTTCTAGAGGGATTAGACAAGATCTGTCTCCTTATTTATTTATTTTGTGTGCTGAGCTTCTCGCTAGATTACTTTCTTCAGCTGCTTCAGGTCCTACTAAACCAATTGGAGTTCCCATTGGTAAAACAGGTATGCGAGTTCCTTTTCTTACCTTTGCAGATGACACAATGATTTTTGCTAAAGCCACTAATTATAGTTGTCTGATCATCCGTCAAATTCTGGATAAGTATTGTTCGATGTCTGGTCAACTAGTCAATTATCATAAATCTTCTTTCCAATGTACTGCTAATATCTCAGAGGCAGAAAAATGTGATTTTGCCTCTATCCTTCAAATGCAGGAAACTAATGATCTAGGGGACTATTTGGGTTGCCCTATTATTCATTCTAAGGTGACAAAAGAAACCTTTAGCTCGTGGTAAGTAAAACGACTAGCCAACTCCCTAAATGGAAAGCCAATGCTCTTTCCCAGTGTAGGTCGGTTCTTCTCCAATCAAATCTTCTTTGCTAAGACTAGTTATCAAATGCAAAGTTTTCTATTGCCTAAATCTATTCTGGTGAATCTGGATAGAACATATAGAAATTTCTTTTGGAATAAGGAAACCACTAATAAATCCCCTAACCTTATTGGTTGGGATCGAATTTGCAAATCAAAATCGGCGGGTGGATTAGGTTTTCGTAAAGCTGAAGCTAACAACCAAGCTCTTCAAATGAAGCTCTTGTGGAGGATTGTTAAAAATGATAATAATTTGTCGGTCAAATTAGTTCGAAAAAGGTACATAAAAAATAATAGTATTTTTTTCTGTTAAAGCTTCTAAATCGGCTTCTTGGCAATGGCGTAACCTCCTAAGTTTACGTGATATTTTTAAAAAAGGTTTACGTTGGCAGATTGGTGATGGTAAAAGTATTAACTTCTGGATGGATAATTGGGTTTTTCAATATTCTCTAAAATCTATCATTACTTCTATCCCCGGTTCACGAAAATCAATCGTCAATAGATGTATTCTCGCTCTACGGGCAATGGGACTCTCGGATGCTTCTTTCCTTGGTCCCCCTCACATTGTTTTGCAGATTTGTTCTATTTATATCCCCTCTGAGTCCCAACCAGATAATCTCATCTGGGGCCTTACAGCTGATGGTGAGTACTCGGTTAAAAGTGGGGCTCTTCTTGCTCAAGGGATTCTTCCCTCCTCCTTAGAAAAAGTTGAGTATAACTGGATTTGGAAGCTTAATATTCCTCCGAAAATTAAACACTTTCTTTGGAAAGCTTGTAATGATGGTATCCCGTCTAAATTGCGTCTTGAGAAAAGTCATATTTTTTTGCCGCAACAATGCGTGTTCTACAGGCCATCTTTGTTTTGCCTGCCCTTTTACTTTAGATATCTTTTCCCATCTTAAGGCCTCGTTTGATTGGCCAAGCCCCCCTTCTTGTTTAGCAAATATAGATCTTACTTCTTTCCGTTCTGTTCTGGAAGCTTGTCTCTCGCTGTCGTCTAAATTAGAAATTTCACATTTTTTCTTTGTTTGGTGGTTTGGTGGTTTGTGTGGTTTTTCAGGAATAAGCTTGTTTTAAATGATGAAGTGGTTTCCTCCAGGAAGGCAAGTTTTATTATTAGTAATTTTGCTTCTTCGTGGTCCAAAGCTCTTACTTCGGAAGAAATGGGCTCTAAGCCTAATCTAGTTGAAAAAACCAAGAGTAATAAACCTCGCACAGGTCCTGGTTCGGCCAGGTCCCCCCTGCTCCTGGCTTCTGCAAACTTAATTTTGATGGCTCCAAATTAAATAACGGTAATGTTGCACTGAGCTTTGTGATCCGGGACTCTTCAGGTGATGCTCTTATGGCTGGAGCCCGTTCACTTGGTCCTAACATTTCCATCCTGCAAGCTGAAGCTTGGGGTTTCAAGGAAGGCATTATTGCGGCTTTGTCGCTTAATATTTGTAAGCTAGAGATTGAAGGCGATAATCTCGCTGTTATTAATGCTGTTAGGAATATCTGGAAAGTCCTTGGGAAATTAATAATATCATTTTAGATGTCAATGCTAATTTGCTTAAATTTGATATTTTTCAGGTTCAGCATTGTTTTCGGGAAGCAAACAAGACAGCGGACTTAATGGCGTATCAAGGGCACTCTCTCTCAGATCTCGTCTATAATTATCCTCCTTATGATACTGATTTTTCTCTTTTTGTCATGAGGATGTTTTAGGTTATTTTTTTGATTGAAGCCTTCCTACAAGTTTTCTCTCCTTATAAAAAAAAAAAATCCAGCAGTTGGTTTAATGTATACATATTAAACAGCGGAGAAAATGTATGAAATTATGGCGTGCCTTCTCGAACATGCAAACCTAGCTAATTAATAACTTGTAAGCAAAGTCGACTTTTGAATTTTGAATAAAACTTTTGAAAATTTCATGTGAACTCAAATCCGCACACAATATATAATTGTAACGTTAATACTTAATACATACAGCAGAACCACATCACATGCATGATGCATATAAAAGGAGTAACTAGGCCAACCCCAAAATCATACATAAATCAATAATCTTCCGGTAGTTAGTGGTTACAAACAAACAAAGAAATTGGAAGTTTGTGACTCAATTTTTCATTAGAAGGGAATATGAAAATAAGTAGAATACATCAAGTTTCAGAATCAAAGCTGCAGAAATGGCTGTCGTTGTTATTATCTCTGAGTCTCCTCTCCGTCTACCTTCCCCTCTCCTTCGCTGACCTTGGCACTGCTGCCCGTTACAATACACCGTATCTTCGTAAGTATTATTTGACCGATACATGCTTTATATTTCCTCTGTTTTTTTTTTCGAATATATGCATAATTTAAACTAGATACGTAGTTTAAAGAAGAAGGTTAAACGACACATATTTAAATAAATTAAAACTGAATAATCCAAGGCTTTCCCCGGTACCGATTTTTAAGTTACGTAAAACTATTTATTTGTTTACAATCTCTAATATTTTCTTACTGTATGTCCAACTCATATGATCCAAGTACTTAAAATATGGAGAAACTAATATTTTATGTTTGGTAGAAGTACTTTTTTTTGTTTTGAAGTGAAGGTAATACCTAATGCTAGATTGCTAGATTCTAGAATATTATGACTTATGACTAGTTATGAGCAACTTGCATTGTGTTATTTAAGAATATTTTTCAAGACGCTCAACTAGAATCTTGATGACCAAACTTTGTCAAGCTAACTAATTTCAATAATATCAACTTCTAGGTTATGGCTTCAACGTAGTTCCTATCTACAATGTACAACTTAGCTTGGATTAGTTCGAAACTTGTACAACTAATTAGAAAAGATAGTTTGAAATTTTCTACGTGATGATGACATGCATATAAAATTATATGTATTAACTCAAGTATGCTAGTCAATAATAATCACTTAAGTTTTATTATCAATGTCATGTAGTACAAGTTAATCTATTGTTAATTATTTATAATACACGCATGAACATGGTTGTATGGCTGTGCAGCAACCGCGTGTTACGGCCATGATGCGACGGTTTTTCCAGCAAACAGCCTATTCGCGGCGGCCGGAGAAGGGATATGGGACAATGGGGCAGCCTGTGGGAGGCAATACATGGTGAGTTGCATAAGTGCACATGCCCCTAATAGTTGTGTTCCAGGCAGCACCATCCAAGTCAAGATTGTTGACCGCGCAGCCACCGCTGTGTCCCAAGCCTCAAGTAGTGGGGCTGCCCTTGTCCTCTCTACTACTGCCTTTGATCAGCTTGTTAGGCCCCCTTCTGCCACGTCCATCAACATTATGTTCCGACAGTAAGTATTATTTTGCATCTATCTTTTGTATTTATTAGAGCTGATCAAAAAAGCCCGGCCTGGCCCGAATTTTGGACGGGCTTGGGCAGAATTTTTTGGCCCGCGGTTGGGCTCGACCCGATTTTTTTTTGCTTTGGGACGGTCTCTGGGCAAGCGAAAAATGACTTTTTAGTCTATTTTTTGGCCCGAAAAGCCTGCCCTTTTTGGCCTGAAATGACGGGCTTTGCGCATAAATTTTCGGCCTGGCCCGACCAATGGGCAATTTTTTTAAGGCTTGGCCCGGCCCATGATCACCTCTAGTATTTATTCTCCTCTTGTTCCTAACTAAATTAGAGTCTGTTTGGTTCACCAATTTTAGGCCCAATTAAACGAAATCAATTATCAATTTCCTTCCTGTTTGGTTCAATCCCTCATCAATACATTACAATTCACGATGGTAATGGATTCCCCTAATTTTTACTTCCTCTCTCCCTCGCAAGTAATAAAATTCATTACTTGGTGGTAACTGGTAACGATTACTATTCATTTTCATACCTTGGCTTAAACCAAACACTCAATAAAAATAGACATTTTTGTTACCATTCCCCTCCTATTTCCATTTCCTTTCCATTCCATATATTGAACCAAACAACCCTTAGACTCCTTAACCCTCACTCTCCATTTTTCCAAGTCAAAGTTTGGCCTTATAAAGTTCTTGATGAACAATATTCTTACACATTCTTAACAAAAGTCTTTAGTGGACATTTCAAATTATTAATTAACTTTAGAAAAAGATTCAGTACTTTATAAAAAAGAAACGAATATGAAAGGTTAATCTTATAAATCGTAAAAATTGAAGATTGAAGTTTAATTAGGAAGGTAGAGTGTAATTATATCTTGTTCGCTGCTGCACATTTGTTTTGTGAAAAACTTTAAAATTTGTACTCTTAATGACCTTTATGGTACATTGTAATAAATGGTGGTAGTGGACTAGTGGTAATGAATTCATGTATAGTTATATAGAAAGACTTAATTATGCCAACTACACTTATTAAACAAGCCATAATAAGTGTTAGATATATAGTAAAGCAGAATAACAAAACCTAGTAATGATTATCATTCTTCGAGTAAAATTGTCTACCTGGTTGTCACTACTCCTCACTACGCCCCTACAAGTGTCATTGGGCAGTGGCACCGAGGCATCATCGTTACTAATGGGGGCGCATGTGCTACTACGTCAACACTGCCCCATTATTCTTGGGAAGTCTTGAATTATCAGTGAACACTTACTTTTTAGTAATGTACTCAGTAATAATGGGTCATCTTGGGGACTAAACGAGCTTCGATCGCGACGAAACTTTGGAGTCCGCTATATCTTGGTCCAACAAAGATAATGTTAGAGACGGTTTGCCGAGATAAGGTCCAGAAGTATGAGATCATGCATAGCACTAGTGTCAGTGCCTTTTGGACTCTAGAGCCTTTCGGATGACTATTGTACATTATTCTAGAAGCTTATGGCTTAGCTCATCCTTGTACAAATTTGTATAGAGCATGTTAGAGAGGCCTTGTAGCTTAGCTTTGTATAGGGGGTAGTAGAATTCTCTAGAACATTGGAGGTGCTAGTGAGGCACGAAGAAGACATATTATTAGAGAGTTCACTTGTATTCTTCTCTTACTAGCAATGCAAAGCATTCTTTTCAAAGCATTCTTTTCAAAGCATCCTATAGGACTTTCTTCAGAAAAAAAAAGCATCCTATAGGAACATAGAAGGTTCCAGTGAGCTAGTTGTGTTGCAATTAACCGTTGCAAATAACAATAAATAAACTTACAGTATTGAGGATTGAAAAATGAATCGTTGCGACGTGGGAGAACCACCGTCCTAAAGACGATTTCGCGCTACCCTGGTGCAAGTAGAACCACTGCGATCGCCCTCCAAGATTAGCACAACACCATAGATTGTGTGCACTCATAAGCCACGGTTGGAGATCAGAACTCCCATAATCAAAGAGAAAAGGTTTTGAGAGTATGTTTAGGGTTTTTTTGTGTATTATTAACTGAAGAGAAGAACCGGATTTTATAAGATAAACAAATCAATGAAAAACGGAAAGACTAAAAATAAGGGAAGTAATCAAGGCAGAAATCTCGTATGTAACGGCTAAGAATCACGCTAATAACGGCAAGACGAGATTCTTGCAAATTAGTAACAAGTCAAAACTGATTGGGGTCCAAAAAGGACCACAGACCCACAGACCCACAGACCCCGCCCGCGCCGCGCTCCCCACGAGCCCGGCGCGCGCGCGCGTGTGTGGTTACCAATCCTTTTAGCCCATTACCAAATAAGATGTTCTAATGTACTTCCCTATATAAACAAAGGAGATACTTGCTATTTCTTCCATGTGGGACAAGGGGTATTTCTTACTTTGAGCATTATTGAACTTCCAACAATCCCCCCATAGGTTCCACATATGAGAAAAGAAAAGAGGAATAATTTGGGCAAGAACAAAACAATCGCATTAGTGTTAATGTCTTACAACTTGAATTAACACTTAGTGATATTAAGCTAAGGTCTCCTTCCCATTAAGTGACATTAGTCTTGAACTTAGTGGGGAGTAAGAAACTTATCACTCAAAACACACAATTATTTATGTAGACAGTTCTGATACTCCGTGAATAACAATGACGCCTTATACTGGCCATACGTCCAATAATACATGTATACTCATAGGTGTTGTAGAGAATCGACCCAAGCAATTCTCATAGGAAGCGGACGCACTTCCACACCTAAGTAGGTGAATCCCATCAAGTGTGAGCTACATCACACCACCAAACATATATATGGATATGGGTTCATTAAGAGCCTTTTGCTCATCCTCATTCACAATGTAGCAAGCACTTCCACAACAAACATCTAGGGATGGAAAAATAAATTTCAGTGCTTCCGAATTATTACATAATGTTCTCATTTGAACTCGAAATGAGTAGGAGTTCATTACTTACAATTCAATCAATGGGTCTCAAGCCCATCCCTTTCGATGTTTCCAAAACTAGTTTTCTACATAGGCCTTTCGTAAGCGGATCCGCGGTGTTTTTTTCTGACTTTACGTAGTCCAGTGATATCACTCCATTTGACATAAGGTCCTTAACTGCCTTGTGTCTTAGACGAATATGTCTTTTTTTTCCATTGTAGGCATGGTTAGGGGTGTAAGCGGCTGCAAAAAGTCCAGAGTCCAATCCAGTCCACTCCAAACTTATCGGACTGGACTGAAAATTTTTTGGACTGGACTAGGACTCAAATTTTCGAGTCCAAATATTTTCGGACTGGATTTGGACTCACCCCTTTGGAGTCCAATAAGTCCAGTCCAGTCCAAAAATATATTTATATATAATATATATTTAATATTTATATATATAATGTATATATATTTAATATTTATATATATAATATAAAAGATGTATGTGACTTATTTTATGGAATGAATATAATGAGCTTAATTTTTCAAATTCAATTATGAGAAAACGTTGTGAATCATTGAATCTAAATCGGTGGGAAAAAATAATATAATAATCGGATTGGACTGGATTCGGACTCAAGAAAAAATTATCGGACTAGACTGGACTGGACTCAAAAAATATTTGGATCGGACTTGGACTCAATTTCTCGAGTCCAAAAAACTTTGGACTGGATTTGGATTTGGCAAAGTCCAATCCAGTCCAATCCACTTACACCCCTAGGCATGGTTGTTTGCAACAACAATAGCAGCTTGCGAATCACAATGCAAAGCAACTGAAGGAGTTGGCTTCCCCCACAGTGGAATATCTGCAAGCAAGTTTCTCAACCAATCTGCTTCATGACCTGCCAATTCAAGAGCAAAAGATTCAGATTTCATAGTTGACATGACAGTACAAGATTGCTTACATGATTTCCAAGATACAGCTCCGCCACCTAGTGTAAAAACATAGCCACTAGTGGAGTTAATTTCATCATTACCAGATACCTAGCTGGCATCAGAAAAACCTTCCAAAACAGCTGGAAAGTTAGAGAAGTGTAAACCCCAATCCATGGTACCTTTAAGATACCTAAGCAACTGTCGAAGAGCATCCTAATGATCTTTGTTGGGGTTATGAGTGTACCTGCTTAGTCTACTTATCGCATAAGTAATATCAGGTCTTGTGTCATTCATAAGAAACATAACACTTCCAATAACTTTCGCATACTCAGACTGACATACTGGATCACCCTTATTTTTCATTAAATGAAAACTTAGGTCATAGGGGGTTCTGACTGGATCAACATCAAATGATCGAGTTAAACTTTTTAAGAAGTTTTTCTACATAATGAGACTGATTTAAACAAATACCACTTGAAATTCTTTTAATTTTAACTCCCAAAATAACATCATGTCAGTCGCACCCATGTCTTTCATTTCAAACTTTGAACTCAAGAAATTATTTGTCTCATTGACACGATTCAAGTCAGTACCAAATATTAGCATGTCATCCACATAAAGACAAATGATAACAAATCCAGAAGTATCATGCTTAGAGTAAACAGAAGAGTCACCTTCATTTACATGAAAGCCGTTACTTACCACAGTTTTGTCAAATTTGTCATGCTATTGTTTCAGAGCTTGCTTAAGTCCATACAATGACTTGACCTATTTACAAACTTTATTTTCTTGATCAGGAACTAAAAACCCTTCAGGTTGAGTCATGTAAATTTCTTCCTCCAAATCTCCGTTCAAAAATGCAGTTTTCACATCCATTTGATGCACAATAAGATTATAAATGCAAGCTAGAGCTATTAAAGTTCTTATTGTTGCAATTTTGATGACAGGGGAATAAGTATCAAAATAATCTATTCCATGTTTTTGAGTAAATCCCCTGACAACAATTCTAGCCTTATACTTGTCAATGGATCCATCAGGCTCAACTTTTTCTTGAAGATCCACTTACAAGTAATGGGCTTGCAATCTCTAGGCAAATCAGTCAATTCCAAAGTTGTATTACTTAGCATTGAATCAAGTTCATTATTAATAGCCTCTTTCCAAAATATTGCATCAATGGACCTCATTGCCTCATCATAAGTTTTAGGATCGTCTTCCAAAATGAAAACAGAGACAAAATCACTGTCAATCAAATAAGGTTCATTGAAGACTGCATCAATTAACCGTTTCAAGTAACAATAAATAAACTTACAGTATTGAGGATTAAAAAATGAATCGTTGCGACGTGGAAGAACCACTGTCCTAAAAGATGATTTCGCGCTACCCCGGTGCAAGTAGAACCACCGCGATCGCCCTCCAGGATTAGCACATCACCATAGATTGTGTGCATTCACACGCCACAGTTGGAGATCATAACATTGCCCAAAAACAGAGAGAAAAGGTTTTGAGAGTGTGTTTAGGGTTTTTTTTGTGTATTATTAACTGAAGAGAAGAACCGAATTTTATAAGATAAACAAAGCAATGAAAAACGGAAAGGCTAAAAATAAGGGAAGTAATCAAGGCAGAAATCTCGTATGTAACGACTAAGAATCACGCTAATAACGGCAAGACGAGATTCTTGCAATTAGCGACAAGTCAAAATTGATTGGGGGTCCAAAAAGGACCAACCCACAGACCACGCCCGCGCTCGCCACGAACCCGAGCCCGGCCGGCGCGTGCGCGAGTGTGGTTACCAATCTTTTTAGCCCATTACCAAACAAGATGTTCTAATGTACTTCCCTATATAAACAAAAGAGATACTTGATATTTATTCCACGTGGGACAAGTGGTATTTCTTACTTTGAGCATTGTTGAACTTCCAACAAGTTATGCCTTTGTTCTCACACTTAGCCATTTTAGTAGCCTGATATAGCCAAGTCAGCATCTCAAATGCCCTAATTAGTTGTTCGATGGAAGGGTGACACCAGTGAGCAGCGTGTAGCGATGAAAGGACCCGTCTCCAAGTGACAGGGTGCTTTCTGGCGTTTTTTAATTTGTCTATGTATTTCAAAAGATTATCCATTTGAGCATGTGAAGTATGATTTGTTTTGGGAGTTTAGTTGGGTTTAATTTCTAAGGAATGTATGCAATTTCTGTTTTGCAGGGTATCATGATGATATGGAGATCAATAGACCTCCACATTTTAAAAGAAAAGTAATAGAGAATATATACAGAATATTCTCTTCCTAAATTAGGATATATTTTTTTAAAATATTATTTTTACAAGTCTTTTAGTTATCCTAATATGATTAGGACTATCATTGTAACTCTATAAATATTGATCAATGGATATACAATAGAACAGTGGAGTTTAAATTATCTTACATGATATCAAGAGCATGTTAGATCTTGGAATTGTCGAGAGAAAATTTTCTCCTATCAGTGGGTTGACAGATTACCGGCTCAATTCGCAAACAATCCTAAAAGCACAAATTTTTTATTTATTTCCTTTGGGACGTGTGGCGCTCAATCACACTTTCGCTATTATTTTTTCTAAAATCATTGCGCCAACCAATCTACAAAATTGCTGCAAGTGTTTATTGATCCCGTACAATCCAATGTACATGGTAGTATAGTGCATCCACATACAATCCATGTTCTTTTCTTTAAGAGCGTTCTCATTTAACTAAATATTTTCTGTGTTTGATAAATTAATGTAAGTGTTATAACGAGAGCAACAAAGCAACGAAAAATTAAACAACAATCGACACACGAGTGTTAGCTACGTCCACATGCAGAGGAGAAACCATTTTTATTATCTTTGAGAAGAGAGAGTACATAAAACAGAATAATAGGAGTATAAGTTAACTAACAGTTTTACATAGTACCCTTCTAATTAACCTAAACAGAGTAGGCCAAAAATAAGGCCCAAAACATAAAAACGGAAAGCAAGCCCCGTATATTATAGGCCCAAAATAGACCCCATGCTGGATTGTTCAAAACGCCACACTATAGATTCAAGGCATTTGCAACAATAAGTATGTATCGGTGGCAGGTCTAAAATTAATATATCTAGCTCCTCTTTGTTTTGTTTTTTTTTATATAGTACAATCTCGATTTTATTTAAAACAAATAATACAGTCTGAAACTATAACATCAATAATGAACTAGGGCCTAAGGTACAATTTGCACCTCAAATATGGGGGTAAAGACGTAAAGTTATACCATTTCACAAACTCCACTCACGAGCTCAAGTATAGAGCACATCATGCAAAAAAATGGTGAGAAGGTGTATCATACATTCATACTCTATGTACACTTAAATTCTAGTGAAGTGTACGCAGAAGACAATGAGCTAGACCAGGGCCATCTCGTACAATTTAGTGGCCCTGTACCAAATTAAATTATAAGGATTGAATTAGTGGCCTGTTATTGAAAATTCTTGGTGAATAGGAAGAGACGAAAGAGTCATTAATGGGGTTTTTTTAGAATAAGAAGAAAATAAGCAAAACACCAGATAGAAATTAACTTATTTGAATCTGCATTCACACTCAATAAATTGGAAAGGAACAACCGAAAATTAACTAATAGAATTGGGTCCTTATATTTTGAGAGCCCTCTGCAGTTGCTCACCCTGCACATGACCTTAGTCGCCCCTGAGCTAGACAGGATATAACTAAACTTGATTTCTACCCTTTGCACTAAACCCAAAAAGAATAAAGAAAAAAACTTTACCACCCGGTCATATCCACTTAAATTCTAGTGAAATGTATGCAAACTAGACAGAATAGAAGAAAAACATGGTTAATTATTTATATCAACGGTCAAACTTGCATGAATGAATAAACTAAAAGATTTTTCAAACTTTTTTTTTTATTTAGTTTTAACAGTCTAGATAGAAGACGGAAGGAAGAAAAAAAGGAAAAGCTCATAATGTCAAATGGGTGCTTAGCTTGATTATCACACTCCTATGAACATGCATTATTCCTATAATCTAATACCTATGTTATCTATACATATATCTAAAACCCAAAGCAACCAAATGTCATGTTGCCACATGTACCCCCCTCCCAAACAAATGATACAAATTGTAATCAACAAAAATGTATGTGTGAAGACTCGAACACGCAACATCTCATTTGAAATACGAAGACACTAACCAACTATTCTACAATAGTTTTTTGGTTTCTATGGGAAAAACAAATCTATATACATCTAAGATTAGGAATAGACTACCAGCAACGATGAGACCAAGGAACCAAAATACTAGGCCGACACCCATGCACAATCAACAAAACAGCCATGTCCAAAATGTTGGCCAGCTTCCATCACCCCCTATGAATTGGATTAATAGACCAGAGACAGGAAATAACATGCATTTTTGGCAGCAGCATATGTCATCGCAAAAGCAGCTCAGGCCATGGTACCAAACTAAGACACCACCTCCACTTTTCATTATTTAGTAACTGTTGCACAATTAAAATCCCCACAATTACAACTTTTCGAACTTTTCAAAAAAAAGCTTTTCAAAATTTTATAACATCCGTAATTAACACTACTACACCGTTTCATTGCATCGATTGTATTCTTACACATCAACCTACGTTAAAAAAAATTATAAGTAATTATATATTTATATATATGTACTCTCTTGACACCGAGGTTATACTGATGAATAATTCATGTTATAATTTATTATGTAGAAAATTTAAAAAGAACTCGAAGATCATCTAATTTCCTAAGCACAATCCAATGCCTATAACTCTTTTTTTTCCACTTTTATCAAGTGTTTGATTTAACACTTCAAATTCACATTGATAAATAATTAGGGGCATCGCCCGAGCCAACAACTAGTTATATATTCAAAAGGCTTAGCTTTTTTATACAGAAAAAAGGGCTTAGCTTTTTAAAAGATTTAGCGATGTGATTTCTACACTTGAGAGTTGAGACAATATTGTATAACGTCTCACATGATTCGACAATTTCTTTCAAAACTAAAAAGTGAAAAAGGTGTCAACAATATCAGAATTTGATACATTCCACTTCTTATTAGATAGATCGAAGGAAAGAATCACATGCTTCAACCAGTATAATTCTTTCACATCCATTTGATATTACAATTTTTCCTCATATCCCCTCATCTTTATAACACCACCCCACTTGGAGGGTAAAAGAGGCAACGCTATTTCACGACAAGGAGTAAGGTATTCCTAATTTAACAAAGGATTTTGAGAATAAACTTGGAGAAAATAGGGGATTTTACGAAGAGTGTAAGAGATATAGAGTGATTTAGTAAATTCTAAGTTATAACAATTAGAAATTTCGACTTTCTTATTTCACGACCCTATGACTATCGCAATAGCTATAGTAAATGTAGATCATATTATTGCGGGATTGTATAGGTAAGTCGTGCAATGTTGTAGGCTTGTAACCATTAAATAGCGTTTTCATTGGTCCACGGAAAATATGTCCCATCCTCCCTGGGAAAGCGAGAGATTGGTGGTAGCTATATAACTAATGAACATGTGCTTCCTATCAAACATGTTGGTAAACGCAGTATTCCTATTTCTAGAACATAAAACGTTCTTCGGAAAAAGTAATTTTCTCTCAATCAAACACTCTCTAAGTGGCCATTGACGTATGGAAGACAATTTAGTGGCCCATAAAGCAGCAATTGTTCTTAACCACTTGAAAACATACAAAAAAAAATTCCATAATTTTTTTGGCATGGGTGTTCATGTTGACTTGTTGTGATGGGCACCTAATTACTTATCTAATTTGCTTGTACTACTTGCTCAGCACCATGCTAGCAGCAAGTGAAATTATGCAGTCACTGGCTCACTCTTCTAGTTCTAGTAGTTGTAATAGAGCTACTGTAAATATCATCAAAGTAATTCATCAGTTAATTTTTCCAATTAGCCAAGATGAGTGAAGTCTATTCCTGAAGTTAACTATCCTATTTCTCTTGGATTTCATGTCTACGAGCCTCGAAACTGTGTCCAAGTTGCTCATAACTTGGCTCGGATCTCTTCCAGGGTTAATTAGCATATGCTTTAATTAGCCGGATGGCTCTGATCTCTTCCAGGGTTAATTAGCAGATGCTTTAATTAAGCGGATCTGCAAGTTGTGAAAAAAGGGATTAAATTATACTTCATTCTCATTAGTATTATTGATTACCGCCTACCAAATGAGACGTAAATGTTTTTTATACGGTGTGGATAAGGGCCGACTTTTCAACCAATCACAACTACATGATATAAAAATCTACTACATAGCCAAGCATTGTTTAGTCTAACGAAAAGGTTTGAATTTCACAACCTTAAATTTGTAGGATCCAACCACACTAGAGGCACTTTGGAATTCCCTTACCCTTCCCCCCCTTTCTCCCAAACACTCCCAAGGGGCTTGCCTAGTCCAGGTACTTCTGAGAGATTTCGGTGTGGCAAGGCACTTTTCCTCTAGGTACAAAAGGAGTTGAAGAGAAATTGCAGGCGTAGTGAAACAGATTGCTTTACCGCCTGAACTAATATCTAGGCTCGTTACAATTATGCAGTGGTGTCAGGGGTGCACAGTCAGAAAAGGGCGGCTGTGCCAGGCTCACAGGCCGACTGTGTGCCTTTCTGGTGGTTGCACTGAAGCATGCTTCCTAGGTGCATGGTAGCTCAATCTTAGCTTTTGAGGCAACATGCTCCTGCATAATCTCACCTATATATAACAGTATTCTATCTTCCTTCAATCCATGACTGACCCAGTTTATTCTGGTGGAGTATTAGAACTGAAAGGAAGTCTAACAAAGAATTAAATGGAAGAGAGTAACTATGTCAGGAAGATAAGTATTAACAGCTGCAGAGAAACTAGTATTTGGATCTTTTAAGTATCAGTGTGGGAGAACTTTTCAACAGGTAGACATCAAAAGATTTTTTCTTCTGCAATGTTGAGTGGCTTGAGCCCAAAATGCCTTAAGGTACTACAATGTTTTTGGCAACTGCCTACCTCTGTCTAAATTAGGTGATGGCTCCATAATACTTCCTTCGTTTTTTTTATAGATGCTACATAGAGAAATTGGGGAGTTTTTAAGAAAGGTAGAGAGAAAGTTGGGAGACCACTACTTTTTTGAATAAAAACATTTGTTAAGGAAAAAGTATGGGTTTTTTTAAAGGAATAAGTGGGGGCCACCAACTTTTTAATAAGATTTTAAAATCTTTATGGTGAAAAGGGATCCATTTATGGACTTATGGTATATAAGCCTCTATATTTAAGGAAAATGTAAGCATCTATAAAAAAACGAGGAAGTATCAAATATCCAAAATTCAAATGTCATTATTACTTATTGTAGCGAATGCTCGGATGCACATGCTGTGGCTAGTTCTTCTGTAGCTTTTATCATCTTTGAGTGTGCCTACATCAAGACTCATGCTATACCTAAGGGGTGCGTATCTACATTTACATACATTTCAGAAGCTACGGTGGAATGTGAAAGCATCCATGGATTCTAGAGGCTGGCAGAAATTGCAGGATGCCTAAGCTTATTGAAGCACTGTCTTCTATAAAGTTGAAGGAGGATTACACACTCCAAATTTTATCACTGAATGTCTGAACCATTGATACCGGAAACGTGGTACGTGGCCCACGTTTCACGTTCCCGAGGACGCGTCCCGGAACACGAAACGGGTACGTGGTACGTGGGACGTAGGCTAGGAGTCCATCTCGAGGCTGCGTTCCGCGTTCCCGTTTCCGTACCACGTTCCGAACGTTCTCCGTTCCTTGTAACAATGGTCCGAACACGAGGCCAAGAGAAGAGAATCACAAAGACTCAAAGCCACAAAGATTGGATAACCTCATAAAGAGAAGTTTTACTTTCAACAACTCAGAGGACTAATGGCCCATTTGATAGTCAGTAATTGATGGTGCTAATAGTTTTCATTAGGGAAAATTGATTCTAATAATCCAACTTTTACCCAATTCGCTGAATTTAAGGATTGGATAACCTCATAAAGAGAAGTTTTACTTTCAACAACTCAGAGGACTAATGGCCCATTTGATAGTCAGTAACTGATGGTGCTAATAGTTTTCATAATAATCCAACTTTTACCCGATTCGCTGAATTTAAATCCCACCATTTGATTATTTTCGAATAATCCTAACTATGAAGGATAACTTCTCAAAATAATCCAAACTCTTATTTTTCTTGCATACAGTAGATCCAAAACGGATTGGTGATGGTAAGAAAATAGAAGTCCATATTATTTTGAGAAGCTACCCCTAAAAGTTGGGATTATTAAAAAATAATCAATAGGTGGGATTAAATTAAATGAACTGGCCAAAGATTGGATTATTAGAACAATTTTTCAAATTTACGCATAATTGTGCGTAGCAAATCCCAAGGAAGTTCAACTCCGAATAGGCAAATACTTGTTTTTCTTCATAAATTTATATTACCACACCATCGCCGTCACACTCAAATCTTTAGTATCAGTTAGATTTTTCAACAAGATTGTCTTTTTTCAGCAATGTCGAGCGCAAAATACCTCAAGGACTGGATTGTTTTTGGTGTCTAACGATGATACAAACACTAATAACTACATCTGTTCAATGTAAGTGATGGCTCCATAATATCAAAATATCAAAAATTCCAATTTAATTATGGGATATTATCTCAGATAACCCTGACATATAGGCCTTTTTCCCAAATGACCCTGACATATTTTTTTTTCCCAGATGACCCTAAACTTGTATTTTGTCATTAAACCTAACGGAATTGTTAACGGTGTTAACTATTTTCAAACTAAAATACTTACAGCCTTTTTTTTAAAAAAAAAAACCCAAACTCATCTCTCTCTCTTGTTCTTCCCAAACTCATCTCTTTCTCTCTCTTGTAAATTCAAACCAAAAAGCTAGTACTACTATATTCAATCAATACTTTCATCCACTGTTAAATTCACCAGAAATCGAATCAAACTGGGGCAGCAAATTTGGCGCCTTTCAATTAAAATTGCTGGTGTGTCAAAGAAGAAGAGCAACTCACTCCAATTTTGCAATTTGTAATCTGCAAATATACTAGAGTTTAAACCCTAAAATCACTGCAATATAACAGCAACAAAAGTAAGAGAGGAGAGAGAGAAAATGATGCTGAGAACACCACCTCTGAAGAAACAAAGGCCCGATTGTTTGAATTACAAGGAAATTTACATAGCACAATAACCAATTTTTCCAACAGATTCCCAATTGCTGTCCATTGAAGTGGCCACCCCCAAACTTACCCAAACACAACTCACACACACGCAGAGGAGGGAGAAAATGTGAGTCTTTGAAGCGGCGACGGGAGGGCTAGTGGATGGGCAGCGATTCGCGGCGGCGAAGGGCGGCAAGCAGAAGAGCAGGTGGTGGTGTGCAGTGGTGCACGTGGGGTTCATCGGTGGTGGTGGAAAGGTGGAGGAAAAAGAAGATGCTGTTGGGTTCGTCGGTGGTGGTCGAAAGGTGGGGGAAAAAGAAGATGTTGCTCGATTGTTGCCCAGATTTCAAACCAACAAAAGCTTGTGGCAGCAGCAACAAAAAAAAAAAAGAGGAAAGAAAGTTGCCCAGATTTTTGGGGCTTGAATTATGCTCGATTGTTGCCCAAATTTTAGAGTCGAATATGCCTAGATTTTTGGTCGAATCTTCTGCTAATTTTGGGTTGTTCGAATTTGGGGCCTTTTGTGTTCGATTTGGGGTTGTTTAGGGTTCGAATTTTGTACAGTTTTTGGTGATGGTAGTGTGGAGACGAAGAACAAGAGAGGGAAGAAGATGAAGAACAAGAGAGATAATCTGGTTTAATTAAAAAAAAGTTAACACCGTTACATATCCCGTTAGTTTTAATGACAAAATACAAGTTTAGGGTCATCTGGGAAAAAAAATATATGTCAGGGTTATTTGGGAAAAAGGCCTATATGTCAGGGTTATTTGAGATAATATCCCTTTAATTATTACAGCTAATCTTTGATGCACTAGCAGTGACTAGTTCTTCTGTGGCAATCATCTTTAAGTGCCTACATCAAGGTTTATGCTATACCTCTTTGAGAGCATTGCATCGGAAAAGGTAAGAACTAAGGGATGTGAAACTGAATTTGCATATATCTTCAAGTGCCTACATCAAGGTTTATGCTATACCTCTTTTTGAGAGCATTGAACCGGAAACGGCAAGAACAGGGATGTGAATCTGAATTTGCATAAATCTCAGAAGCTAGTATGATGAACAAGAAAGCATCCATGGATAGCAGAGGCTGGCAAAAATTGCAGAATGCCTAGGCTTAAGGTCAGACCAGAAAATACTTATTGAGGCAGTCGCTCTCAAGAAATTGTGCGAAAATGCCGAGCAGGCTGGCAAAAGTAGGGAAAAGGAGAAATGATGAAGAAATAGGTAATATAGCTAATTTCATCTTCGCCTAAAAGTCTTCTTCTCCCTCTCTTTCGATCTAAAGAAACCTAAACTACAGAGCACAATTGGCGATGCCTATGGAGAAAAAAGAGAGATCTACCTCCTCATCTACAATTTAAATGGTAAACTTTGTATTCATTAAGCTATGTTACTCAGAATTTCATTTAGCCTCAATCACCATTGTCGAAACCTTGACACTCTGACAAGGGTATGGAGACACTCAAAACTTCAATATGGACCAAAAATTTGGAAAATTTACATATAATAACCAAGTCGGACACTTGGAAACAAACCCGTGTATGACATAAACACACGAATCCGATATAATAGCAACGTCTGTATATGAAACTATGTGGACCAGATAGAAGTGTCTTAAATGTACATTTTCACAATTTTCTTTTCCACCATATGAACAAGGAAGTTTCCCAAGTAAATGTAATACTCCTTAAAATAATATCTAAACCAGTTTACAAGAGTATGACAACAACTGATTGTGAAGAACACAAATTACAAGAATACAAGTATATACAAGAATTAACATGAAATATCTCACAATACTCTTAATCAATAATATAAAAAAGATAACCCACAAAGTAGAATCAGAAAGGTTGAAGAACAGGTCTTTTACCAAGTCGTTTGATCTCTTTATCCATTCCACCAGTAATCATCAATCCAAACATCTTAAAATCACATAAAAATGACCAAATTGGATGCCCAAATGTTGCAGGAACATTTCTTTCAACAAAGAAATGACTATACCAAGCAAATCCATATCCAATTAATGGTGCTAAAAGCAAGAATTTCCAGTTGAATAACAAAGAGTATATAAAGATGATAATTCCACTAATTGTACCTGCAAAATGCAAACGCCTTGTTGATGGTTTAGAGTGTTGACTCATGTAAAACGCCCAGAAATCATCTAAGCTCCTAAAGTTCATGACTTTAAATTAGTTTGAGTTGAAATAATGAAAACCCAGATCACAGATTTGATTTTCAGATCGAAAATATTAAGTGGGATTTTTGGAGATTCGATGCTTGAACAATTGGGTTTTGATAAAAAGATTTGGGAGATTTTTGGGTGGGTATGATATTCAGGTATGAGAGCACAATTAAAAAAAGAGTACTCTAAATTAAATTTCAGCTTTTTGGAATATCACTATATCGGATAAGTGAATGATAGACAATCTGGCCCACCAAAATAGGACAAATATTTCTTAGGGTTTTTTGTTTTTTCTTGGGGGAGAGATAAAGATTTGTGGAGAATTTGTATCAACTTTGGTTATGTTTGGCGAAGTGTTTCAGGTTGTTATAATTCTCAGTATTTACTAATTGAACTCTTAGAGAGATTGAGAGAGAAAAGAGGAAATTTTAGCTTTTCATTATTTGTGAAATGTCTGAATGAATACAAAACTACAGTTGAAATGAATTTATACAAAGTAATAACAATTGCCACGTAGGAAAGACCCACAAATCATTGCTGCCATATAGGAAAGATCCAAATATTATTACATCCAAAATATCTAGAGCTCATAACTAACTTCCTGAAATCCAGGAAAGTTAGTTAGGAAGTTAGTTAAGTGGATGCACGTGCTTAGCAGCATGACAGGAGCATGACAGTACAAGAAGCTACTGAGATGTAACTTCTACTGAGTTGTAGCTTCTAGAACCAAGGCTGAACACTGAGTTGAACCTGCTCCAACTGACTGAGCTGAGCTTGCTTCAGCAGCTTTAATAACTTCAATACCCCCCCCCCCTCAAGCTAGGGGTGGATGAAGAAGCCATTCCTAGCTTGGTCATGAGCTTAGAAAGTTGAGGTGATGGCAAATTCTTAGTTAGCAAGTCTGCTAACTGGTCACCAGTTGAACATAAGCAAGCTCAAGTAGACCCTCCAGTATTTTATCTCGAGTGAAGTGTATATCAATTTCAATATGCTTGGTTCTCTCATGTTGGACAGGATTTTTGCCCAAGTGAATAGCTGATTGGTTGTCACAACTGAGCTTAACTGGAGTTAAATCTGTGACTCCCAGTTCAGTGAGTGACCTGACTAACCAAGTGAGCTCTGAAGCTGCAGCAGCCATAGCTCTATACTCTGCCTCAGAGGAGGACTTAGAGACTGTGGACTGCTTCTTAGATTTCCATGAGATAGGACTATTGCCTAAGAGCATCACATACCAGTAACTGACTTCCTGGTGTTAGGGCAAGCAACCCAGTCAGAATCTGAATAGCCTTGCAAAGGGAGCTGAGTGGAAGCTTGTAGCATAATCCCCTGACCAGCAGTGCAAGCAACATATCTTAAAAGATGATGCAAGGCTTGAAAATGATGAATTTTGGGTGCATGAAGAAACTGACTCGGAGTTTGAACTGCAAAAGATAGGTCAGGTCTAGTATGGGTTAAGAAGTTTAGCTTCCCCACTAAACATATGTATTGAGAGGGATCATGATAGAATTCACCATGTTCTGCCAATAACTTCAAATTTAATGGCAATGGTGTCTTGGCTGTCTTGGAAAGATCTAAAGAGCATTCTGTCAACATCTCTTTAGTGAACTTTCTCTGGCTAAGAATGATTCCATAAGGCAGCCCTGAAACTTCAATACCAAGAAAAAAACTTAGAGCACCTAAGTCCTTGATACTGAATACCTGATGTAAATGCTCCTTGAGTGAGAGAATAAGACCCAAATTAGGCCCTGTGAGGATGATATCATCCACATACACAGCTACAATACACATGCCATCACTAGACTTGTTTATGAAAAGAGAGTAATCATTTTTGCTCTGTGTAAACCCTTGCTTCTCCAGTTCTGAATTCAACCTAGCAAACCACTGTTTGCTAGCTTATTTGAGCCCATATAGTGACTTGATCAATTTGCACACCTTGTTATCAGAATTGGGAACACCCTCAGGCATTCTCATATACACTTCTTCTTCCAAGGTGCCATGTAAGAAGGCATTATTTATATCAAGTTGATGTATTTCCCACTGATGGCTTGCTGCAAGTGCTAAAATACATCTAATAGTTGCCATTTTCACAACGAGAGAGAAGGTCTCAAAGATAATCCGGACCATACCTTTGTGTGAATCCCTTAGCTACAAGCCTAGCTTTATATCTTTCCAAGCTACCATCTTTCTTCAGCTTGACTTTGAAAACCCACTTACAGCCAATTGCTTTCTTTCCTTTAGGCAAATCTATCACCAACCAAGTGTGATTAGAAGCCAAAGCTTCCAACTCTTTGTTCATTGCATCTACCCATTCTGGATGTTGGGATGCTTCAAGGTAGCTAACAGGTTCTGAGAGAGTAGAAATGTGAGATATAAAAGCTTTGAAAGAAGCTGGGAAATCTTCATATTTGACTATATTGCACCAGTGAGTAGGAGTAACTGTGCAAATATAATATGTCATCCATGCTGGCTGATTATGAGTTCTAGTAGATCTCCTTGATGATGAACATGTTTCAGGAATAGAATTAGGAATAGAAGGTGATGAATGTGTTTCAGGAATAGAAGAAAATTCAGCTTCAGATGAAGAAAATGAAGGATGATTAGGTATTTCAGAAGATGTATGAGAATAAATTGGAGATGATGTTTCATTGAGAGAAGTATCAGCTATAGGAACAAAAACATCAGGTAAGTCAATAGGCTCAGTGAGATCTAGTAATGTATTTGAGGGAATGAAAATGGAAGAGGAAGAACTGTTTGATGCATTAGACAGATGAAATGGCAGGTGTTTTTCATGGAAAGTTACATCTCTAGAAACAAATACTTTATTAGTTTCTAGATTAAGTAATTTGTAAGCCTTTTGGCCTACTGGATATCCAATAAGAACACAAGGAACAACTCTAGAATCAAATTTAGTCCTATGGGTTTTGATAGTAGAAGCAAACCCAAGACATCCAAACACTTTTAAGTGTGTCAAATCAGGCTTCTTACCATATAATTTTTCATAAGGTGACAGAAAACCAATGCGACTCAAAGGCATTCTATTGATCAAGTGAGTAGCAGTAAGTAAGCACTCTCCCCAGTACTTAGATGGAATCTTGGAATGAAATAAAAGAGCCCTAGCAGTCTCAAGGAGATGCCTATGCTTCCTTTCAACCACACCATTTTGCTTTGTGGTGTATCTCGTGCGCCTTCTCTCGGTGCAATATGCCATGAGTATGATAAAGAGAGAGTATCCTTCCCTCACATAACTCTTTAGCATTATCTGTCCTAACACACTCAACATTGAACTGTGTATGAATCATAGCTATCAAGTACTCCAAAATCTCAATTGTATCAGTTTTATTCTTCATGAGAAATGTCCAAGTGTGCCTAGACATGTCATCAACAATAGTGAGAAAATATGTACAATCATCATATGTTTTGACCTTATATGGTCCCCACACATCCAAATGAAGCAACTCAAAACACATAGAACTAGTGCTTGTGCTAACAGGAAATGATTTCCTTGTTTGTTTAGCTCTAGGACATACTTGGCATATGTTGTCAGAGCAACAATTATTAACCGGAAACTTAGAATTCACATGATGCAGCTTGTTAAATGGCAAATGGCCAAGTCTCAGATGTCAAAGCTTGGCTTCTTCTTGGACTGCTAAGTTGACAGAAGGCTGACTAGAGTTGTCTCCAACTTCAACTACATAGAATCCACCATCCAACTTACCAAGAACCAGATAATCTGTCTGTAAAGGCCCCTGAAGTATACACTTATCATGTGAGAATATGATAGCATAATTCATATCTGCACACAGCCTATGTGTAGATATTAAATTAAAGTGTAAACCTGGAACATGTAATACTTTGTTCAATATTATTCCATTCTCCAATTTCACAGTGCCTATGTGTCTCACCTCAACATTTTTTCCATCAGCAACAGTGATTGTGTTAGGTTCTTTGTCAAATGGATAATAGGAATCAAACAAATCCAGGTTTGAGCAGATATGGTCAGTAGCACCACTATCTATAATCCACTTGGAGTTTAAACAAGTGATAAGACAAGTACCTGCTACATTAGCAACAAAGGTAGGCTGAGGATTGGAGGTGTTGCCAGCAGTATGAGTGGAAGTGTTGCAAGTAGTATGAACTTCCTCCTTGTTTTGCTTTACTAAGGACATGAAATGTTGGTACTGCTCTCTGGTAAGCTAAGTAGTATCAGCTTCATTACAATCAAAATCATCATAGTCATCTCCATAAACCACAGCTGCAATCTTCTTGCCTCTTCCTTGTCTTCCATTATGAAATCTAGGAGGATATCCATGGATTTTCCAGCACTTATCCATGGTGTGTCCTGGAATCTTACAGTGATCACAGTAAAGTGAAGAAAAATTTCTTCTATTTCCTCCAATAAAATTGCCTACATTAACTCTTGGTTTACTCATAGATGAAGAGTAATCAAGCTTTCTATCTTCTGTGGCTGCAAAAGCCATAATGTGATTACTAGATTCAGTAATTTCTCTTTGTTTCTCATCCTGGATCAAGAGATTATAAGCAACTGAGATAGATGGCAAGGGTGTCATCATGAGAATGTTGGTTCTTACTGCAGCAAACTTTCCATCCAATTTCATGAGAAACTGAATTAACCTTTCATCTTGTTGTGTTTTCGAAGCGCTTAGTCAAATCACATGAACATCCATTGCAAGTACAAGTGTGGAATTGGACTAGCAGTACTTATCTCGATCCCCGCATAACTTTGATTTTAGTGAAAAACTCAAGCAATAGAGGAAGATCCTTGTTCAACTGTCTAAGAGACTGTTGAACTGAATATAATTGTGGACCTGAGATGATAGAATATCTATCATTCAGATCCTTCCAAATCTCACTTGTTGTTGAGAAGTACAATACACTCTTTGCAAGAGTAGTATCTAGAGATCTCAGAATGTAAGAAATAATCATGTTATTACACCTCTCCCAAGCAAAGATAGAGAGAATCAGTAATACCCGGTTTCTTCAAACTTCCATCCACAAAAACAAGCTTATTTTTCATTGATAAAGCTAATATCATCCCTCTCTTCCAATCAAGCAAAGTTTTCACCATTGAATTTATCGAAACTAAAAGGAAAAATAGGATTTTCAGAAGGATGTATGTAGTAAACAGAAGTAGGATCCTGAAGAGGATTCAAAGTGTTCTGGTTCTAGTTTTGGTTACTGTTTTATGTCATTTCTGGCATTTTGAGATGAGATTTGAAAGAACTTTGATGAAATGAGGTTTAAGAAATGAGATCAGAAAGAAATCAAGAAGAATTATGAGCAATCAACAAGAGAAATTGAACTGGAAGATGAATTGTAATGAAAATTTGCATTTAATATTCAGATTTTCATAATCTGAGAATTACTTTGATCAATAATGAAGAATTAACTTCTATTTTGTATCGATTATGAAATTTGCAATCTGATTTTGCAATCAATCAATATGTAATCAACAATTTTGAGATTTAGTAGAATTTACCTACTTGAATTCACTGAAAAATCCTTTCTATAGAATTGATGCTTGATGTTTTTTTTTGGCAAAATTGGCCTCAACACCTCGAACTATAGCTTTGGTGCACCCAACACCACCAACTACGATAGGAGCTTACTACCATTAACTACGGGGGGGGAATTGGGGCCATCTTTATCGGCAACATTTTAGGCTTCCGGCTATTTTTGATGCACCGAACTATGTCAATTGTATTTTGAGGCCAATTTTGCCTTTTTTTTTTTATGAGAAATCAATGTATTTTGCGCGGAATTTTCATAAAACTATCAGAGAATTATATTGCTCTGAAACCATGTTATAATTCTCAGTATTTACTGATTGAACTCTTAGAGAGATTGAGAGAGAAAAGAGGAAATTTTAGCTTTTCATTATTTGTGAAATGTCCGAATGAATACAAAACTACAATTTGAAATGAATTTATACAAAGTAATAACGGTTGCCACGTAGGAAAGACCCACAAATCATTGCTGCCACATAGGAAAGACCCATATATTATTACATCCAAAATATCTAGAGCTCATAACTAACTTCCTGAAATCCAGGGAAGTTAGTTAAGTGGATGCACGTGCTTAGCAAAGCATGACGAGGAGCATGACAGACAAGAAGCTATTGAGTTGTAACTTCTACCGAGCTGTAGCTTCTAGAACCAAGGCCGAACACTGAGCTGAACCTGCTCCAACTGACTGAGTTGAGCTTGCTTCAGCAGCTTTAATAACTTCAATACAGGTAAATGAAAAATGACGGTCTATGACTTATGAATTTATATATATTAGCTTTAATCAAATTTTAGGTGATTATTTTTTTTTTTTTTATGGAGCTTCATTCATCATACATCGGGCATCTACGTGATGGATAATACTCAAGGCTATGTCTTGCTTATTTGCTTATTTGGAGTTTCCTATTATGTGAATTGTGCTCATTTGGAGGTTGCAAATGAGCAATGAGCAAAGATTAGCCTTGAGTATAATATGTTTATGGTACACTTGGGGTATGATAAAAATTGCCTAATAGAAGTACTAATATTTGGAAATCATAAAAGTATCGATGTAATTGTGACCTTTTCTTTTCAAGGTGTGTTTTCTTCAACTTACTATTTTCCCTTATTTTCAAGAAAATTTAGAAATATTAAGAACTTCAAAAATTAAGTAAAAGTTCAAATAAAATAGAAAAAAAGTTAAATTCTAACAATTCAGAAAAATATAGAATAATTAGCAAAATGTCCGAAAAAATTTAAATTGAAAAGAACATGTTACATTTACCAAAATTAGATGTCCCAAATTACTTTTTATATTGTCTTTTATGGTGTGGTCCCATATTGTTCCGATATCTACCTATTCTCTGCCAATTTTTTGGTTAGTAGGGGAAACAAAGAGGAGAAAAAACTACCCAAGGAACTTTTCCTCGGCACTCCTCATAATACTAATATATCTCCAAAATTGTATAAAACACCCATGTAATATGCTACTAGTCTCACCATTATCTTGGATAGGCTCTTAATTTACCAAGTTGGGAGAAATGCAACATTGTTTTACGGCTGGAAATAGATGATCAGCCATCTTGAGATTAAATATTATCGGTAAGAAACGACCAGCACACTGCAGAGCTACAACAAATTCAAATAATTCATCAATATTCTCTTGCTCGAATGTAACTTTGAAAAGGCAAGTATCCAAACTATCTACCAAAGAAACCAAAAATATTAAAATAGCAAGGTATACATTAATCTCTTCTAGCTATATTCAATTAGCTAGGAACTAAACATGAGATCGTATGATCTTTTCTTTTCAGTTATCTCATGAAAAAATACACAATGACATATCATGATATTTTTTTTACTTCCACAATTTTCTCAAGGACATATTCTTCTCAGTGTCTTTCTTCATGACCTTTGCCACTGCCATTTCGAAATCTTCCTGTGTGACGTGAATCCTCCTCTCCCTCAAAGCAAACATGCCTGCTTCAGTGCATACAGCCTACACAAGAAAATAGAGGAATCCAATTATAAATTACATACATGAACAAAATCATCGACATAAAATTTACACACAAAAAAAAATTGGGAAGAAAATGTTCATATGCAAACTGTTCCATTTTAGAGGATTGAATTTATGCACTTCTGCAGCCATTCAGATCAGTGGACGTCAAATCCAGTGGCCACTAAATAAGTTGTTAATTCACGCCTTAAAAACAATTTTTTTTTGTTTTCACAAATTGGCTCCACCATACTTGCGAGTGTTGTTCGCTAAGATGCATGTTTGTTATATATATGTTGCAGGTTTGAAGCACTGTCCTTTCATTTCACCAATGAAGTAGGTTTTTTGTGAGAGCAAAAGATCCTTGTAAGACTCATGCATACCTGAACCCTAGACATTAGTGCCTTTAAGGCTTTGAATCAGCAGGGTAGAGCAAGAAAATGTACAGTATGAGTATATGACTCAAATAACCAAAGTTCATTTGCCTTGTGGCACCTACCCTCTACCCTCCCCTCTTTTCTATAAAACAGGTTTTGTCAAACCAATCTTTTTCCTCTTTGCTGTTCTCCTGCCTTTTCAGGTGTCTAAAAGCATTAAGGTTTACGCCAACAAACAAAACAAGATATACCATCTTTGCATACATTTAATAATAGGAAAAATTGACACTGGGTACCAACTACGGGCCATTGTCTTTTATAGGTCCCAACTTTTAATAATTCTTTAAAGGACCCAACTATAGCGTCTTTGATTGGGCCTGGAAGACCGGTTGCAAAGGTTAAAAAAACCCCGTTGTGGGTCACAAGTATTTTTTTTCCCTTTTTTTGTTTTGTTATTGCAGTAGCTCAAAATCACTTCAATGCCAATCTCAGAAGTGCGAGAAAGAAGAGAAAGCTGTGAAACTCAAAGTCAAAAAAAATAATCGAGAAAGGAAACATGGATGAAGCATTGAGCTCGATACTCAAGCCAAGATGCGAAACATCAGAAAATCCCCCTTTGGCAAAGTCTTTTGAAAACAGACCCAAAAAAAAAAAGTTTGACGAAAAATAAGAAGCCATCAGATTAGCATATTGGCACATTAATCATTGCAGCAAGTCAGCAACAACCCCAAATTAATTTGGGTGCGCAATAATTGTTGTTGCCACTCGTGCCACTCGTGCTCTTTTTACCTTTTTCCATCATCGGCTATTACTACGAAATCAAGTTTTAAACAAACAACGCTACCAAAATGGCAAAGTTGAAGGCTGACTTAGGGTTTGGAAGTGAGAAGAAATTCTGGGGAAGCTGATTGAATATCATAAGAGAAGTCACGAACATTCTGGGGGGTTAAGATGGCCCAGTATTGTTCTATTTTGTTTGAGGAGAGAAGAGGAGAGGAGAGAAAATCGAAGAGGAGAGGTGAGAAAATCGCAGAGGAGAGAGGAGAATTAAAGGGGATGGTTTAATGCAAAGGATAGTTCATTTTCTAAGTCATGTGCTGATTCAATGAAGTCACGTCACATGTAACCTGCTACAACAGGTTGTTGACCTGCTAGGCCCTATTATAGTCATAAGAGGCTATATAGTTGGGTCCTCCGGAGAATAATCAATAGTTTTGTGACCTATAAAGGACAATGGCCCATAGTTGGGACCACAGTGTTAATTTTTCCTTAATAATAAGCATTTCCAGCATGCAAGGGAAACAGCATTTTTGGACAGGTTTTGGCTTCAATAAATGAAAATGGTTGTTACAATATGGTTAAGTATGTGGCCTATCGAGGATTATAGATTTCATGTTGAAAGAGATCACAACCCTAAAATCTTTTTATTATTTAGGGAACGAGACACATTTTACACCAAAAATGAATCAGATGCTAAAAAAGAGCATTTTGCAAACCTTAAGCTCTGCACCAGAAGCGCCATTCATTTTTTCTGCAATCTTCTTCAAATCAATCCCTCGCATCAAATTCATTTTTCTTGAGTGGATCTTCAAGATGTCACAGCGAGACTGGAAATATGCAATTTAGTCATCAAAATAATGTAGAAGCACTACAACATGCTGAAGAAAATTTCAAGATAAGTTTCGGTTTCATATGTATTCTTCTAATTTCATTTTCAATGGGAAAGATCTCATTCAAGACAACTGATAACTGATTCTACTTGCTTAGTAAGGTATGTCCATCGACCAAGCTCAACATTTGAATTCTAAGAATGGTCGAAGAAATGCTAGGAAAGACCGCCTTCTCAAAACGAAGAAAAAACAGAGTCCCTTGATTCTGGTACATAGATAGTAGCTACAAATATGAGTCACCATGTGCTCCCTTCAGACTAAATGTTTTTCTGTATCACACTTCCAGCATAACTTAAAACCCAATCTTCCTTCTTCCTGATGAAATAGAAACCTAAAACCTTTGTTTTAATCACTAAAACAGCAACTGCACATCTGCACCTCAATAATCTTTTATAACAACCAATACATATCCATGCCCCATGGGAGTGAAATATGCACACAGCCTGAACAACTGCTTCTGCTAATCAGTCTTACAATCTATTTGTAATCCTTTAAACACGTGATTTTTCTTCTGTACACAGTAAATAAACTCCACCAATTCAGATCATTTACTAACCCTCAGTTTATCATGTGTACCGAAGCTATAGCACATCATAGCAACCCCTGGCCGCCCATCAAGCAAATAAAACCAATACTTAAAAGTAAATATAAAGACAGAAGTACATGTGCAAGTAGAGCAAATTAAGTAAGCCAGCTAAACACCAATATTTTGCAATGAATATTTCACCTATTTATTGCAAGTGCCTAATCATCAACCTCCACAGACGATCACAAAAGTCATTCCTAATTCTCCCCTCTAACCATATTAAACTTTGGCACCTTAAAGAAAGTATGAAGAAGTTTCTGTGCTTAAAATTTCAGTTGAACTGTTACATCAGTTGATAATCTTCCCCAAGTCAATTCATATCCACATAGGTAAACAATTGGTTGACATAGCCACATAGGTTTAAAGGCACACGTGCAAATATGAAGGGCACCACATAGATGATATATGAGGAAATGATGCCAAAGATTAAACTCACATCTTCATTGGGATTGGGGAACTCGATTTTTCTATCGATCCTTCCAGGTCTAAGGAGAGCTGGATCCAAAATATCAATACGATTTGTAGCCATCAAAACCTGAGATAATGACGCCACATCAATCACAATGAAACGATATATAAGGTACAATCTCGAGGATAAGGAAAGAAGAATTCAGAAAACAAACTCATAAGATAAGTACTTTGATCTTTTTTGATGCTTCAAATCCATCTAATTGATTGAGAAGCTCCAGCATAGTTCTTTGAACTTCACTATCACCATTTCCGGATCCAGATTCCATCCTTGCCGATCCAATACTGTCAATTTCATCCATAAAAATAATAGATGGAGCATGTTCTCTGCACAGCACCAACAACAAACAGTTACGGGCAAGTTAATGAACAATTCGATGTAATGTTCAGCTATCAGACCAGCATATAGCAGCCAATATGAGAGATTTTTTGAACAAACCTCGCCATGACGAAAAGTTCTCTAACCATTCGAGAACCCTCTCCAATATATTTCTGTACTAACTCCGACCCAGATACCCTTATAAATGTACAGTCAGTGTGATGTGCCACTGCCCTAGCAAGCAGCGTTTTGCCAGTACCGGGTGGACCATATAACAAAACACCCTGTAGAGAAATAATGATGGATGAAGTTATAAATAATTGACAAAACTGGTAATGGCTGAAAAAGGACTAGAAAACACATTTTAGTCATTGAATTTGACAAGCCCATAGAAATGAAGAGGGAAGAGGACTTAATACTAGCAAGTGCATGTCACAAGAGCCAAAAAAACAGGGAGATATCTTATATCAATAAACAAAGAAATGATACTCGTAAATCCAATAACAGTGCAGTCATTTCACCTTTGGTTGAGCAATACCAAGACTCTCAAACAATTCAGGGTGCTTGATTGGAAGCTCAATAACCTGAAATATTCATAAAACGAATTAGACAGCTCTGTTTGTTATCATAAGCAATGCACTCATTTAACTGTTGTTGAGTGGGTGAAGAAAAACATAATTTTAGCTAACCTCCTTTATCTCTTTGATTTGTTGGTCCAAGCCTCCAATCATATCATAAGTAGAGTCAGGAACTTTCTCAACTTTCATAAGGTTGACCAAAGGATCAACTTTACTAGGTAAGACCAGATGGAGGACATAACTATCATTTCGAAGAGCGACTCTGGTGGAAGGTGTGAGTTTTGTTATGTCAATGCTCTTATCAACGTCAACTACATATTTCCCTTCCGGATGGACCTGTTAAAGGATGGAAAACATCAGAGTCTTCTCTCCATCATATGAAATCTACTATGAATCAATAATGAAGAAATTGCAGCATGATACACTACTAAACGGTCAGACAGAGTAATAGTTATTAATTGATATTGATGCATAAAAGGACAAAGACTCATTATCAAATGAACATAAACATACCTTAACCAAGACCTTAGACTTCCCCATGACTTTGACAACTTCACCAACATATGATCCAGGCTCTTGAAGCAGCATTAATTCCTCTTTGAGCATCCTCACTGAACATGGCCAACACAAGTATGAGTCCAACTATACTCAATGCTGGAAAAATGGCGGAGCTTATCTAGCATGCTTGCACTTAAACATCATAATTAAGTAAAACTTGAAATTGATTCAGCAATAACAGAGCAAAGCATATTCCATATCGCATAAACTACTAACCACACACGAGCAACTCTGTAAGTTAACACAGAAAGCACGGGAAATAATATGTGGCACAAATTGAAAATACAATTTCCAATGAACAGCATGATAAGAAAACGTAAACAACACTTCCATGAACCATGTATGATGTACTAATTCACATAAATGTCATGCACAAATTAGAATTTCAGAAACTCAACTACTCTAAACCACCAATCAAGTGACCCATTAGAAAAGGGTTGCAAAACCTCCAATTGAAATCTAAATTCGACACCACCATCCGTTCTAAATTCTCAAAGAGATCCTAAGATTATTCGGTTTTAAGAAAAAAGTAAACTCATCAATAATATGTTCGAAAAAGATTACTATCATCCACATCAATGGTGGGCCTGCTCATTATTCATATTCGCTCATTGTTCCATTATTAAAAATATGCCTCCGCTAATCCAAGTATCAACCGAAAAAATTTCCCATTTCTTAAACTAAGATTTGAAAAAAAAAGGGTTTTTTGCCTCATAATCATACAGAGATCTTTCTACTAAAACAAATCATAGATTTACCACAAAAGACCAATACATTTTGCAGCAACGTAGAGCAATTCGATACGAGAGCCCACAAATAATCAAGTGAGAACATTACAACTCAGTCACCAAAGCAGTCACCAAGAACAAATTTGACAAAAGGGGATCAATGAGTAAACCAGTAAACAGTACTATTATAATTCCCCCATTAAAGTAACAGCAAGGAAATCCGAAACCTAGAGAACTAAGCTAATTACTGTAAGAATGTCATACCACATGATAGAAAGAATCGAACTAATTATACAACACATATTAATTACTTTACAGCAACTTCATACAAAAATTGAGAAAGAAGTAATCTTGAATTATAAACAACAAAATAAGATACAACTCATAAGAGATCGAACCAAATAACGTCAAAGTGAGATCAAAGACAAATTCAATTACCAGCAAACCACAATGCAATTAAAACAAATAAATCAACCGAAATCGAAATTAATCGGGAAAAACAAAAAAAAAAAGAAAGAATCGTAAACCGTGTCAAAATTAGGGTTAGGGTTTACCTTGAGAATTGAGTTCATTACGATGAGCTTCGAGACGACTAAGATCAAGAGTTTTTTGACGATGAAGATGTTCAAGTCCGTTGATTCGTTTGAGATAATATTGCCTTAAACCGTCGCCATGAGTGGTGCTTCCTCCCATTGTTGCAGGAGTATTTCTTTCGGTGAGAGCTGTCGCCATTTTTTCTCTTCCTTTTTTTCTTGCTTGTGTGAGAAAGAGGAGAGAGAATATAATAAGAAAACTGGGAAGTGACTTGCCTAGGAGGAAAGGTAATAGATGGTCATGGAACTCTATTGTAAAATTTGTAATTGGGACATTGCCCCATCCTACATTTGTACCCTAGATTGGAAAGAACTTTTGCTAATCGCGGTTTCTTGATCTAGTATTTAAACGGGGCGACATTTTAAAATGGTAAGAGGATTTCTATTCTAAACACTCTTACTTAAAACTTCGTTTATGGAATTTTTCACCTTTGCTAGTGATTACATTAAATTAAAAGTTTTGCAGTAATAATATGGCTTTCCGTTCTAATTAAACCTACTTAATATTGTACTAACAAAAGAGTTATTTATTTCAATTATATAATATTCTAGTATGATTTCTAAGAATAGTGAATACAAAGGATTTGGTGTTTGATGTTACCTTTTGAAGGTCTTATGTCGATTTTTTTAATGTTGGTGTCAGTTTTCTAAGGTTTACCACTAAGTTATCTTTAATTAGCATGCTATAATGTGATAGATGAAAGTCGTTAAAGGTAGTTGCAACATTATTTCAATTATTTTTGGTTGAAGTGGCCTACTAAATTATAATTCTACACGGGTCAACTCGGCCCAACTACATGGGAAATGACCTTTTGAGAGTAGAAGGATAGGGATCATAGGGAGAATCCCCACCCTAAAATGTTATTAATGGGGTTTGATCCCACAACATTTAGGCTATATGAAATATTTTACAACTAAAGCTTTGTTTAGTAATTATTTGATCTCCTCACTTGACATTGTCGTTATATAAGCATTGAATTTTCGAAGGACAATTAAAGGAGATACGTACCAAGAAAATGAAAATTATAACTTCTTATGTCATTGAATATACAAAGGCAAATTGAACAGTACTTAGGCCATGTTTTTTTGAACTTATTTTCAGTTCACATTACTTCACTTCAGTTCATTAATTCAGTTCTACTCTATTGAGTTAAGTTTAGCTCTGTTAAGTTTAGTTTAGTCCAAATTCAATTCAGTTTTATTGAGATCAGTTCAGGTCCATCCAATTTAGTGCAGTTCTGTTTAGTTCACTTCAGCTCCACTAAAGTTCAATCCGGTTGATCAAGTTCACTCCATTAAATTTATTTCATTTCGGTTTAGCTCAATTCAATTCGGTATATAACAACAAGGTCTAAGTTAGTAGGAACTACACAAATCATTAATTTCACCTAATTAAATATTATACTAAATAGTTTTATAAAACGCATTCCACATATTGCATGTGGCTAAATACTAGTTCATTACTTACCGGGCCTTGTTCTTTTGGACTTAGTTTCAGTTTAGTTTAGTTCAGCTATATTATGTTCAATTTCATTCAATTTTATTTAGTTCATCTCCATTAAATTTAGTTTAGCTTCAATAAATTCAATTTAGTTTAATTAGTTCAGCACTCCAAAAGAACAGAGCCTTAATAATAATAAAGGGAAAACGTCATATCACCTTCGCATGTCCTTCAGGCTTCAAACTTCTCATGTCACTCATTTCGTATGTGGCATGTTGATAAATATGTGTCTTTTTTTTAATCTTATCATGTCATCAAATATGGTTAGGCCCTATTCTTTTAACAAAAAATATTAGATACTCACAAAAGATTTAGCCGAGCAAAAATTTAATGAGGGACTTTGTACATGTCACTTTTTTAACAAGAAATATTAGATAATCTTTTTTAACTATATAATACTATAAATTAATTTAGTTAAAATGATGAATTGATTATGAAAATATAATATTTAAATTTAATCCATAAGAAAACATATAATATGTTTAGGTGAAAATCTACCCTAAGGCAATGTCGATCGAAGGGACGATGACAACTAGATTATACTACGATTGAAGTGAGATGGACGAAGGGGAAAACAGGGAAAGAACACAAGGAAATGTTGACACGGAAAAACCCCAATGAAGATGGGTAAAAAACCGCGGGTGACTATGAGTCCACCAATCCACTAATGCAACTATCGTCGATGATGTATGATAGTCAATACAAATCCAATGCTAACAATGACTAATGAATACAACTCACAAATGTAAATGTAGTTTGCTCAAAGTAAAAACAGCGTATGCTTTGTGAATATTTTGCATGATAACTTATAATAGAATGAATGTCGTAGTCAGAGCCTTGGTCTTCAGATTGCCCTTCCTTTTATACTCTTGACTGCACGTCCTGGCGGTTACACAAACAAATGCGAGATCTAGGGGAAAATCCCAACAACTCTTGGACTTCGTTTGAATATTACTCCACTTCTACTTGCACGCTCCTCATAGCTGACTTAGTTTTCCTCAATTGTAGACCATCAGTTATAGGCTTGGTCTGGACAATCTGCATAGTCATACGGTCTAGAGAGATTGACAGTCGTTACCTTGGTCTAACCCTACATAGAAAATTGACCATAACATATTATATACGCCGAGTTAAGCTTGGGCCAACAACTAGTATTCTGATATTCGTAAGATGCATATAGTTTAGGCAATATTCCAGCTTATTGTTAAGATCTTTAAAAGTTCAGTTTCATATGTAATCTTCTACTTTCATATTTCCACATTCTGGTAGAACTTATTACGTCCCACCATCTTCACGTTTCGAGCAATCCAAACGAAGCAACTTTAATTTTAAAGAACTAGCTAATTAATTATTAATCACAAAATCCATGGTTGGGGCAAGGCGAGGGACGTTTCGTGGCGTTGGGGTGGAGGAGATGCCTGGCGGGGGGTGGTTCGGGTGGGTGGTGGGTAGGGCGTGGGAAGGTGGCTTCGATGGTGGTTGTGGGGTGGTTTCGGTGGCGGTGTGGGGTAGGGGAGGGCCGAGGTGGTTCGGGTGTGTGGAGGGTTGGGGGAGGAGGGAGAAAGAAGAAAGATCATTTTGTAATTTTTTTTTTACCTGTTTTACAAGTTCCAAGCTCAACTTGACCTTTACTAGAGGAATTTTGATGTAAAGTTTGTATTATTAAAAAATAATCAAAAGTTTGTATTATTATGTGAGAGAAACGGACAAAAGTTTGTATTATTGTAGTTAAAAAAATCCTTATAATTATTGGTTGGTAAATTGAAGTGACCTACTAAATCAATATGTACAGTCAATATTTAGCAAGTAAGGCCCTTTAAATGTGGAAGGGTAAAGGGATTGGCATCCCAAAGTTGTACACTTAGCTTGTACTAGTGGGGTTTAATCCAATCCCGCAATCTTGTGGCTATAAGATACAAACATCTACATTAGATTAAACTTTATCTGGTAATTATTTTTTTAAGCATTGCCACAATCTTGTGCTTTTAGAACTCAACCTCGTATAATAGTAGGATGAAAATAAAGGCGAAACTAGTAATGTGATATACACATAGTACGTACAAAAGAAATAAAAACTAGAACTTTAAGAATGTCTTCTAATAACAATATTTTATTACTTGTACCTGTTAAATCTGTAAAGAAAGTTTCTTAAAAATTGAAGATTATTCATTATCTCTCATTGTTTACACCTTTGTTTTACCACATATCTTAAAAATTATAAGTTATGTAGGATTGTTTTCGGAAAACACCCCCTTAATGTTGGAACTATTTCAAGTTCATTATAATATAAATAGAAAAGGGCCTAGAGTTGGGAATCTTTGAACTTTTGATGTCAATGTTTCCAAATAATAATAATTTTTAATAATAAAAATAATTTTTAATTATAATAATACTACTAATAATAATGATAATAGTAATGATAATAATAGAATTATAACAACAACAACACCAATAAAAGCAATAGTAGTCTTCTTCAAAAAAAAGCAATAGTAGTGGCACAACAAAAACAATATGAAGAATAAGAACAATAATTACAATAATAACAAGAACAACAACAAAAATAATCTTAATAGCAACAATAACATCGATAACAATCTCTATTATATAAGCCAAGGGGGGAGCAATGGTGTCCCCCTTGGAATTTACTTAATTACCCCTCCACAACATAAATATTAGATTTTAAATTTCCACACATAAATTTGCCAAAAAAAAAATCAATCAGATCTCTATTAAACCCAATCAACTCATATAAAAGGTCAATCACATAAACTTGTCAATAAAAAAGATTCAATCATAATCAAGAACTTACCAAACATTAATACCACATACAATAACAAAAAAATACACGACATTCTCATTACATAGACAACTCAAATTCAAACTCAAAATAATTTTTCCATAACACAAACTCCAAACCAAAAAAAATCAGTTCTCTTCATAGATTGGAGCTCGACGACATTCTCAAATACGACATTCTCAAATTTACGGATACTTTACTGTTAATCAGGTATGCCGTTCATTATTGAACATAAAAGTATGTGTAATGTTCTATGTTAAGTAAATCGTAAGAATTAATATATCTAAATTCATTTACAAAAAATTAAAAATCACTCATAACCTTTGTTAGTTTTTTACATTAGCGAATTAATATATCTAAATTCATCTAACTATTAATCATTTATATTTTAAGAAAGAATCATAACTATAATACGGATTGGAGTATATAATAACAACTTTTTAATTTGAAATTAACGCACGCATCGCGTGCATATAAGACTAGTATGTATAATGCAAAAAGGCATTACATAGAATATATAAAAATTATATTAGTGGTTGTGTTTGTTTGAATTATTGCATGTATTTAGTGGTCCAATCTTTTCTTTTCTTTTTTTGATAGTAGTGGTCTAATCTTTTCTTTCCATTTTTGATAGAAGTACTATATGATAGTGAAAATAGGGAAATGTCTTCTCTATAAATCGAGACATGCTACATTGCTTACATAATTTATCTCCCAAAGTCCCAATAATAGCTATGGTAGCACCATAATTGTTATTGTTCTTCTTAGTAAAAACTAGAAAATTACGAATAATTATAATTATAAGCTTTAAAAATAAACATTTAATACGATTTGATCTAGTCTAGTTTACTCTAAATCTTTGATTTTGTCTGACGATCTGGTCTCAATGTTTATGATATGGTATTGGTGTGGTCCCATGCAAAAAATTTTTGGGTCTATCTGATTTGATGTTAATAAGAATGAGTAATGGACTAATAATGTTGAAATTAGATGAAGAGAACATAGCCAAACTTAGCATCATATTTCATTTGATTAGAATTGGTTATATAATCCTTCAAAAAAGAATTGGTTACATGTAATAAGTGTTTTTATGATATACTACATCCGTCCCTGAATAGTCCGAACACTTTTTCTTTTATGTTTTCCAAATTGGTTTGAACACTTCTATTTTGACGTGGCCCCACTATTAATATATTATTTCTTTTACACATCTTTAGCCCACACTCTACCTTTTATCAATAAAAAGTTACCCAACTTTCTCTATCCTCTAATAAAAAATACCCCACAAACTCCTATCACATCTACTTTTTAAATAAAACTAGTATTTGGGCGCGGCCGCCCCTGTGCCAGATTGTTTTCCGAACTTGATATGCATTTTTTTCCATTCGCATTAAAATACATTAAAGAAAAACTCAACATTAAAAGGTACAAATATAATACTATGGACATTTAAAGCATGATTAAAAGTTGGTTGAGATGGTAATTGTGCTATGTATAATAGCAAGAGGTCATGTGTTCAAATCTTGTTGCAAGCCAATTTTACTTTTGTTAATTGACATGACATATGAACACATTCAACAATTCTAGTAGAGTAACAAAGGTGCCACGTGGCGTGTATACGTTGTCACGCACACCTTTTAATATATTAGTATAGATAGCATTTAATAACCATACTATAACTTATTACCTTAAACTACGTGTCCCAACAAGTGTTCAGATGGGACGGAGGGAGTACTTATTTTGAGGTTTAATATATGCTCAAAATAATGGGTTCATTTTGTTAATGGACCAAAGAGAAGGTAGGTATTTATCCAAAAAAAAAGTAGGTAGAGCAAACATTCTCATGCAGTAGATATGCTTTGAGAAGTTTGTAATCAAATAACTCATGCAAGAGCGTTTCAAAAAAAAAAAAAAACTCATGCAAGAGAGTACAGACGCGAGAAATCAAGCATTAGAGACCAAAAATTATTGTTTGAGGTAACAAAAGAGGATCAATCATAGACACTCCCTCCAAAATTTTCCTCCTCTGACATTATCATTTTTTTAAGGAAAAAAACATTAGGAGACCCTTCAGTAGAGAGATATTTCTAACGTGTTATATATTTAACACATTGTCTTTGTTTGACATACAAAAATACCTACTATTAAGTAGTAGTACTAAACTAGTTGTTTGATTTATATCATATCCCAAGAACTTCATTTAAGAGAAACTTGGTAAAAAATCCAATAAAGAAAAAAATACTATTTTTAAAAAGGTGATAATTTCTCTTGAACTTTCAAATAGAAGAATGACTATTGACTATTCATTTCAAACAAACTATCACATATTCACATCTCATGAAAACCAACGAAGCTAGTTGTCGTCCACCATAGCATTGATGAAAAAAAATACACAATTCTCCCTATCCCCAGCAAAAACATCAATTTAGGTAAGTTGGATATTCATTAATATAGTAATAAGTACACAAATTAATCTAATCAGGAAACAAGATCAGAAATACTAGCTTAGTCTGTCACTAGCTCACTACCTCAATTAGTAGTCTTTCCAATCTGCACCTAATTACAATTACAATTTACTCTATCATCTCCAGGAAATAAGTGACTTAAACAAACTCTCTACTTGAAAAGAGGATTCATCATCATCTTTTTCATGCCAGCAAAAAGCATGTCAACTGTAATATCTACTGCACACCTTGAGAAAGATTAAATTTGCAAAGAAACAACAAAATAATTTCTTTTTACTTTGAATTTGAGATCGATGAAACCTTGGGGACATCCACAGGGAATAAATGGATCTCATCCATCCATGGATTCTTCTCTTTTGCAGGATTCACTCTCTTCAGAGCTCTCCAGACTGCACTGTTGCACTTAAAACCAGAACCAAACGCAATCTGCCATATTCTATCTCCCCTATTAACCCTCCCTTTCGCTTCTGTATAAGCCAGTTCATACCACAGGGAGCTGCTTGAGGTATTCCCGAATCGATTGAGTGTCATTCGAGAAGGTTCCATATGCCAATCAGAGAGCTGGAGGTTCTTCTCTAACTCATCAAGAACAGCCCTTCCACCAGCATGAATGCAGAAATGCTCAAAAGCCAGTTTGAAATCTGGAATGTAGGGCTTCAACTTCATCTTCAAGAGTTTCTTTCCTATCAGAGTGCCAAAGAAAAGCAACTGCTCAGACATAGGAAGCACAAGAGGGCCTAAAGTAGTGATATTAGTCTTGAGAGCATCTCCTGCAACAGCCATCAAATCCTTCGACAAAGCAACTCCAACTTTTCTAGCAGGATCCTCTTGTTGGGTAACACAAGTGAAGCACTTATCATCTGAACCTTTGTGGGTTCGGACAGTGTGGACTAGCTGATATTTGGACCGCCATCTATCAGACCTCTTATTTGAGAGTAAAATTGCAGCTCCTCCCATCCGAAATAAACAGTTAGAAACCAACATCGACCTCTCATTCCCAAAGTACCAATTCAAAGTGATGTTTTCCATGCTAACAACCACGGCATAAGAATTAGGATGAACTTGTAAAAGATGCTTAGCAAGATCAATTGAAATCAATCCAGCACTACAACCCATCCCACCAAGATTATAACTAACAATATTGCCTCGTAGCTTGTAGTGGTTAACAATCATTGCTGATAACGATGGAGTGGGATTAAACAAACTACAATTCACTATTAGTATCCCAATGTCCTTAGGCTTCACATTCGTCTTAGCAAATAGCTCATCAAGGGCTCCAAACATCACCATCTCAGCTTCCTTCCTGGCCTCCTCCATACAAGGATTTGGAGGAACTCGAATAACAGCTTCGGGAAGGTACGTGTCTTCACCGAGTCCTGATTTTTCGAGAATCTTCCTTTGGAACTCAAGGTTTTCCTCTGTGAATGTACCAATGGAACAGGACCTCTCCATGAAAATCTGCCTCGTGCACTTGCGAGCATCCTCAGGCTTGTAGCACGAGAAGTTCACAAGATACACAGGGCGGGGACGAGTGAGGAAATACAGGGTAGCTAAGAAAACAAGAAGGGTTGAACATACAATCACCGATATCAAATTGAAGCGAAGGTGTTCCCAAAGGACATAAACATCTTGTGGAGAAAAAGTGGAGAGCTGGGCAACAACCACAACAATGAGAGGGGATAGGAACAAATACATTGCATGGGTAATGAGGTAATGGTAACCCAATTTCACATATTTCAACTTGACAGATTGCTTAAAATCAGGAAGCTTCCTTGAATTTGATCTGGGCATTAAGGGGATGGCAGGGTTTGATTCACTCATAGTTTCTTCTGCAAGAGTTTAACCTACTACAGAAGATAACAAATAATTCAGAATTCAAGCACTATCCAAAAACAAAACAAGCAATACATGCAAAATTCAAACAACAAATGAGCCTTTCCCTCAAAATTTCTCAAAGAAATCAAAGCTGATATCTACGTTCACAATGTGATGATAATTAGCCAACTGGGGTATGTTTGAAAATGCAAAATTTCCCTGAATTATGCAAATTCAGAGCCTAAAATGAAAAGGTATACAAAACAACCACTAATAAATCACAATTTGTAATAAAAACCCAAACTTTATAAAAAAAATCACCTCAATTCAGGAACTGGGTCTCAGAAAACCACAAATTACCTATACAACAAACAAAAAAACCCAATCTATTATAATTTCTACTGAAGACAAAAGTTTCATGTTATAAGAACAGTCATTCTAATCATAATTCATAAAAAAAATAAGATCTGACTGAAAAAACATGCAGATAAAATGAGATAACAATGCAATTTGAATGAAAACCCAGATGATAAAATCACCTGAAATTGTTGAATCAAAGAAAAGTTTGAATCCCACTCATCGGAGAAAACAAAGAAGCAAAAATGGCAGAAAGAGAGAGAAAGAAAGATAAGGGAGTGTTTGGAATGTAGAATGTTTGTATTACTACAAAATGAGGGGGTGGGGGGAATTTTTTTTTTAAATATAAGAAACTTAATATTAACGTTGATCATATGATATATAGCATGATGTGAATACGGGCAATAATACGCGATGCAGAAGGGTGGGACCCAACTACCAGAAAAAAGTAAATTGTTTGAATGAATGGAGTTATAAGAGATGATGTCTAACGTCCAGAATCTGGGTATTTTTGGTGTGGTTGTTGAATTTTGATGTATCAAACTCCAAATGTTCGTGAAAGGCGGTTTGTGTTTTGAAACCAAAATGAAAACACTCGTTAATTTGGTGAACTACCTAGGGAAAATACAAGATACATTTTTTAATATACTCCTAAAATCCTTCACCTATCCAATACGTTAGCTATATGGTCTTAAGGAGTATGGACTATGTGTAATTGACTAATTTGTGTATGGAGAAGGAAGTCCTAGTGTCTTTTTTTTTGTTCTACTGTGGACCGCATGGTAAGATGAAGGGTAATGTCAAATCGTAACCTCTCTTAGGTTAACCTAACATGGGTTTGCGGGCAGACACTTTGAGAGTGGGGGGATGGTAAGGAGAACCCCTCTCCCAAAGTTCCCCTGGTGGGGATCGAACCCCTAACCTTGAGGTTGGAAGGTTGTTTCATGTCCTAGTGTCTTTCTGTGTGACGTGAATTTGGTATCTAATGAAGTATATTTATATTGATATCAAATATTTTTGTAATTGTTAATTTATTGAAATTTTTTTAATAAAAATTGAATTGGTAGCTAAACCTCTTGTAAATAGTACCATTTGGTACCGATGATGGTCATGGTACCAATTGAAAGGGATGTTGGTAACATTCTAGCTGATAGACGCTTACAACGGCTTGACTAAGAGTAATTATTATTTAACTAATGCATATTCCCTCTATCTATTAATACATGTTCTATTGGACTTTTCACGGTCTTCGGGATATATAATCAAATTTCTATATTTTTTATTATGTGTTAAAAAATATCATGAAATGTGAATAATTTGAAAATACACATTCGCGCGATTCTAACAAAATATCATATTACTATATATATATATATTTTCTTATACATTCATGACTTGTACAAAGTTTTTGAACTTTGACCGAAACAAAAGCAATGAGGTATACATTTACGAAAAAAGGGATTAATTCAAAACTCTTTTTTTTCTTGTAGAGTAATCAAAACACTAAAGTCTGTTTATTTATCACTATTTTTTTTTGTTTTTCATTTTCTAATAGCTTAATTTTGAATTATGAAAACCATTATTTATTTATTTTGAGGGAAAAACCATTATTAATAGATTTTCTTTTTGCCGATTTTCAGAGTAAACATGACTAATTAGGATGTGCTTGTTTTAAATTAAATATTTTCGTACTTTGAGAACTTACATATATGGAGGTTAAATCTAAAACTTATCTTCAAAGCTATTAATAAAAAAAACTTGTCTTCAAAGCTCATCATAGTTAAAATCATGCAATTTTTCATTCATTTATCTCCCCCCACCCCCACCAAAAAAACAAATTTTTACAATACCTATGTTGTGGTTTCATATTTTTTGGTATTTAATAAATTTAGATATCTTTAACATAATGGTTAAAATCATGCAATTTGTCATTTATTTGTCTCATTTGTATAAATTCAACCTCTTCATTGATTGATTCATCTATCTTTATTTTTAGTTGAATTTATTATATAATCATATATCCATCTTATGGTTGTTGCAATTATATTTATTCTATTTATTAGATTTCTTGTATGTATAACTGCTACGATTCTATCACTTTAAATAAAAGGTTTTTGAAAATAATATAAAATTTGTATGTCTAATTATACTTGTTATAGTTCTATCCCTATTAATTATAATTCTCGAGATGACTCTTTTTGTTCACGAATTTAATTTTTACTAAATGTAGCATTCATTCAATAATATCAATTCTCAATTCTCAATATTGTATACGTCTAGTCAATAAAATATGTTTTACATGAAGGTGGTTATGAATAATACAAGTAAATTACAGTATATCATCCAATGTCACATCAATATTTTTAAAGATTCATGACAATCTGAAAAAACACATCTAAATTAAGTTTTTTTTAGGTTATCTAAATTGAGGCTTTAATGTATCACTTTCCTCAAGCCAAAGAACATAAAACGTATTCTTGAATTGTAACCAGTTTCCATTCAGTGACGCTCTTTTTCATGTAAAGATACTACAATTTCAATCAAAATCCCAGAAAAAAATGACTTCTTTGAAAATTTTCTCAATACTTCATTCGAAAAATAAAGTTGCATTCCCGATGATGCCTTCATATCAACTTCCTCCCACTTTTGGTTGGTGTAAGTGTAAGGTGGCAATTTTCTCGACTTTTCCCTGAAGGGCCTTGAGAATACTTTGAATATGACTTTCATCTTCAGTTTGTCTTAGGCCAAAATTGATTGACTGATCAAATTGATCAATATATAGATTCATTATAGACATAATTAGTTCATCAAGGATTCAATAGACAACCTTAATAACCTCAAGCTCTAATACCAGTTTAAGGTTTTCTAGTTGATTTCATAAAAATAATAATTGCAAGAACTAGAATGAGAAAGACAACGAAAACAAAATTATTGTATTGTAGTCCAATCAATATGACCTACATCCACCCTAAGATGTTGGTTTTTTTTTGTATGTATTACTCTTCAATTGGGGGAAGGGTTACAGTAAAGCAAGGAGGAGTAGAAAGAGAGGATGATCTCTTATATGCTAAAAATAAATCTTAGGATTCTAACATAACAAGACCTCTTTTATATGTGGTTCATAAACCCAACATGATCCCACAACTAATATCTATGTGAGAATAATAAGACGGCTCATCCTCTTAGAGAATCCTAACATTCTATTACATATATACTCTTGAGTATCCATTATTGTCGAAGCCTGATGGTGGAGACGCAATGACCTAAGACAACCCGCCAGCGGAGGACAAGGTAGCCATGGACGGCGAAAATCAGGAAGGTTGATCAGTCATGGAGGCGAAATGAAAAAAACAACCTTCTTTATATAACCTAAGAAAAAGAAAGACGGAATCAAAATTATAATCAGGCATTTTTCATGTTTGTGAGGACCATTTAAATCATGATTTAAATGGTTTGACACACAATAAAGAAAGGATCTTTGATTGGAAAAAAAAAAACTTAAGTTTTAGTATTTTTGTTTTTGGAAAAAAAACCTAAGCTCTTGATACCATGTAAGAATAATAAGACGGTTCACCCTCTTAGAGAGCCTTGGAATTCTAACTATAATACACCCTCTTAGAGAGCCTTGGAATTCTAACTATAATTAAATAAGGTTTACAACCATATTACATATACTCCTTTAGATATCTACTATTATTCTAAAACCAAAGAAACGAGTTCAAACAAGCACACGACGAGAGTACAACCACCCACCTGGTTTGCCTCGGGCTTCTTGCTTAGGTTACCTAGGTTGCCTGCAGCAGATATCGCATGTTGCCGCCCAGGCACTTCGAGTACCGTTCTTCTACACTTCTTCGCGCTTTCAAGGCATAAATAACACTAACACAAGCTACCAAAATTCATGATAGTTTGGCTAAATGAACTTCCAAGGGAAGTTTTATTTTCTATGAAGTACAAAAATTGTTTGGTTGAGCATGGAAGGTATAAATTTTCATGGGAAGTTTCACTTACTTAGAAGCGCAATGTAAATAACATTCTCCATTTGGTGAAGATCGCCCATAAAATATTACTACTTGTAACTTGTCAACTAAAGATTTCCACAATTTTCACTTATAACTTCCATTTCCAATGCTTTTTCATGTGAAACAAATAAGTACTTAGAAGTTCAACATTATTTACTACCTATCTAAACAAGAAAGCGCAAAATGTCCCAGAAAACTTGTGTTGATCGTGGAATTCACCCATTACCTATATAGATTAGAACACCCTCTTGGTCCACCCTACATTCTGGTAGTCGCGGTAAATTGAGATCATATTTCCCATTTAATATCCAATCTTGTGTCCCACTCAGGGGCGAAGCACAATTGGGGCCTAAGAGGGCCATGGCCCCTGCTCAAGGCCCAACTGTACCTACTATAAAGGGCTGAAATAAAAAAAACTAGATATGGACTGTATTGAAATGGCTCCTTTTTTTTTTTTTTTTTTTTTTTTTTTTTTGAAACCCGTAGTAAGATAATTTCCTCCGGATCGCTCGCATTGCGCCACTCACTGAGCCCAACAAGCCCCACTATACACAATGTAAAGCAACAAAATACGAAGTAACATTGTAATTTGTATTGTGAAACTTTTGTAGAGTCCCAATGCATTGAACAATGTGATGATATTATAATATTGCCATACTTTACACCATACTCTATTACTCTAGTCTCTAGGTCCTTAGCTGTACTTTTCATGAATCATAATAATCATGACAAGCTTCTAACTCATTTACTCCATTTCCTAATTCCTATCACTCCATGCCTCACACAGTCGTACCTCTTCGTCTCCCCCCCTCGGTATTTTTTATTTGTTCTTTTTAATTATTTTCTCTTTCACAACTTCAAATCTATGCTTACACTTATATTAAATCTTTCACAATTCTTATTTTTTCTGATTGGAATTTTGTATGCATAAAAGGGAAAATTTGATTGCTCAATTGTTCTGATTCGAAGAAAATTAGGTAAGTTTTTCATTTTTAAATCTTCACTCTTTCCTAGTTTAATTTATTTTTGATGTGGTTAGTTAAATATTTGTGTATCTAGTAGTCAAAGTTAATGTTATTTTGCATAATTATTAATTAAAATTCACAATTTAAGAATGTTATATACTTCGTAGTCCGTACTTATAAACTATTGTTTTATATGACTATTCTGGCTTATGGATGCATATTTCTGTTTTTGATTTATTACAGTTCAAACATCTTCTTGTTAATATTTCACAAGTATTTGTAAATTACTGAAGTTTATGCAAAATAAAAAATGATTGTAGATGTGAATTATATATTGTTATTATTTCACGTTGATTAAAACGTTTATTTGTGAAATAGCAAAGTTCTAATTTAGCTTTGTTGTGAAAGAATTAATCTATGTTTGTAGTTGTCAATGAATTGTTGGTGATGCAAAACAAACTAAAATTTACTTCATGTTCAAATAAATTAACAATACAAGTTTTGAAAAAACATTGCAAGTTTTTACGATTATTTTTATTCATATTTCGAATTTTATATAAACCGGCCCTCCTCCACAATCAAGTTTGGCTTCGCCCCTGGTCCCACTCTTTTCTAGCTTTGTCACCTCATTAATCTAAACTGAAGTAGATCAAATGATTTATGTAAATAATTGAGATGGCAAAACGAGAGTTAAATTCTGTCAAGATAAAAATAGAAGTGGCAAGTTAAATAGAACAAGTAAAAAAAAATAATAATAAAGAATCTCGCCACACATGCAAGTAGGCCAGAAGCTCGCTATCCTACGAATGTGGGCCAATAACATGATAGGTACTTCTACTTCAGATATATGATCTCCAAAATCAGATAAAGATAAGGCCCAAACTCCCTCACCCGTTAGATAGATATTCTCCCTTCATCCAACGCCTTACATATGACCACATTAGATAGCCCATCACCCAAAAATCCGAAATAAAACACCCCACGAAAAACACTTCAACCATTAACTAAGCCACATCTTTAGTCCAAAAATCTCACACACCCCTTCTAGGCCTTTACCACCTATAACCACCACTCATCCTACAAAACAATCAAATATGGCCTCGGCCTCCGCCACTGCCGCCACCTCGTCTTTTATCGGGACTCGTCTTCCCGATGTCCCATCGAATTCAGGGAGGATCACGTGCCGGTTTGGGTTTGGGGCCAAGAAAGTTGCCAAGAAAGCCCAGCCCAGATCAGGCTCAAGCACAGACCGCCCATTATGGTACCCAGGTGCCAAAGCCCCAGAATGGTTGGATGGGAGCTTAGTGGGTGATTATGGGTTTGACCCATTTGGGCTCGGTAAGCCAGCAGAGTATTTGCAATATGACTATGATGGCTTGGACCAGAACTTAGCCAAGAATTTGGCTGGTGACATCATTGGAACTCGGACCGAGTCCGAAGACGTCAAGGCCACATCCCTGCAGCCATACAGTGAGGTTTTTGGGCTGCAGAGGTTCAGGGAGTGTGAACTGATCCATGGGAGATGGGCCATGTTGGCTACTCTTGGTGCCTTGACTGTTGAGTGGCTCACTGGTGTCACCTGGCAAGATGCTGGCAAGGTAAGTACAATAAAATGACCTCTATATTTGTTGTGGTTCATGCTAAACTAATTGAATCTATGCTACTTTGCTAGAATTGTCTTGCTGGTTGTCTAAGTGGTTTACTGCAAGAAATAGAACTACAAGTACATGTACAATCTAACATACAAAAGAATTTCTTGTGTTACGCTAAGGTTGCACATATGTTTAAACCTTCATGACTATGATTTAAATACACCCATGGTTTAAATATGGTAAAAGCGTGGAAATGACAAGACTATACAAAAAATTACTCTCTCATATGGTGTGCTCCTTGGTTTTCTTTTGTCCAAGTTCATAAATAACGATCCTCTTTTTTTTTTTTTAACTAAATAGTCCATAAATAACGATCCTCTTTATTTTAATACACACAAAAAATATTATCGAAATCTTGTTAGTTTTAAAATATCAATTGATTATAATTATTTTAGCATGTAGTTCAAGATATATATGGTTAAAGCTTTAAAATGAAAACCATGAAAAAAGCTAATGGAACAAATTAATTATAATGGGAGGAGTATTATTTATATTATCATTAAATCACTTATTTTAAGTAGGTGAGTACTAGGAAAAGCGATCAAAATAATTTATTATTTGGATGTGATAGTTTTTCTATACAAGTAGACATCACATATTGACTATATAGGCTATTAATTCCGAATTCAGAAAGTATAAAGTTGAAATCAAAGTCGAACAAACAAAATTATTGGTTAATAGCATCAACTAACTCAATTGGTAAAATATAATGCCAAAACTATCATGAAATTCTTTAGCACTTAGAGTTCCTTTAACATTTTATTCTTTGATTAAAATTTTATAGGTGGAGCTAATTGAAGGATCATCCTACCTTGGCCAACCACTTCCTTTCTCAATGACCACATTGATCTGGATAGAGGTTTTGGTCATTGGATTTATTGAATTCCAGAGGAATGCAGAGCTTGACCCAGAAAAGAGGCTTTACCCGGGTGGAAGCTTCGACCCATTGGGCTTGGCATCTGACCCGGAAAAGAAGCCAATTCTTCAATTGGCAGAGATCAAGCATGCCAGGCTAGCTATGGTTGCCTTCCTTGGCTTTGCTGTTCAGGCTGCTGTTACCGGTAAAGGTCCGCTTAACAACTGGGCTACCCACTTGAGTGACCCGCTCCACACTACTATCTTGGACAAGTTCCTGTAGAGTGACTATGCTTGATTGGGAAGATGGGATCCTATACATTAAGCGTCCTAAATTACCCCATGAAATATGTATGGTTCATTGTGTAGTTCAGGAGAGCCTATTGTTATATTGTACCAGTACTGTGACTCTGTGAGTCTGTAAAGAGATGTTTGTCAGTTGAAGTAGAATGGACACTGCAATCTAGACAGTTTATATTGTCATCATGGGTAAATTACATTTTGAAGGATTCAAAATGATTGAAACTGAGTAACTGACCACAGGTTAAAAAAAAATCACCCAAATCTAAGGGAGCCAAATTCCTTAAAGGAAAAAGAAGATTGGAACGAAACAATGTTTTCGATCCCTCCGCTTCCATAGAGAAAACTGTTAACCCATCTGATGAACTAAACAACATCTAATGAACTCTCTAATCTGATTCTGTTTCCAGCCATCAAAAACTACCAACCAAACGTGCTCTTAATGCATTCAGACTTCTCCAGTATGGCAGTATCCCATCAAAAAGAGCTATTATATATAGTTAGAGCAATAAAAAATTACAAGGCATAATCTCATAGCCTCCAAGAAATTGGAAGGGAGGGGGGTGTTGGGGATTCTATAAGATAAAATACACTAATGTACAGAATAATATGACAGACATGCTGCAAAAAATCTAGATATACTTCCTCCGTTCCAAAATAAGTGAAACACTTCTCTCATTTATGTGAGCTTTTTGAGACAAGTGTTTCACTTATTTTGGAGCAGAGGAAGTATATTTTTTCAAGACTGACGATATCAGCTCTCCTTTTGTGTTCCTGCTGTGCGTTTCAATCACCATCACCATTTTAGGATGGGAAATGAGGTAAGTGGACTAACTCACTAACCTCACATTGAAAAGAAGTCATAGGTTGAAGTTATATATGAGCTTCTAAACTTCTCATGAGATGGAACAGCTTAGTAGTAGTACCGAGAGGTCAGCTACTCAAACCCAACATTAAAACTCATTTCATTTCTTAGTGAATGCCAATTCTGAAGCCAAAGCTATATGATCACTTCCCCATTTCTGAATTCAAATCAACAAAAATATGTTAATATCAAGCATCTGGAGAGCTTTGCAACCACAAACAACAACGTGAATAACGCGAAACACATGATACAAAGATAAAGTCAGATTTGTAAAGTCTGAATCAGTGTGTTACATGAGAACAGGAGCAGATATACACTACGAGTCTCCAACCAGATTCCAGCTGCCCATTGGGTTTCTCCCTTTCTTATGCGTCAGGATTTTGTCGGAAAAAGGGGGAGGGGGTGAGTTGTGGAGAGGGAAGGATCAAAGAGCTTAATTCTTCTGCTCCAGAAGAAATTATGTTCAAACAACTAAATCTAGAAGAACTATGTATTGAGATTCAGGTCATATGTCCGCAACCCCCTCCACCTACTAACTTTCTCCTCCTTTTGAGAGGAATTGGGGTGGTTGAATATATGTAAAGTTTTTATGTAGACACCGAACAAGTCCACCAACCTATAATGATGTATGAACTATGAAAATTTCAATACAAGAGTGTATGCTAACTGTAGGCCTGTGCCTGCTTTTCATACAGTAGAAGGAAGCTAATCGTTCAAACCTGAAACACTAACCTAGCATGTCAGGCTTGATGGAGAACGAATATCAGGTACACTAATTATATCCACAATTTCATAAGCATAGTAGGAGATATCACGAAGTAAAGTATTTAAATCCATCAATATAATACGCTTATAAAAAATCACGCACCTTTGTAGGGAAACCCCCACTAGGTTGCATTGCATCTTTTGTAATTGGAGCAAGAGCTTTAATGGTGCAGAGACCTTCAGATCGCCTGTATGTCACAGAGAAGCAAAATAATCACTTGGACATTTTGATCTATGTGAGCAAGATATTATGTTCTGAACAAGAAAATAACCCAAGAGGTGAGAAGATGTGAGAATACACAGTTCTCACAAGGCCAATCACACAATGTTATCAAGAGCAAGCCATATATAACAAAGAAAAGTACAAGCAAATCAATCAGATAGGACAAAAGTTATGCTCACCATATGTAATCAACAGTTCCCATAAAACAAGTGTTATAACTAGTCACCAACGGCTCCCCATTTGAGTCCCTTGTCCCAGAAGAATCCTAGAAAAATCAAACAGTAATCAACAAACAGTGACCTCAAACAATTTGATGCATAAGCGCACCAAGATCAGAACAGCAATTGAAGGCTCACAGTAGCAGCCAAGTATGAATCCTGCCCTTCTCAAGGCTTGGAAAGGTCAAAAGATTTTCAAACTTACACCTTATCCATCAGCCAACTACTGAGTTTAAGATCTCAAAGTGATTACAAGAAATATTCAAATTTTATTAGGTACAATTACACAGGAAATCCAAGCACCACAGAACTAATATGAAGGTTCTTCCATTTATTTGTATGCTCCAAAATTGAAATATTAACTTCATGTGCATTGGTCACACCTATTCTTAAAACAAGTTTCTTCACATCCAAGGAAACAAGAAAAGAAGTTTATCTTTAGCAACATAACCAAAAAAAATCCCTTTGTAGCGAATCTACAGTTAAAAAAAATAGAATCCCTCGATATAGTTGTTTGACTATCTTGATAAACAAAATTTAGATTAGTTCAAAATAACCACCAAGCTACTGCACATAAATTTGTACATGGCTGCCACCTGTGGAAAAACATGAAAGCAATCACAACTTCACAAGTGCCATAGGCTACTTCCAGATCATGTCATTTATCCTTTTTTAATAAATAGAGGTCAGAAGCCTGAAGTTGTGAACCTACCACCACTTCTGAGTATGTACTCCTGAGCTTTAAAGAGTGTTCGAGAGCACTGCTACTGGCATCGCCAGTTGCAGTAGCTATCTCCATTGGTGTCCACAGCGATGGATCATACGAAAATTTATCCACATCAACTGTGTCATCCTCAGGAACCAAATCACCTGGAATTGCAAAAACAAGCTGTCACAAATTTTAACTAATCTTTGTTTACCAATTAATCTTCCACAGAGAGATTTACGATCTTACCAAGATTTGAAGGCAAGGCACCTTCCCCATTGGTTAAATCAGACAGAGATTCCTCACCATCTTCATCTAAGGCCTCATCATCTTCTAAAGGTTCCTCCATCTCATTGAGTGATAGACCAATAATTTTCTGATCTATACTACCTGAACTTGTGTTTGGATCACTAGCTTCACATATACTAGGTGGACTATGGTCATTGATAGAAGCTAGCATGTTCACTTCAACTGTTTCTGAGGAAGATCTAAGGGAATTGTCTGATTGAGACATTTGCGAGTTATAATCGTCCCTAGCCTCTTTTACCACAATGTTCTTGTCAGAATCATCAGTAACAGATGACAATCTACCACTGTGGCCATTCCAGCTACTTTCTTCTGATATTAGATCTTTTTTTGTTTCCTGCTCTTTCAACGGCAAACCGGAGCCAATACCTTTTTCAGACAAAGTAACCTCTTGACCTTTCATTGTCTCATTGATTATTACATCAGCAGATTTGGCTGATCCAATCTCATCCGCTCTCAATTTAGTTCGGCCGCCATGACTATCCTTCGAGCTGTCAGTTGATTGAGATAGCCCTCTATTTTTCTCAAATGAGTTAAGTGATGCATTTAGCAAAGAATCAACAGAAGGAGGTCCTTGCAGGCTGACAAGTGGTTCAGAACTGCTTTCTATGTCATTCACATTTTCACAGGAATCACTCTGTTTTCTGTCGATGCTATTGTTTGGTGCAATTGTTGGACTAGCTATATCACCAGTTGGCTGCTCCCTCGAAAAATAGCAAGCATTTTAGACCTATATCTAAGAAAAAGACCGAAGAGTTACTTGAAGATGTTGATGAAAGAGAAGAAAAAGTACCGGGGCTGAGGGTCATATTGTCTCGGTGGGGGGTAAATTACAGCAGAGGCTTGTCCTGAAACCTTGTCTCTTTCTACTTCAGATATATCTAGCTGCCAAGTCATAGATTAGATAACTGAACAGGCATAAGAAGAGTGGAACTCATCGTTCCAAAGAATGTGAAGCTCCAACTTTACCTTCTGCTCAGATATGAAATTGTACAATGGACTCTGCCAAAAGGAAGTGTGACCAAGGTGTTATTACAAAAGTGCGAAATACTTAATGATGATGACTAAATAATGGAAATAATGTGCTGTATACCATTGGAGTGCAATTAAAATCACCACATAAGACCACTGGAGCATCATCCCACGTCTTTGACACAGCTTGAGCCCTTTCAAGAAGTATCCTGACCTACATACAGCCACAGAAGCAACAGCAAGGTCTTTTATGGCACATCTACAAACAGCAGAGAAGTGCAAGTAATACACTTTAGACAAACAAGACAACAAGGCAATAACTACATCTGATACATCAACAGCTAAGACATTCTAGACGGCCTTTTACCATTTACATACACATTGGAACAAGCAAAATATACTCCGCCACAAGTCAGCAATCTAAATGCAAAAATTCAAACTTGTTCCAGACATAGCACAAAATGGAAGTAGTGGCATGGACTGAAGAATTATGCATCCCAGTATGGCAGAGGTGGGTTACAGAGAATTGATGGCTAAACCAAGACAAAAGAAAAGATGATAGCACAGTGCAAACGCCACATGGACATAATTGTTAGTTCTGCCATCAACACCAGCAGGCTATGTAACACAAGAGTCCAGGTTAAATCTAGCCCTTGATAAGGCGTTCATGTCGTGCATAACCATCTAAATTTCAATAACCAGAAAAGAGATGGAGACCGAAAGTTGAACTGGAGTGGATTGAAGCCCTACTATACTTGACACAATGGCTAATGTTATGCTCCTAGGTCTAAATGGTTAAGTTAGTTCAGCTTTATGCGCCTAAACTATGTTTGAATGTTTTCCTAGAAACCAAACGATTATAACATCACACTTCAAAGATGGGTATTAATATTATATGGTGGGACTTGTTTCGTTATTGTTATTTTTATCAGATGGGGCCTTGCGCTTCCTAAGTTGCATTATTAATTGTGGGCTATCTTAGTCCACTAATTAATAGGGTCGAGTTTGTTTATTGTTAGGAGTATGATTGGTTTGCTTGTCAGACAAGTATACGAGTTACCTAGTTTCCAAATTTCTGCTTCCATTCTTGGTTGAGTAGGGAACAAGTAACTTTCCCTATAAATAGGTTAGGAGCGACAAAAAAGGTGGATATTAATGAGTTATAATATTGGTGTTGAGCTTTAATGCTTTAACCTTTGAGCGTGTTATGATTCAAACATGTTGTAAGTCTGTAATTTGGTGCTGTTACCATTAATATCAAACACAAGAACTGAAGAAACGTTGATTTTTAAAAGGATCCATAGCATTTCCAATCCTAAATTCACTTATAGTCTTTCATACATCTACTAAATCTACTAGAGGGACATCTCGTTCCTTATAATGAACATTTCTGACATATTTCCAGGTCAAAGATTGGTTAGGCCAAAAGAAGTTTTACAAGCCATGCACAATTCCATAAGTAGGATGACAAGCAGAACAAAGTCAAAAGAATAAGATGAATTTAAAATACAGTCAAAATTAATGCAAGTATATCTCACAGAGCCCATAGTACATGGTTTGGTTAAGGCATTTTCAAAGGTCAACCTATTTTAATCCTTTCCTTCATACATATCTCGCTGTTTTTTTTTTTTTTTTTTTTGGTTACAAGAAGTTGAAGATGAAGCAAATCAGATTCATATACATATTCTGATTTAGAAAACAAGCAAAAATTAAACCTTTGCATCAGGAATGAATAACTATGTTCTGATAACTCATACAAGGAATCTGTTGCAAACTTTGAAGAGATCTATGTTCTGATACCTGGCCAAGCTTGATTTCTCCTCTTCTTGGATTGTAAAGCACATGAGTGTTACATATGACAACTCTGTTTGGGCCTTTTTGAGCTGCAGTGTTAGAATAAGGTTACATCAGTAGAGCAGCGATACCAACAACAAAAGTGGTAGTCTAGGGGAAAAAGAAAACGGGAAGAAAAGAAAGACACACAATTCATTTAACTTAAACTATTAGCTTCCTGAACAGTTTAGCAAACATATACACCTCAAATCATTTACAAATCCCCATGCCGTTTGACAAACATATACACCTCAAATCATTCACAATTGTTCTAAGTCAGCTTGCTCAATCTTCTAACACCATACCCAGCTTGTAAATCGTGTCTACTACATAAAATCACAAGAGAAAGAAAACTCTTGCTAGTTTTCACAATAGTGTCACACAATTTAGGCTAGAATATAGGTGGGCAACGGCATGTGATAGTTGAAACTACAATAGTGGAGAGTGGGACATTAAACAAGTAACACTCTCAGGGAGAGAGAGAACCATCAATTGATATTTGTGCTCGTAAGGACTGTAGAGGGGAATGGAAAAGGTTATGAAACCCAGAAACAATAACAAGCGTGAAAATTTTAAGAGATGAAAAAAGGTAAAAAAGAAAAGGTTAAGACAACCGGATAAACAAAACTCTCAGCTACAGACTGAGTCTGTGAGGCATAGATCCATACTCATTCATACTAAAACCAAATTAAATGGGGAACCAGAAAACCGACAATCAAAGAGCATCATGAATTCCATATACGTATATAATATTTCAGCACCTAGAAGGATAGAACACACAAAATAAACAAATATCTTATGATAATGAAGTAATATTTTGCGTCTAAACTCTAAAGTACCTACATCGAAGCTTCCAAAATATAGATTAAAACATGCAACACCATTTTCTCTGGTGCCTCATGTGCAGAAAGCACAAGTCATCAAGCAAGTAGTATTTCTATCAGGAATAGGTTAACCTCCAAATAACCACAAGGCATGTGTCACATGAAAACTCTTACGCAAGCATTACCTGGATGATGAAGCCAGCTGGTTTTCATCGTGGTTTGGAACTAAAGACTGCAAATTTTAAAAAATAAAAAATTATTTAACATCACATTACAGCATGAACATGATGAATACAACTTTTTGGTCAACACCTTCTTATCCTCTACATAACTCAAGAAGAAATAAAGAGAACCCAAATTCCAAAACATACCTCCAGAACACATATTTGAGCAACATTGTCCCGCATCCCATGTTTGTTGAACTCAATGCACTCTTCATACATCAACCTAAACCTAAACCCATGATTTTCAAACAAATGTCACCAAACCCCCGCTCAAGGATACAATTTATTTTCCAGAAGTGACGCAACACCAACAAGATCAACAAAATAATGCTGCAAATTGGATCTTAATAGAGGCGGCATCATCACTTACGGGTTCAAGCAATCTGGATTTTAAATGCTCCTTACCTTGACGTTCGCCAAAAGATAGCACACCCATCAATTGGATCACCAGTTCGCATCTAGTACATTTGCGGAATAACTAGGTTATAATGTGCAAGTACACAGTTCCAATCTTGTTAGCATTTTCAACATGCATATGCATCAAACTTCAACCATTTCAGAGATCATTGCAAACTACAATAATCAAACTTCAACCATTTCATGATCAATCTTGTGAAAATGGTTGAATTGATCTGTAGTACTGTATTACACTTCCTTTCTGAATAAAGTTTTGGCTAGTAAGGCTCCCTGAATATTTTCTCCACTTTCATCCCTCCTCATTGATCTCCTTTGGTCTATGGCACTAAGGGCATTGACTAACTCCGCTAGCATTTTATTGGACAAGTCTTTGGAATCTTCTAGTGAGGAGATTTTGAACTCATATCTTTTCAAAATGCCAACTAAATTTTATCAACCACTCTTTCATTGGAAATATTTTCACCAAGCAACCTATTTTGATTCTCAATTGTCATGAGCTTACTCACATATTCCTTAACGGTTTCACTTTTCATCATCCTCTGCGTCTCAAATTCCCATTTGTGATTCAAAACCTACATCAACTTTGTTTGAGCATTGCACTCGAACTCCCTTTAGCATGTTCCATGCTTCTTCTGGTGACTCACAAGACACAAGTCATGATACTTGCGAATATTCCGTCCACGGCCATATGAATACAAGAGAAAGCTTTTGGCTTCTTTGTTTTTCTTCATCATGTTGCTTGATTTAGCTTAATGTTGGATTTTCTCGAAAAGGGAGAGTCTCACAAGTAACAACCTCCCACACATTCAAGACTATCAATTGAGATTCAAAATAACTATCCAAAATAACCCTAGTGGAGTTAATTAATACCCTTAGTGCCATAGACCAAAGAAGATCAATGAGGGAGGAAAATAATGGAGAAAAAGGAAGCCTTACTAGTCAAACTAGGAAATGTAAAATTCAATGCAACCATTTTCACAAGATTGACATGAAGAAAATGATTGTTGGCATAAAGGAAATTCACAATGTCACAAATGGAAGAGCTTTGGACATTTGGCAAGAGACTGCAAATTATAATATAACGAAGAAAAGACAAGCATGACACAAGTGGCTGTGGAAGAAACTTTGTTTCAGAGTTGTCGGTACGATATGCACCATGGAGAGAACTGCTCCAAATGATATGGTATTGGTGATAATTTGCATCAAAAAATATCTTGGTGGTTTGATGTGCACCATAAATTGAAGAGAAGAGCTTCATGATCTATACCAACTTTGAAGCAAGGAGATGTGTTTAAATTATGATCCAAAGTTGTGGTCTAGTGATTTATTTTCTAACATACTTGCTAATCACAACCTGCCAGAACCGACTCGTTTGACAAGTCTAGGTAGCATAGAGGTAATATTCAGAAATCAAGATGGCAAGATCTACCATCAGGTTCCTAGAAAAGAAAATGTCTTATGAGTTATGGGGTTAACATGTCTTATTGAAAGCAAAGGGAAGTACAACCAAATCTTCTCTCTAATTTTAAACTCTTAAGCATGAGAATTTCATTTACAGCCTTCCAAGTGAAGAATGAAATTGTGCGTCAGATAACAGGAACTCACAAGTGGCAAACTTAACATATTATATTTTTAGCTTCTTTTAAGAGGACGAACTTAAAGAACAAGGAAGAAAACACACAAAACTGTTCTAATGTCTGTACCAACCTTCCAAATGCCACTATATCCACGAACCCTGAAGTCCTCTTCCAACTCATGAAATTTGTCAACCTCCTGAAAAAGATTTATAAACTTCTCTATCTCAGAGTTGAAAGCAATGAAATGCAGAAGACATTAACAATGACCATCATAAGGCAGGGAACAATAGAATATCACAAAACTATCATCATACAGATAGTTTCTAGCAGATGCATAGCAAGCCAGTTCAATACGACAAGACACGAATAATAACAATAGTAGACGGAATGAGAAGAGGAGAGAACGAGAAACAGCAGCAGAAAATAAGAAAGAGTAACAGAGTATGATAAGGACACAATGACAAATCAAGGAGATTTTCGAACCATATAGAACTGTCATAACTGAAGACTTGTAAATCATTCAGGGGAGAGAACACAAGCATTCCATCATCATGAAACACAATAGCTAGGCAAGAAGCTAAGAGGCAAAAATCCAAAGAGAGAGAAGTGACCTGTAAGCACATTATGTCAGGTGACCACAATCGAAGCTCAAAAAGTATGTTGCCCTTCCGCCATTCCCAACTCATAAATCGACGTGGGATGTGAAAGTACAGCTTCCGATGACTATTAGCAAGGTAGTCAGCAAGTATATTATATGAAAGCACAACAAACCGCTCTGCAAAAATATTTATCAATTTAGGTAGAGTGAACATCCATTAATTTAGTAACCTTGCTAACATTTCTAGGCCATTGGACAAAGAAGTCAACAGTTACCATGACACTAAAAAATAAGCATCATTCAAGTTACCAAAAATGTTAGAAACACAAAAAAAAAAATCACTTTCAGACTTCAAAATCTAACTTGCAGAAAGTTTTCCATACTTGACAAATCTATAATAAAAAAAAAGCAGAACAGAGTAGTGAAATATATATGTAATGTTCAATCATTAACTTAGTTTCAGTCTTCAGACATACATAACCAATTAAGCTCCACGTTTATCAAGTACCATAATGACAACAATCACAAGACATACACAGTGACATAGAGATCACACTAATGGCCCGTACGGTAGGCGATACTAAATGACGGTAATGGTAATGAGATTAGAAATAGTTTGCAACAAAAATCCCCCTACTCATTGGCAAGGTAATGGAATCTCATCCTCAAACATGTGATTTCTTCACAAGTTTCCATTCGCACTCGATACCACTGACCACATCTAAAGTAGTAATGGATAGTGATGCAAAGTTATGAAGAAAACCATATGTTTAGGGGACGAATTCTCATTAGCCATTACCATGGACATTGACATGACTTTTTCGTTACAAAACTAGGCTAAAAATCATCATTATAATCGTCATCTATTACCGCCTACCAAACTGGCTGTAATTAAATTAATGTACAAGTGTAGGCCAACAAAAACTAAGTTATTAAGGCAGTATGCATTGTACTTTTTATCAAGCATCCCAGAGAATGCATCCAATTAGCAAAGATGTCTTCCTTCATTATAATTCCAATTGGCAAAAACCTCTTCACAACTGATTTTTACAGGGAAACTCCAAAATCACAGAAAAGTTTACTTCTTTCTCTCTTTTTTATCCATTTACCATTTTTGCCTTTTGTTATATTAAAAAAAAAAAACACAACTAGAATTTGCGACAAAACATTTCCTCTAAACTAAATGGAGGTTCAACTAAACAAAAAATAGCTACTCCCTCCCAATTTTAATTAGTTGTTCTACTTTTGACTTTTCACTATTCACATACCAACTTTATTTTTTACTAATATATAAAAGCAAAAGTTATCATGTGCTATGTTATTGGATTTGCCTGAATTTATATTTTAAAAATATCAACCTTTTACAATTTTGCTAATCTATAATTAGATATATTAAGAA
>CANSZD010002364.1:0-131555 GCA_947648045.1 Beta corolliflora
AAGCAAAGGCAAAGGAGTTGATTGTAAAGAGACCATTCGCTCCGGTGGCTCGAGCTAGAGCCCGTAGGGTTGCTAATTTCATGGCGGCCCATTTTGCCGGAGAATACATGAATGGGAGCGTAAAATTTACTTTTTTTGAACGGCTTTCTACCGGAAGAAGAAGTCTACGATGAAGCCACAGGAAAAGGATATGTTGTCAATGGTCGCGAAAAGAAAAGTACTTAGATTGAAAAAGGCTTTATTAGGTTAAAGAGTAGCGGCGTGGAAGATCATGAAAATTACTCACGGAGAAGATGGTTTTCCAGTGCGTTCCGCGAATATGCACTTTTTGTGAAGAGAGAAGAAGATTGAAAAACAGCCTGGTGTTTTCTATTCTGCATCCCCATGTGGTTGATCTTATTATCACCGAAACGCTATATAGACATGTTTTAAAGACTTTAAGAAAGGATGGCACGTGAATTTGAGATGGCGGATATGGGATTCATGTCACATTATCTGGGTATTGAAGTTGTCTGAGGTGATCTTTGGAGATTTTCATCTCAATGAAGCATATCTGAAGAAAAATTAAAGAAATTCAATATGATGGTCAACTGTAAATCCAGTGAGCACTCCGATGGGAATGTGGGATAAAATTATCAAAGAATGATCCATATGGAGAAAATTGGATTGATTTTGTTGAGTACAGTAGGGAAGTTTCCGATACTTAACATACTGTTTCAGCCAGGGTCTCATCTTATTTGTTGTTGGGACTTAGTAAATTGCTTTATGGAGAAGTCCATCTACTGCTCCAATTGAAAGCGGCGAAAGAAAATTATGCAGGATACTTAAGAAAGGTACATTAGGTCGTGGGTTGTTATACTCCGCTTCCGCAGACTTGAGCTTATGAGATGTTTGCTTGATAGTGATTTCTTTGGAACATAGATGGCCAGAAAGTGTATGGGGTTTGTGTTTTACCTGGGAGTAATATTTTTTCATGCGGTTCGAGGAAGCGACCTATTGTTACACTTTTCAGCATATGAATCGGAATACATTCTTCGCTACCTCGTATGCATATCGTTCGATATTGGCTAAAGGGGATTAGTGAAGGAAACTTGAATTACCACACGTGGAACCTTCGAGATTATGGTGTTAGCAAGTCGACTCTGGCTTTGTGCAACACTCTCGAGCATATCGGCATAAGGTTTTCATTGTTTACGGCATAGTGTATGGAACAAAAGAGAAATTAAATGAAGTAAAGTCGGCTGGATCAAATTGGGATATCTTTATGAAGCTGTTGAGGTTTGGAAGACTTCAATAAAATGCAAAAAACTACTAGGCATTGTGAGGAGATTGACTTTGAGGGGGTGCTAAAAATAGTAACTAAATAAACTTGACATCAAATGTATATTGATGAGAAGATTAAGGAAAACTAATATTACTAAATAAGAGAAGAATTAGGATAAGCATTAGTTTCTTAGTACATTTTAGTTATATAAATATGTTGTTTTATAATTCATTTTTTATGTAATTCACATTGAGAATTATAAGAGATACAATATAGAGTGCATTTATTTTCCTCTCTATATTATTGTGCGAAAACATATTGCGAGAACCCATCCCTTCTAACAGTAAAAAAACATAATAAAGTTCCACGTTCCCGTACTTCCTGGGGTTTTTTAATTAATTGCGACAATTGGATTTTTCATTTTTACACCATTTAAACACGGCTATCGTCGGTTGTGTTACGTACGGAAAATATAGTAATGTGGGGTCTTGTTGGCTTATGTCTCGAATATACTGAAGCCATGTTTGTAAATGGCTTTTCTATCAAGCTCTCCATATCTTTTTTAGGGCGATTTGTACCCAATAAAAACTGTTTGGGCTATTGGCTTTTTGGTGAGTGTTAAAAGGGTTTTAAGCTAATTAATTAATAGTTAAACTTGCTGCGTTATAGATTAGGGCTTTTGGCTTTTTGTCCGCCCCAAACTCTTTATAATAAACAATGTACAATTAATTTGGCAAACACTTTTTGCAGTAAAAGGACTTAAAAGAGCCCAATACATACGATGCTTCTAAACATAAACCAGCCTAAGTAAACGAAACAAAACACAAGACACAATGTCAAACAAACCCCATTAACTTTTAGGATTTTTACTAAAAGGTAATTAAAGATATTAATAGTTAAACTCGTGCGAAATGTCAAATGTTCCAATTAATGAAGAATATTGGAAGATGCAAAGCATGAAGCATCTCTAAATTCACATTTACATCTGAATATGAAGTCAGCTAAGCCAAGCTATCTTCCTTTGTGACATGGGAATAACCTTTTGTCCAACAAGGAAAGAATAACAAGGTATCTCCTTCTAAGTCAAAGTCTTATACCATCTCTGTGTGGACCATACGTACGCTGCTCGGTGTGCGGTGTGGGTTGTGGGCTACCCACATTTTGGGATCCACACTTTTTTTCGTTGATTATAGTATATTCTTGTACTTTGCACATTTACTAATTCATTCATTCCCAATTTGCCATAATTCTTCCTTAATTCTCTCCACTAAATTCTCTAATTAATAACCGCCAGATTGAACCCACTAATTAAAGACCCCTTTATATCCTGAAAATTAAAAATAAAACACTTTTCTTGTTCTTCCACTTTGCTTCGGGCAATCCGAGGACTAAGAGGACCTCTAGCACATGGAAATGCCTTTTTGGACAATAGTTTTCCCACGTCGGAACAATTATGACAACTCCTTTCAATGCTTCCAAATTCACTATTCCTAAAACGTCTAAGATAGAGCGTCCTTACCATACAAGCTTAAGGTAGATAACTTAACTAGACATAAAGAATTAAAGATCAAAATAGTTGGGAGTGATATAGGTGGTGAGTCCGAGCCATAACTCTTAAGACCTTTTACGATCTACTTGGCATAGTCTATGAGGTGATTTCTTCCATACATTCCTTAACGAACGGGATAGCAAAGAGTTAGAACAAGACCCTTTAAAACATGATGAATGTCATGCTCATTAATCATGGACTTCCTAATAATATGTTTGGGGAGGCTATTCTTTTAGCTTGACATCTAAAGTGAGTAACGCACAAAAGACATTCAGAGTAACCCCATACCTATTACGGAAGGTCGTACGCGTAATAAAATAACCCAAAAGTGTAGAGGTGTCTAGCCAAAGTTGCGTTTTAGATTCAAAAGGGACAAAAATTGGTCCTAAGACATTAGAATATTGTCATATTATCTAGTAAAAGCCATATTTATGTTGTGAGCTCCAACCAAGAGGTGAATCTTCTACTATAGGTCATGGACTAGGTAGAGGAATGAATCATTTCAAAAGAAACAACAATAAGGCTAATGTTGAATGCTACTGATTGTGGAAAATATGGTAATTTTCATCGGAATGTTAGTCCAAAATGAGGAGGAAGAAACAAGCTTATTGATTGAGGGAAAGGAAAACATCGGATTTGAAAGCGATGTTATTATCTTTCAAAGTGGAAGACAAAAGAGTTGGTAGTTGTACATGATATCTCGATATTGGCGAAGTAACCATATGACGAAGAGACAAAAGCAAAATGCAATGTGACTTTTGGCGATGGCTCAAAGGTAGTGATTGAAGGGAAAGGTATAATTATGATTGAATCAAAAAATACTAGTCACAATTACTTCACGATATTTATCAAAATTTTGAGTGACATCAAGATTAATGAAGAGACAAAAGTTATGGGCTTTGTGATAGAAAATACGATCTTATAACTAAAGTTTCTATGATGAAAAATAAAATGTTCTAAATTTGCAAAACAGTTGGACCAATGTGTTTGAAGGCGGGTGTTGAAGATCCTTCTCGGAGGTGACATATAAGGTAGCGATGGAAGGGAAAGGCATAATTATGATATTGAATCAAAAATACTAGTCACAAATCACATTCGATATTTATCAAAATTTTGAGTGTGGGATATCGAAGATTCTAATGAGGGGACAAAAGTTATGGGCTTTGTGATAGAAAATCTAATCTTATAACTAAAGTTTCTGTGATGAAAAAATAGAATGTTCAAAATTTGCGAACTTGGTTGGACCAATGTGTTTGAAGATCGATGTTGAAGATCCTTCTCGGAGGTGACATATAAGGTTTGGACACCCTAATTTTGAAGTACTTAAAGAGCTTGGGCAAAAGCAAATGGATTTGAGTAAGAAAATCAATATTGATCGATTAACCATGTGTTACTTGAGACATATAAGGTTTGGACACCGTAATTTTGAAGTACTTATTTTGAGGAAGAAAAATCAATTAACCATGTGTTAGAAACTCCTTCGGCTACTCCAACACCATCTCCTCGAGACATCATCACCTTCATTGAATTTGAGTGGAGATTCACCTAATTTGAGCGAAGGACCAAGGAAACATAGAACTCTTTTGGATCTTTATGACATGTGCGAAAAATTAGATAATAATACCTCTTTATTGAGCTTATCAACTGATATTGAAACAATGGATTTTGATGAAGCAAAGAACCATGAAGAATGGACTTAAGCAACAATTGAAGAAATTTATGGCATCCAAAAGAATAAAACATGGGAATTTGCGACACTTCCAAAAGGGAAAAAGGCAATAAGAGTCAAATGGGTGTTTAAAATAAGAAGAATGTTAAGGGTGACAAAAAAAGGCTTGTTGCTAAAGGTTATTAGCAAAAGCAAGACATTAGAGCATGAGTAATGGTAATACTAACTCTTGGTTAGTCTTATCATTTTCCCCTTCTCTCTCCTTTCCTCCTTCACACCCCATCCCACTAACTCTCCACTAACTCATCCCTTTTTTCTCCTGATGTGTGAGCTAGTCTTAGTTGGTCTTTCTATTTCTCTCCCTACTTTTGCTATACCCTACTTATATAACTTCCTTAACCAAAATCTTATTATTTTTATATGGACTACATAATTTGTATTCATATTTTAATTAATAATTAGTCCCTCTACCCCCAAGATAAATGCACACTTGCAATGCACAACTTTAACCATTAATATCCTATTTATTTAATAGTAATGAAAATTTAATATGTTGAAAATACAAATTGATATAAATCTAAGAACATCTTATCTAATTGTTTTTATATTATTAATAACTAGTAATGGTCAGATTGAAGCATGTAAATAGTGGAAAATTTTGGGACGAAGGGAGTATAGCCTGAAGATTATTCCCGTCTAAGCTCGTAGATTCAACCATCTTAAGTATAATCCATCTTATAGTAAGAGGATATAGTTCCACAAAGACAAGAGAATTTTGCATGCTTGTAGGTTGATGCAGATAATGAAATATACGAAAACAAATAACAAAGCAAAAAGAGTGGATAATGCGACTTATATCAGATCAATGACATGATAAACTTGCCTTTACTTCTTTCTGCACCTAGAAAGTGGGATTTCAAGCAGTGAATTGGAGGTTTAGTTGGTTTTAATGGTTGGAAATATTCAAGATCTTTTATTAAGAATTCATGCCATGCTACAAGAGGTAAAGGCTCTAGTGCTCTACCTAAAATTAACACAAAAATACGAGGTAGGAACGTCTATATTCGATACATGATAAACTTGCCTTTACTTCTTTCTGAACCTAGAAAGTGGGATTTCAAGCAGTGAATTGGAGGTTTAGTTGGTTTTAATGGTTGGAAATATTCAAGATCTTTTATTAAGAATTCATGCCATGCTACAAGAGGTAAAGGCTCTAGTGCTCTACCTAAAATTAACACAAAAATACGAGGTAGGAACGTCTATATTCGATACATGTAATTTGCAGGTGGTAGGTTTTTAACATAGCAGTCCAAACACCAAGTAGTTGCAAGTTGTCGTAGCATCAATGTGAGCATGTATACAAAAATTTAGAAAATTACCAGAGGTGCAATCACAGGCTGTAAAGCAGTTATTGTTCTGATCATGCGCTGCCAAAGTCGGCAGCTGACCACTATCACAGACACATCTCCATCTGTTGCCAGTTGATCTAACAGTCACTTTGCCAAAAAAAAGTCCAAGTGGAAGAAAGGGTCAACACCTGATCTCACATCTCAGAATTACTAAAAGAAATTTAGTAAGGCATTGCTGGTGCAGAGACGATTGAATTATGGACACTCAAGTTCAGATAGTAAGCTACACTATGAGGTATGTAAGCATGTAACAAAGCAGAGTTCTTTACATCCTATTCAGTATCAAGCCTCCTGAAATACTAAAATCAAATTTCCAAACCCAAACTACAACCAATAAAGAAAAGAAAATCTTACTAAAAAAGTGATTAAAGTCTCTCACTCTATTAGTCACTGAAGCATTATACATTTCCATCTCTATAGTAGTACACTATCAATAATGTCTTAGTTTCTCCATGTGACAAAGAAAGCAGAAATCTATTGACGAATACAGCTCTACAAGTCATAAGATTTTTTCTAGGAAAAAATCAATCTTTTGTGCTTGCTTTGGTTGATCTTCAATTTTCTCCAACCCACTAATGCAAACAACAGGAAAGAGTATAAGATGATGACCTACCAGGCTGACAATCACAAGACGTAGAGCAGTTAGCTGCATTAATAGAGCTTTGAGTTTCTTGATAAGGAGAAGAACATGTGCAAGTCCACCTACTTCCAGAAGTATCTGATACTTGTTCTGCAATTAGATAGAAAAAGAAACTCAGTTTTGCTGCTTTCGCTTTTTTTTACAGGTCAACAAATGCTTCCATCTGGTTCACACTTTCAAACTAGTTTGGTGAAACACTTCCAGAACCACATCTAAACCAGACGAGTTTTAGAGTATCTTAACAAGTACCAAGGGACCAAATAAGTGAATTTCCAAAAATTGACTCTAGCATATGGGTGAAAACACAAAAGGGCCTAAGCCCCATAAATCTACGTGCTTGAAGGCGCATTGCGTCAAGCAATACTAACAACCCTATTGTATATGCACATTGCTCCAGAACAGAAGTACATAATATGAAAATCGTAATTTCCAGATAATGGATGATCTTGTCTTGTCAAACAAAAAGTTGGAAACATTTCACTCATGAGTGATGAGTTATGACTTGTGACCCACGGCCACCAGCCTTCACCAAATTTAAACCAGGCTAAGTATTACAGCATTGTAGAGACCACTCAAATTTTACCATTAGAAAGCACAGCAGAAGTATTTCTAATCAACGAGTAAATTCAGAACACAATATCAATTAGGTTGACAATGCATACTATAGGTGGACTGACATTTTAAAAAAACGGCATCTAGAGTCGAAACTGCAAGTAGATAATACAATGTAGTTTCTTAGGCACTAACCACATGTTAATTGTTGAAAGCAGATCAAGAACAAGAGAGCTGTAATAGCAACTGACAGCTGGATCTTCATCAATTCCTACAGTAGTATAAAAAAAAAGGAGGATATTAGTATCATCTTCCCACTTGCTAAATGGACATCAATTTGTAATAATTGTACTAAGACCAACAATAGTTAGGTTCCTATCAAACAGAAAACAAGCAAAGCATCAAATATAAGTACAAATGCGCTTTGCTTTGTGAAGCTTGTGAGACAATAAGACAAACCAGTAAAGTAGCCTGTCAAAGAAAATGTAAGTCTGACACAAACTTTCCTACAGTACCAAGTTAAAAGAACATGGTTACTAAAGAAAGAAAGGCATATTAACAGCTACAACAACTTAAATGTAGAATATAGGAAGCAAACATGACTGGGTAGAACGAAATAAGGTTCTGCGTGATATGACTTGAGCACTGAAAACCCGGTAACACCCAAGAAGATGCCGAGACCAAGAGGAAGACCCTGTGCATACCTTCACATAAAGTAAGGTTGGGATATCATGTCCAAATCTTGAATATCAAATGCTCCAACTACCAAATCTGCCAGAGAATGTCATCTGTAGTCAGCTATATACCTTTGTTTGATTGATTACATAGTAATTAGCCAAAAGAATTATGCCTAAAGCAAAGGAGGAGCTACATTCACAAGTACAAATGTAATCTAAGGCGACAAGATCAATCAATTAAAGTACAAATACTAGCCCCTTCATATGTCAAATACATTAGTGCAAAAAAAATGCCAAGGTCCTCCTAAGTCATAACATGGTCAAACCAGAACCAACCAAAAGCATGGTTGGCCAACATCCGTCTAGAAGCTAATTTTAGAAGAAATTACCATCTATGCAAAGAGTTCTAGATGCTCAACAAAAGATATGCTAATAGAATTACAACTGAAATACCAATACATCACTTCCAAACAATATACAACACAAGTACTCTAAATTGAGAAACCGACAACCTCAATGTGTTTCATAGCCGACAACTTGAGAAGAACGAGAACAGTTACAAGAGCAAAATAAACTTGATTACCTCCTAAGATGCAAGCTCATTTAAAACGATCATGTATTACTCCGCACATTAGAATTCTCGTCCATTTCAAAATTTCAAGCATATCATAGAAACAGACCTATATAATCCATGATACTTAAATAAATTTCCTTAACTCAGACACTACTTTACACTCTTCCACAACCTATCCTTGCATACAGAACTGCAAACCCAAATCATCAAGCTCGACTCGAATTCGATACAACACTAAGGTGGATGCTAGAATTGCACACCCAAATCAACATTGACAATGCCAGCACAAGAGGAGCAGAAGACATTACAATACCCCAGTTCAGCAAAGCATATAATATATACCATAAGAAAGTTTTAATGGATAAACAATAATAAAACCCATCATTTCAGATATTGCCAAAGCTAAAATTTTGCACAGAAGAAAGCGACTTCTTAACCATTTGGAGAATATCTATAATAAAGTAATAAATTAGTATAAAAGAAAATCAATAAAGATTAAAGGTAAGATTATTATTATGCTTCCCATGATAGCCATCCAGAATTCTTGTAGAGCATATAATATATGCATTAATGATTAAATCACATCGAAACGCATCGTCAACGTTCAATAATTAATTCGTCATATTTAAAATCTTGTGCCCCCAAAATTTAGATATTAAAAAAAAGAAATTAAAGTACAAACTCCATATTTAGATATTAATGTTTTTAAGAAAATGGTGCACGGTTGTTCATCACTTCCCTTGAACTACTACTACTTGGCTTGAAAGTTCAAAGACAAATCTCCACGCGCTAAGTCATGAGAATAGACGTGTGTATGATAATGATTCCTCAACCTCTTCAACAATATGATTTTTTAATTGATTTGTAATTATAATTAATGTATTCACCAAGTTCATTGCTTCACCACCTCAGTGTCTTAATTGCCGACAGTCAGAAACTTTAAAACGGAAATGGAGGTAAACTTTTTTTTAACGTGTCGCACAGATAAATGATGCGAGTAGGATTTGATCAAAAAATCTTGAGTCTTAGACTACTTTTTAAGATTTCAACCAATTAAAATAGTTGAAATTCATTGAGGTAAACTTAAAATAGTTGGTCTATAAAAGCGAACTTAACTTACTATTTTGATTAAAGGAGTGACTTAAAGATAGCGTAAACAAAAATAACCCATTTAACATATATATAGTGTAACAGTTTTTTTTTTTTTTTTTGGTAAGGATAGTGTAACAGTTTCATAATATTTTTTTTAGGCTCCTTCGGAAATCCCGTGGTAACAAAAATTTCTTACTGTCTCGCCTCGCATGGCAGTCATCCCATACACCCAATAAGCCCCCAACCCCTCCATATTGAAATTTTTCTCCACCAAAAATTTAAACTTGGTCTCCCATATGGAAGATAGGAAGTCATACTATTGGACCAAGGGTCCTTGGTAAGAATATTTCATCGAGAATTTTTTAAACTTAGACTAGTGCAAATATTAAGTAATAATTAATTATTATCAATACTTATCCACATGTGATTTTGTCAACCATTCCTACACCAATACCATTTTAAGAATCGTATTCAATATTTATTGTTAGCTTTATGTTGCACACTTGCATGTATCAAAACCTTAAAAAATAAAGTACAACTCTATTTTTTTTTTTTTTTGATTCTATGTGACTTTTTTTATCAATTGAAAAAAAATTCAAATAGGAAGAACACAAGAAAACTGAACTGATGGAGTTTTCGTTTACAAAATCGAATATCTAAATTCAGCTGCTCCACTATTATAATCTTAGCTTAATTGATTGCTTGAGAATACTACTACACCAAAATAAAGGCATAAACGTTGAAAATTTTGTGAGTTATAAGGAAAATTCAATGTAAGCAAATCTTTTGCTGAGGAATAAAGATGAGTGTTGAGAATTACCTGAGCAACTGAGCTTCTTGTGAGAAGCACATTCAACAGATCAAAGTAATAGAAATTGAATTTTGTGTGCATGCCATGGATTTTTGAGTTGAGTAAATGAGCACAAAAATTGAGTAGAAGAAGCAGAGAATCGGTATAGTGTAACTATGTAAGATAATAAGGTATAAGAAAATGTGTCGCAATTGTGTTAGAATGAGTGAGACTGTGAGAGTGAGTGAGTTGAGTAAGAAGTGGACGGGAAACGCCGTAGAGATAGGACAAGGGCACAACGCCTAAGCCAAGTAGCCAACGGTTAAATTTGAGGGGTCCCCACAGCTTCGTTTCCCCGATGACTTTGAAATTAATGCCTTTTTTGCGATTTTGTTCAAACGAGGCCACTCTTTAGGAGGAATGATAAACCTCTTTTTCTTCAGATGTTTCTAACAAGGGGTAAAACTATCAATATATATGAGTACGATTATGTAAAAAAAAAGTTGTCAAAACCGAAAAAGTTATCGTTTCCCGATCGACCATTTGAAATTAATGCTTTTTTTTTTATTTTTTTTGTTCAAACGAGGCGTTCACTCTTTAGGTGGTGTTTAATTAATGTTGTGACAAATGTGACATTCTTGTTATTCTTAGCTCCTGTAGCCTGGTACTTGTTTCGAGAAAAAAATTTGTCTGCCGGGTGAAAAACTAGAGTTGAAAATTACCCCTTATGTCTTACTCCCTCCGTCCCATAATATAGTGTTTACTCCTTTTTTTTTTTCACGGGAATTAAGGAGAATAAAGGGAGTAGTAGGATTCAGAAAAAAATAATTAATAAAGTACTTTTGTATTAGAACTACTTCTTTGTTTTCTTTTCCTTTTACAAAAAAATAAAAAAGCAATAATCTTTCTTGGAATGGTGCAAAGAAATAATTAGGAGCATACATTTTGAAAGAAATGTAGGAATATTTTGAAAAGTTTATGTAAAAATTGAGGATAATTTAGTCAAAACAAATTAATAAAAAATGAAGTAGGCACAAGATTTTCTGACACCTAAAATGGAATGTAAGCACTATATTATGAGACGGATGGAGTATAATATAGTGCTTACATTCTATTTTAAGTGTCTCAAAATATTGTGCTTAGTTCATTTTTTTATTAATTTATTTTGAATAAATTAACCTCAAGTTTTACACAAACTTTCCAAATTATTTCTATCTTTCTTTCAAAATGTGTGCTCCTATTTATTGTTTTGCACCATTCCAAGGAAATATTTATTGCTTTTTGATTTTAAAGGAAAAAGAAAATAAAGGGAGTAGTTTCAAGATAAAAGTACTTCATTAGATATATTTTTTGAGAATCATACTACTCCCTCCAATCTCCTTAATTCCCGTGAAAAGAAAGAAGTAAGCACTATATTATGGGACGGAGGGAGTAATAATTAGTGGAATCTAACTCAATGGTATTGACTATTTTTAATCATCGGTAAATGGCTAGCTTACTCGGTGGATAAATGGATCATCTCCCTCGTTTTGGCCGGGCATCCATGGAGTAAAGGGAAATTCTTTTTGGAACTTTTCATAGTGTACCTTAGCTTGTGCTTTTGTAGAATGCATCAGGTACCCGTGCGTTTTTAGATGTGCAATGTATATCCCCATTGCATAGTCGAAGAGAGATGTTATCTGGCCGTAAAATTAGAAACTTTGTACACCACATATACCTACCTAATATCTTAGGGGGCGTTTGGTTGTCACGGGGTAAAGGGAATGGAATCAAGAAAGGGGTAGAGAGGGAAAGGAAAGGAAAACCCTTTGATGTTAATTGTTGTTTGGTTGTACAAAGTCATTTCTCTTTCTTCCTTCTCCTACCTTTCTTCCACCATAGCACCACCACTTCCTCCCTCCCTTGTAGTGCCCCCGCCACCCCCTCCCCACCCCAGTAGCGCCGCGTGCCGCCGCCCCTCCACCTCCCCTTCCCGACGCGCTGCCGTCCCTCTGGCCCATCACGTCACCCACTTCACACTACACTGTCAACCCTCCCCCTTCCCTGCCTCGCTTCCTCTCACTCCCCTTCCCTGCCTCACTTCCTCTCACTCTCCTTCCCTGTGTCGCCTACTCCCCCTCCCCTTCTTGCCGCCGTCACCTGCAGCCACAAGGCGGTCCTTGGCAGCATTTACTTTCTCTCATTTTTTTTCTAGGGTTTGTGGTGAACAGTGGTTTAGGTGGTGGATGGCAAAGACGGTTGTGGGTGAACGGTGGTTTGGTTGGCGTGGAGGCGACGAGGTATTATGCGGTGGTTAGGTGGTCACTTGGTGGTGGTTGGGTGGTCACGTGGTGGTTGAGTGGTGGGTCAACTAGTGGTTGGGTTTCCGGTCGTGGAGGTTGGCCTTTTTAGGGGTGCGGTGGCTCGTGGCGGTGGGGTTGGTGGTTAGGGTGGTGAGGTGGGTGGTTAGGGTGGTGAGGTGGGTGGTGAGGTAGGGGGTGGGGTTAAACTTGGGTGGTCAAACTTAAGTGGTCAAGGGTTTCCCTTACCCCTATTTGAAAGTGGAGGGGGTGTGGGTAATCAAGTTAGAGGGATTTGGGGGTAAGGAGAGGAAAGGGGGGGAAAATAAACCCCCAAAACAAACAAGATAAAAAGGAATCAAGAGATTCTATTCCCTTTCCCTTTCCAGGTTTCCCCAAACCAAACGCCCTTAATGTACAAGATATCACTATATTTAAGTTTCCAATTTTTTTTTCTAGTAATTCAATACAACTTCTTTTCTTTTATTTCATTACCTCCAAGGCTCCACTGTATCCTCTTCATATTCAGGTGTCGTTTCATTCAACTTATTTTGACTTATCTGAACTAATCTTATTTTATCTGAACTAATCTTATCTTATTTGAATTTATTTTATCTTATCTGAATTTATCTTATCTTATCTAAACTTATCTTATCTGAACTTATATTCTAGTTTATTGTGTTGTCTAACAAAGTTAGTATAACTTGATTTATCTTACATGAATTTATCTTATCTTATGTGAACTTATCTTATCTTATCTGAACTTATTCTTTCTGAAATAAAGTTAAAATAAGTTGAGCATAACATAGCCTAAGCCTATATATCATCGAAACGACCCTTAATAACCTAACTTGCTCCTCCATCCATCTCTCATGAATATCGTTCACAACCCCCTCTAATGATCCTCACTTTTCCGAGATTCATTTTCTGCTTCATCTTGCTTCTCATTGTCGTCAACCCTATAACTCGAAACCCGACAATGTCTGCTCTGTCAAACTTTATACTTTCTCTTCCTCTTTTTCTCACACTTCCTAGATCCCCTTATCTCCATCATGAACCCTAATTATGGGGTGAGGAGCAACTTGCGTCAAGAGTATGCCAAAAAAAAGGAATATGGAAGGAATTAGGGATGAAAGTTGGTCAATTTCAAAGTCATAATCATTTTCCAACAATTGGGTGTTTTCGTTTCTTTATTTGCCCTAGAATTCGGGTTCTGATTACACTATTGTTATGCTACATAGGTTGAGTATGGTGGTTAGGATGGAGATGAGGGAATTTAGGAAGGAAGAGTGAGGAAAGGAGGATAAATAGAGTATAATGTTTGGCGCAGCTGACATTATCAGGTTCCATAGATAATATTGAGAATTAGAATGAAGGACAATATGAAGCTAAGAGCATTCTTAGCCATGAACTCAAATAAATGGTTCATCCTTCTATATCCTCTTTTCTCTCTCCTCCGCATCATTTTCACAAAACATTTCCAATTTCACTCTTAACCATGAACAAATAAATAATGATTCATCACTCTCTCTCATCGTTTTTTCCTACCGCACTACATTTTCTCTCTCTTCAATTAATTCTATGGATTTGTATTGATGAGTGTAAAACCAACTTGAACTAATTATTTGTAATTAACTCTTGATATTGTAAAACTGAAATTTTGAATAAAGTATAGCAAAATGGGTGTCGATTTATAGAGAATAAAAAATTATGAATATTTTTTGTATTTTATTTTTTTGAAATATTAACGTTACAAAAATTGTAACCTTAATGTTACTAGAACCAACGGGTTTTAGAGAAGTGGCGTGACTTGATTGGAGAAACCATACATTATGAAGCGCGGCAAATGTGTAGCAAGCGCTAGTTTTTCTTTTTGTTTTCCTTCACTGAGCAAGCAAATCCCTGGGCAACATGTGGCATGATTGATTTTTTTTTGCTGTTCTTTCCTACCCCAGCGACAACATGGCAATTCATATTGGTTAAACGAACTATTCGGTTTTCCGAACGTTCGTTGAAGTTGTTATGAACGAACTTTTAAAAAGTTCATGATTGACAAAAAAAATGGTTCAAGGCCATGAACCATTTTTTGGTTCACGATTAAGAATGCTCTACGGAAGTCGAGGATCATTGAGCGAGTTGTGAATGGTTTTCATGAGTGGTAAAGGAGTAGTTAGAAGGTTAGATCATTCGTGATGGTATTTGTAGGTTCAATATGAAGAGGAAGAAGACGAATATGAAGAGCAACCATGATTTATTTGAGGTAATGGGATAAAAGATAAGAACTTGCACTCCATTACACCAAAAAAGGGTGGACGAACATATAAGAAAGTTATTTTTTAACACACTAAACCAAGATTTTTCAATGCTAAATATTACTTATGAATTGTCTAATAAGTTTATTGTCATAAGAAAAAAAAGTGTATATGTATCCTTTGACCTTATATATAACGTAGTTGAATATAGTAGGTTCTGAATTAGGATTGTCAAGCCTAGATCACGCTATTTGATGCCCGTATTTACCGTATACCGCCCGTACTTATACGGTAATATTTTCTTCTTTCTCCCTCCTCTACTTCTTCTTCCTCCATACTCACCACCACTCGGTCGATAATGCCGCCACCACCACCACCGTAACCCCTCACCCCCGGCTCAGGACCCCTGACCCCCGTCGTTACCGCCCACCCTCCCGGCCACCCTACAACCCCACCTGCCCCCATGACCACCCCTCCCAGCCCAACCTAGTCCTCCCCTAGTAGCCCTAACCCCGCCCCGAACTCCCCCAGCCCACCGAACTCCCACCCTCCCGGCCCCCACGCCCATCCCCACCCCCCAAAGACCCCATACGCTCGACCCCCCCCAACCCCTCATCCCCCCTAACCGGCCCCCCCACGCTTCCTCCAGCAGCCCCTCCCCCACACCTTTCTTTTTCTTCTTCCTCTTTCCCTTCCTCCTCCCCTGTTCTAAAATTTTAATTTTTTTTACTGTTAGTCATGGAACTGTTTTTTTTTCGATTCCACCTGATATTTTTCGTTTCTACTGTGGTGGAACTGGAAAAAATGGTCGTTTCTACCATGGTGGAAATGAAAAATTGGTTCAGTTTATGCTAAAAAAATTGAAATTTTTATATTTTTGAGGTAAAAAAATACATATAAAATACGGGTGTGTTTTGTAAATACGGGCGGTAAATAGTAAGCCCCACATGTATTTTCCTTAACCACGTTCCATGGTAAGGATGCTACTTCAAAGTATCCGGTCGCGAAAGAATGTTGCTAGACACCAACCTTGATTAGTAACCAATGAGATTACATACTCCTGGTTTAGTAATAAACCTATAAGGTCACATACTTATGATTAGGAAAAAGTTAATACTTTTTACTATATTCTAAGATAATTGATTATATAATCTGGATGGAACATTATTATATTTTTTTTGCAGGAAAAGAATAATACAACTAGTACTAGAAAGAAAGCTAAGTTTTTATATTTTCAGAGAGTGAATTTATGCATATCCAATAACAGACTAATCTCCATGACATATTCATTTCATACAGCTTTCCAACATGATAAAAAAGAAGGTTCAAAAGGTTGTCATACATTAGAGTTATTCCAGCCCTTCTAACAATAATAATATTATGAACAAAATGGATAAATAAGGATTATAATTCCTTGTTGAATGTCATTTTTTAGCAGTATCTAGATTATAAATAAGAGTTAGCCATGGCTTAGACTAGCACGAGTTAAGCCCAAAACGAGTTGAGCATAGAACATCACGAGCTCGCTGCTAATTCGGCACGGCACAAAAGACATGGTGTAGACACATAATCGTGTCTCCCCATTTAAGGATCCGATGATGAAACATACCGTGGTCTTAATTGGTCCGACCCAAGGGCAGAGCAGTCCGAAGAGCCATCCCAAAACTATTTCGAAAAGTGTAAAAGTCCTATTTTAAAGCCCAATTAATTATTCATGATAATTAATTGTATTTGAGCCCAATTAATTGATTTATTTTAATAAATAAATATTTTCAAAAGATATTTTTTTTATAAGTCAAGATCGGATTTTATCCCGTAAAATCAGATATCCGTAGTTAAAAGTTAAAAGAAAATCTTTTAGAACGCGTTTTTATCAAAAAACTGTCAAAACGTATCAAAAACAAGCTCTGTGTTGAGCGCAGCTGCCTGCGCCGAGCGCAAGGCCTGCGCCGAGCGCAAGTGTCCTGACACGCGGGCTTCCACGTAAGTTGCGCCTAGCGCACAGACTGTGCCAAACGCACCAGAACTGCCACGTAGACTTCTGTTTCATGTAGAGTCCTGCGTCAAGCGCAGTTCTCTGCTTGAGAAGCGGATTTTCTTTCTTATCTTTTTTTAAAAGCGCGTACCACGTGTACGCTTTTTACTGGTCATGTCGTGTCATGCGCTTGCCACGTCAGCTGCGCCAGGCGCAGCTAGCGCGTGAGGCGCAATGTCGTTTTCTCTATAAATAGGCCTGATTTCCGTACAGATGGAAGAACGGATTTTTCACATAACACACGACAAATACTTTATGAATACCTCTCTACGAACTACAAAACTTCCCTACAAAAACTCATACTTTCAAACACAAATACATTCAATCTACATACTTTCAGATAGAGGTGATCATGGGCCAGGCCGTTTCGCGCCAAAAAAAAATTGCCCATTGGCCGGGCCGGGTCCAAATCCGGGCCAAAAATTTGTGCCCAAAGCCCGTTATTTCATGCCGGGCCGAGCGGGTTTTTCGGGCCAAAATCGGGTCGGGCCAATAATTAGACTAAAAAGTCTTTTTTGGCTTGCCCAAAGCCCGCTAAAAAAAAAAACGGGCCCAGCCTGCCCGTGGGCCAAAAAAAATTGCCCAAACCCGCCCAAAAATCGGTCCGGGCCGGGCTGAAATGATCAGCTCTACTTTCAGACATTCAGATTTTCAGACTTCACGATTGGTCGCCCCGAAGGTTGTCAATCTCTCAGACCCAAGCCACGGTATAATCATGAGGGTCCTTAAATAAATTATTTTTAATTGAAGTTACTAACTATTTATTTCATGATGTAGATCTTTGATATAAAACCGTTCTATTGTATATTCTAAACCTTTTTATTTCTTTTGATTTCATTTCATACACTATTATATGCTTGCCTGATCACTCTGTTCATAGTATATGATTGTCCCTGCGTTAATGCTTTTATCACCCACATGTTATTTTTGCTAATCATAGACCTAAAGAACTGTTCTAATATTAATCAGATTAATTTGAACAACCTGCTAGGTTCCTTGTAAATTGATTGCATAATAACATATCACTAAAAATAGTATTTTTATGTGTTTCCTGAACCAATTTAGACTATTTATTTTTAGGGTGTATAAAATATTATATGATTATTCTTTGGCATAAAATTTGCAATGAATCGATATTTAGTAGAGGCCAACTTTGGGCGAATGTGGTTCATTATGACCATATTCATACCCTCACCCCCGAACTCAATCTTTGGTTCATTTTGACCATCTATGGAGTCAGGACGGGGAAATCTACATTGGATAATTTGTCCCTACGGTTTTCCCATATCCAATTAGGTTTATGATTCTTCCTAAAAAGAATTATTGGCGACTTCTTTCAAAACAATTTTCAATAAAACCTTTACAGTGGGGTAGTCAAATCTAATACGTGCTCACACCGCGTAGGCGAAATAAAAACACGCCTATAATTTGGCGACTTCACTAGGGAGGATTTTTTAAAAAATTAATTTTTTTAAATGAGTGGGTGAAACTTGAAAAATACGATTCATTCTCCTTTTATGCCTTTGAATAATATACAATTTTGCATATGCATGGCTATTGTTCAGCCACCATAAGGACAATCTACCTTGCCTCATTAGCACATGTTCTATGTGTGAGGTCACCCCCGGGGGGTTTGCACTTTGTTCTTCCAAAAAGCTTCCTGAGCGATAGTGTTGGATCTTAGTCATAAGCAAACCTACCCAACCATGGCATTGTTCTCTTGTTCCTGACTTGAGACTGGAGTGCGTCTTACACGTGGCCACCTCTTTAAGCAGGGGTACGAAGCGTGGGATCAATCTCTTAGTCATGGACCCTTTTTTAGACTGAACCTGCACCTGACCAATTGTTCCAAATCCATGTTATATGACATTTGCCTGTGATTGCAATTCTTGCCTGCTATTATTTTGTCAAATTTATGCGTCGTTCCTAAAATCGCGTCAAACAAACAAAAAAAAATCGTCACTCGACCAATTCGTCGCCTAAATCCCCGAAAAACGTGTCGGGGAGTAGTGCGCCAAGCGCATTAAGCTGCGCCTGGCGCACCACTCCCGCGCCAGACGCACGGCTGTGCGCCGTGCGCAGCAATGCTGCGCGGCACGCAGTCTGTGCATCGCGCGCTTTTCGTCGATTTAGTCACCGTAATGGTCGATCCTACGTTCAGTCCTATGCTTGTCTATCTGCATCCGCGTAATACATGGTCATTCTAGGAGTCTCACCTAATCAAACATTCAAAAATCAGTCTTTTCATGTAAGGTCGAGTTTGTCCTAATAAGTGAATCTAAAATGGTCATGTAGAGTTAGATTCATCATGCATGTCTACCTCTTCCCACTTTCTCCCTGCTGTTCAACTAATCTCCCCTGTCAATCCTACCTCACCATATTCAATCAAATTTCAAAATCTTACATTTTTTTCAAAATCAATCCTACACCCTCTTCTATTCTACCTTTTTCGAAAACATTTACAAATCATCATCATACTACGACAACTCAAAAAAAAATTCAAAATTAATTCATCATCTTTTCCTAACGAAAGATAAAAACAAGGGATCCCTTTTCAAAAAATGAATTTCGAAAATTCTTAGCCCAGCCTAAACACCTTCAATCCAATCCAACCCAATCAACCAAATCCAATTCACTTGCATTCATTCTAGGCCCATATGCATTAGAGTCCATTTTGCATTTATATTAGGCCCATCAAAATTTGAGTCCATGCATGCATATTAGGCCCGCTAGCATTAGAGTCCATCTTAGGCCCATATATGTCTAGTTCAAGTCAAAGGTAGGCCCATGTGCATCTCTATGTGAACCCTAGTCTATGTCAAGCCCAGTCCAAGTTTAATCGCAGTCTATCCCATTCTAAGTCCAATCCTAGTCCAGCTCCAATGTCAAGCCCATGTGCATCTCCCAGTCCAAGTCAAACCTATGTGTCAATTATATCCTAGGTCTAGTTTGCATCTCCATGTAAGCCCTAGTCAGTCTTCGGACTATAAAAATTCAGTCTTAGGACTATAAAAGTTCATCCCTTTAAGTCTAGCCTATAGGTAATTTTTGTGTCTATCCTGCTTGCTCACTCGTAAGTTCAAGGTCTAGCATTCCCTAAGTCCATAGGCAATTTTTGTGTCTAGCCTGCTGATCACCGTTAAGTTCAAGGTCTAGCATTCCTTAAGTCCATAGGCAATCTTTGAGTCTAGCCTGCTTAGTTTAATGTAAGTTCCGAAGTCTAGTTGTCTAGCCTGCTTGCTCACCCGTAAGTTCAAAGTCTAGTTGCCTAGCCTGCTTGCCTTAAGTTAAGAGTTTGGTCTCTGTTATTGTCCAGCCTTCCTTATTGTCTAGCCTACTTGCTCACCCGTAAGTTCAAGGTTTAGCATTCCATAAGTCCACATAGGCAATTTTTGAGTCTAGCCTGCTTAGTTTAATGTAAGTATTGAAGTCTAGTTGTCTAGCTTGCTTGCTCACCCGTAAGTTCAAAGTCTAGTTGCATAGCCTGCTTGCCTTAAGTTACGAGTCTAGTCTCCCTTATTGTCCAGTCTTCCTTAAAGTCTAGCCTACTTGCTCACCCGTAAGTTCAAAGTCTAGTCTCTCTTATCATCACCAAAACCCAATCCAGTCTGCTTGCATAGTCCAGTCCAGTCCATGTCTGCATTTGCATATAGTTACCCATGGCTCCATCATGGTCAAGCCCATACTAAGTCCATAACCATACCCATTCCTTATCATTTCTCATTCCTATTTCCATTTCCATTTCCATCTCAAAATCATTTTCCATTTTCATTTCCCATTTCCATTTCCATTTCTCATCTGCCATTTCTATTTCACATCTCCATTTCTCATTTCGAAAACATTATTTCTTAAAATTCACGAGGTCCATTCGATTTCTGTTCAGGACAGGTCGTGAGATTATAACTTGGGAACGTCCGACAGAGAGGCAACAAGGTCGACCCACTCCCAGACTCGTTAAACGCATCCTCACATTTTCAGACGAATCCTTAGATTCTTTCGAATCATCATCTGAAACGGGGGACACTAATGAACAGCTCAGTGCCATTATGGCTCAACTCACACTGATGAACTCTCGCCTTGAGGAACAAGACAAAGAGATCAAGACGATGAGGGAGAGGCTAACTGAAGAAGACGAGCAAGGCGACACGCTACCACCAATCAAGACCAACACAAATTTGAGGTTTGAAAAACTCGAGCAATTGATCCAGTCAATTCCTACACTGGAGAGTCAGGCTCATGGCCATGATATTATTGATCCTGAACTGAGGGACAAGCTCCCTAAGAAGGTAACATTGGGTGACCTCCCAAAATTCAAGGGGGTCGAAGACCCAAATGATCATCTGAGAGCTTTTTACATCCCTATGACTCTCAAGGGCATGAGCAAGGACCTGTTTGCTTATGTCTTTCCTTTAACCTTGGATGCACATCCATCCAAGTGGTTCGGATCACTGAACAAAGCTAAGCTGAATGACTGGGACTACATCAGAGAAGAGTTCCACAAACAATATGTATATAATACTCAGCTTCCCATTGGCCTTCGTGAGTTGGAGTTAACCAAACAAAACTCAAACGAAGACTTCGTCACCTTCCTTAACAGATGGAGGGATAAAGCTGCACAAATGATTAACAGGCCATCTTAAGAGGATCAAGTCCGCCTGGTGATCCGTAACCTGCAGCCTAAGTATGGGGATCATATCAAATTTCAACCCATAGAGTCTTTCACGAAGCTCTATAAGGTAGGCCTACTGATTGAGGAGGAGGTACAAGCGAACAAGAACAAGGGTAACAACAACAACTCTTTCAAGAAGAGTAACAATAACCCTTCTAGTTCCAAAAGCAATGAGGTCAATGCCATAGCTACTGAAAAGAGAGGTTATCAAAAGCCTTGAAGAACATTCACACCTTTAGGCATGTCCCTAGAAGAAGCCTTCACTAGACTTCATGCAAAGGGAGCATTTCAGCCTATTGGCCCTACTCCATACCCTGCTCCCAAGAATAGATCCAAGAGGTGGGATCCTAATGCTTACTGCATGTATCACCAAGGAAAGGGGCATATGACATCACAGTGCTGGATCTTAAAGAATACTCTGCATGATATGGTTGAAGATGAAAGATTGCCAATTCCACATGCAGCAAAAGTCAGCAATAGTGGCAACCCCTTGGGAAGTGCCTAAATAACGCCGGGGCATAATCATTTAACGCTAGTTTTCTAGGATGAGTCGGAGAGTCTTTCCCCTAGCTCTTTCATTTCCCTTCCTGTCAAGTCTATGTCATTTAGGATTTTATTTTTAATAAGCCTTGTTCTATTTATTTCTAATTAATAAAAGAATTGCATTTTCATTTTCATTGGCCTTCCATCATTTTGTTTATGCTTCTAATTCAATGATGAAACTTAAATCACCTAATGAACTTGACTACAATAATAAAAAGAGATCTGAAATAAAAAAAGAATAAAAATAAAAAAAGAGGACATCCTTTGGATCGGGAGTTATTCCCCTCTCCCTTCCATTACCTTTCATAAGCCATCCTCATACAACCAAAGAAAAACAAAAACCCTTTAAACCATCATCTCCATTAGCCAAATAATCCTTTCAAAATCAAAGCTCCAGAAATATCCTTCAAGTAAGCCTTCCAATATCCTAAACCAATAGCTCGTGTGCAAGCCCTACTACACAAAAGATCAATGCCAGGCAAAAAATGAAAAAGTGAAAAAAAATTCAAAGTGCGAAAGAAAAATAAGCAAAAGCAAAAGAAAACGCACATGACAAAAAAAGAAAAAAATGCAAAAAGAAAGAGCCAAAGGCAAAGAAATAAAAAGTCAAGCTAGGGGGCTTGCACACAAGTTCTACCCCTCATTCAAATCCCTTCGATTCATCAAACATTTAATCCATATAACCCAAATCCATGATCCTTACATTAGCCTAACCAATTCAACATTCCTCAAGCCTTAAACCCTTCAATATTTCATCAACCCTAACTCCTTTTTCAAGGTATGTCCAAGCCCGCTAGGTGGAAAACCCGAAAGGGCGGCCTAGGCAAAAGTTAGGGCATAAAAAAAAATATAAAAAAAAACAATCAGATCTTCGGACTTTTTCGAAAACATACAAAACATACTGTGGTCTTAATTGGTTCGACCCAAGGGCAGAGCAGTCCGAAGAGTCATCCCAAAACTATTTCGAAAAGTGTTAAAGTCCTATTTTAAAGCCCAATTAATTATTCATGATAATTAATTGTATTTGAGCCCAATTCTTTGAAAAGCCCAATTAATTGATAATTTTTTGGGCTTTTCAAAGAATTGGGCTCAAATACAATTAATTATCATGAATAATTAATTGGGCTTTAAAATAGGACTTTAACACTTTTCGAAATAGTTTTGGGATGGCTCTTCGGACTGCTCTGCCCTTGGGTCGGACCAATTAAGACCACGGTATGTTTATCATCGGATCCTTAAATGGGGAGACACAATTATGTGTCTACGGAAGCCCCCACTTTGACTGAGGTTCAGGAAACCGAAAGTCAAAGATACGGTGTCGGGATGGAGAACGATTCTAAACGCTCTGCAGTTTAGAACTGATCTATATACGCCGGTCTCTGCAAAACAAAGTTAGTATGCAGGATAAAAACTACAAGCAATCTGATTACCTGCAGGAGAAGATGTTAGCATATAGGTGCAAACAACTCAAATAAGCACATAATGATGCAATAATGCAAACTTAGACTCTCTAAGGATGCATGAGACGCTATGCAAGGATTAAGGTTATGCAAAGCTAAGGGATGACACGTCATACAAGGCCAGGGTTATGCAAGACTAGAACGTATGTAATGCAATGCAAGGTCAGAGTTTTGCAATGCTGCAATGCAAGGTCAGGATTTTGCAAGACTAGAGGATGTGGATATGTAGAATGATAAAATGAAATGAATAGAATGATTTTCAAAAATCGTTTTTAGTAAATAATCGGGGTCCGTAAACGAGGTCCGCGGATTACAACTTTTCGGGAGTTTGATTTGGAGGACCACCACACTTATAGGAAGCCCCCACTTTGGGTGAGCTTGCTTTGAATTAGGCATTATGAGCCTCGATTGAAATGTAGTTGACATGCCTTGAACGTTGAAAGTTGTCGCTGGGGATTCTTCTTTGGAAAGTTGACATAGGCAAAGTCAAATATCGCCAGAAACCATGGAATTGTCGGAGAGTCCTTCAGGGAAAAGGAGAGCTTGGATTGAAAAACAAAAAGTTTAAATTTGTGACTTAAACGAATGTAGGTGGGAAAAGGTTTTAACGAGGTTAGGTTCAGACTCGAGTCTATGTTGGGATCTAGAAAGAGATTATGCTCCTGAACTCTAGAAAGTCAAATCATAAGACCTTGACTAAAATTTATTTTATTGAAGCGGTCGGACCTCGAGATGAGGATTCCTACGTATCCTTGCGGAATCAAACCATTCGTAGTTCTAGATCTGATTGTTTTTTTTATATATTTTTTTTTTGTGCCCTAACTTTTGCCTAGGCCGCCCTTTCGGGTTTTCAACCTAGCGGGCTTGGACATACCTTGAAAAAGGAGTTAGGGTTGATGAAAGGTTGAAGGGTTTAAGACTTGAGGAATGTTGAATTGGTTAGGCTAATGTAAGGATCATGGATTTGGGTTATATGGATTAAATGTTTGATTAATCGAAGGGATTTGAATGAGGGGTATAATTTGTGTACAAGCAGACTAGATTGAGTTTTGGTGATGATAAGAGAGACTAGACTTTGAACTTACGGGTGAGCAAGTAGGCTAGACTTTAAGGAAGACTGGACAATAAGGGAGACTAGACTCGTAACTTAAGGCAAGCAGGCTATGCAACTAGACTTTGAACTTACGGGTGAGCAAGCAAGCTAGACAACTAGACTTCGATACTTACATTAAACTAAGCAGGCAAGACTCAAAAATTACCTATGTGGACTTATGGAATGCTAAACCTTGAACTTACAGGTGAGCAAGCAGGCTAGACAACTAGACTTTGAACTTACGGGTGAGCAAGCAGGCTAGACAACTAGACTTCGAAACTTGCATTAAACTAAGTAGGCTAGACTCAAAGATTGCCTATGGACTTAAGGAATGCTAGACCTTGAACTTACGGGTGAGCAGCAGGCTAGACACAAAAATTGCCTATGGACTTAGGGAATGCTAGACCTTGAACTTACGGGTGAGCAAGTAGGCTAGACACAAAAATTACCTATAGGCTAGACTTTAAGGGGTGAACTTTTATAGTCCTAAGACTGAATTTTTATAGTCCGAAGACTGACTAGGGCTTACATGGAGATGCAAACTAGACCTAAGATATGAATTGACACATAGGTTTGACTTGGACTGGGAGATGCACATGGGCTTGACATTGGAGCTGGACTAGGATTGGACTTAAAATGGGATAGACTGGGATTAGACTTGGACTGGCTTGACATAGACTAGGGTTCACATAGAGATGCACATGGGCCTACTTTTGACTTGAACTAGACTTATATGGGCCTAAGATGGACTCTAATGCTAGCGGGCCTAATATGCATGCATGGACTCAAATTTTGATGGGCCTAATATAAATGCAAAATGGACTCTAATGCATATGAGCCTAGAGTGAATTGGATTTGGTTGATTGGGTTGGATTGGATTGAAGGTGTTTAGGCTGGGCTTAGAATTTTCGAAATTCGTTTTTTGATAAGGGACCCCTTGTTTTTATCTTTTGTTTGGAAAATATGATGAATTAATTTTGAAAAACATTTTTTTTTTTAACTGTTGTAGTATGATGATGATTAGTAAATGTTTTCGAAAAAGGTAGAATAGAAGAGGGTGTAGGATTGATTTTGAAAAAAATGTAAGATTTTGAAATTTGATTGAATATGGTGAGGTAAGATTGACAGGGGAGATTAGTTGAACAACAGGGAGAAAGTGGGAAGAGGTAGACATGCATGATGGCTCTAACTCTACATGACCATTTTAGATGCACTTTTTAGGACAAACTCGACCTTGCATGAAAAGACTGATTTTTGAATGTTTGATTAGGTGAAACTCCTAGAATGACCATGTATTACGCGGATGCAGATAGACAAGCATAGGACAGAACGTAGGATCGACCATTACGGCGACTAAATCGACGAAAAGCGCGCGAAGCACATACTGCGTGCCGCACAACAATGCTGCGCACGGCTCACGGCCGTGCGTCTGGCGCGGGAGTGGTGCGCCAGGCGCAGCTTAATGCGCTTGGCGCACTACTCTCCGACACGTTTTTCGGGGATTTAGGCGACGAATTGGCCGAGTGATAATTTTTTTTTGTTTGTTAGATGCGATTTTAGGAACGACGCATAACTTTGACAAAATAATAGCAGGCAAGAATTGCAATCACAGGCAAATGTCATATAACATGGATGCAAAAGTTCCAACCTAAAGTCCAGTTCTATGTTTGAAACTATTGGTCAGGTGTAGGTACAGTCTGAAAAGGTCCATGACTAAGAGATTGATCCCATGTTTCGTACCCCTGCTTAAAGAGGTGGCCACGTGTAAAACGCACTCCAGTCTCAAGTCCTCCCTAGTGAAGTCGCCAAATTGTAGGCGTGATTTTATTTCGCCTACACGGTGTGAGCGCGTATTAGATTTGACTACCCCACTGTAAAGGTTTTATTGAAAATTGTTTTGAAAGAAGTCGCCAACAATTCTTTTTAGGAAGAATCATAAACCTAATTGGATATGGGAAAATTGTAGGGACAAATTATCCAATGTAGATTTCCCCGTCCTGACTCCATAGATGGTAAAAATGAACCAAAGATTGAGTTCGGAGGTGAGGGTACGCATATGGTCATAATGAACCACATTCGCCCAAAGTTGGCCTCTACTAAATATCGATTCATTGCAAATTTTATGCCAAAGAATAATCATATAATATTTTATACACCCTAAAAATAATTAGTCTAAATTGGTTCAGGAAACACATAAAAAGACTATTTTTAGGAATATGTTATTAAGCAATCAATTTACAGGGAACCTAGCAGGTTGTTCAAATTAATCTGATTAATATTAGAACAGTTCTTTAGGTCTTTGATTAGCAAAAATAACATGTGGGTGATAAAAGCATTAATGCAGGGACAATCATATAATATGAACAGAGTGATCAGGCAAGCATATAATAGTGTATGAAAAGAAATCAAAAGAAAGAAAAAGGTTTAGAATATACAGTAGAACGGTTTTATATCAAAGATCTACATCATGAAATAAATAGTTAGTAACTTCAATATAAAAATAATTTATTTAAGGACCCTCAGGATTATACCGTGGCTTGGATCTGAGAGATTGACAACCCTCGGGACGAGTAATCGTGAAGCCTGAAAATCTGAATGTCTGAAAGTATGTAGATTGAATGTATTTGTGTTTGAAAGTATGAGTTTTTGTAGGGAAGTTTTGTAGTTCGTAGAGAGGTATTCGTAAAGTATTCGTCGAGTGTTATGTGAAAAATCCGTTCTTCCATCTGTACGAAAATCAGGCCTATTTATAGGGAAAACGACACCGCGCCTCACGCGCTAGCTGCGCCTGGCGCAGCTGACGTGGCAAGCGCATGACGCGGCATGACCAGTAAAAAGCGTACACGTGGTACGCGCTTTTAAAAAAAAGATAAGAAAGAATATCCGCGTCTCAAGCAGAGAACTGCGCTTGACGCAGGACTCTACATGAAACAGAAGTCTACGTGGCAGTTCTGGTGCGCTTGGCACAGTCTGTGCGCTAGGCGCAGCTTACGTGGAAGCCCACGTGTCAGGACACGTGCGCTCGGCGCAGGCAACTGCGCTCAACGCAGAGCTTGTTTTTGATACGTTTTGACAGTTTTTTGATAAAAACGCGTTCTAATAGATTTTCTTTTATCTTTTAACTACGGATATCTGATTTTACGGGATAAAATCCGATCTTGACTTATAAAAAAATATCTTTTGAAAATATTTATTTATTAAAATAAATCAATTAATTATCAATTAATTGGGCTTTTCAAAGAATTGGGCTCAAATACAATTAATTATCATGAATAATTAATCGGGTTTTAAAATAGGACTTTAACACTTTTAGAAATAGTTTTGGGATGGCTCTTCGGACTGCTCTCCCCTAGGGTCGGACCAATTTAGACCACGGTATGTTTCATCATCGGATCCTTAAATGGGGAGATACGTCTATGTGTCTACACATGGGCATTTAATTCATTTTCAAAATAAAAAATTAAAATGTAAGGATCTCAAGGTTGGCCCACGAGGTTAAGCATGAGCCACTCTTATAAAAAATTGACACGGCCTAAAGCAAGGACCACTAAGGGTGCGTTCTCTTCACTTTAAAAACCCTGAACTCATCTGAAATTATCCATCGATTTGAAATTATCTGAACTTATTGAATCTAATTCAACTTATTGAATCTGATTGAAACTTATTGGACCTGATTGGAACTTATTAACCTGATTGAAACTTATTAGACCTGATTGGACCTGATCGAAACTTATTAGACCTTATTGGACTTGGTTGATACTTATTTGACAAAAAATTTGATGAGTAGTAACATAAGTACTACCCCTTGAAATTAGTTATGAGATAATAATAATTATATTAAACTTTACCCTTCAAAAAAGTAGTAATTATTAATCTCTTATAAATAACATTTTCTAATAATAGTTAACCAAAAAAAATACTATTTATACACTTGCCTATACACAACTTTGACCACTAATATATCTAATAGTCTTGCTTTTATTTTATATAGCACTAGTAGGAATCAAAGGTTGATAGTATTTATTGCTTAACAAGTGAGAAATTATCACGGATACATACATTTAGTTCCATGAATTGAAGGTAGTAGAGTTCATTAACTCAACACTCTATATTTAGGGATTCCAATTTCGCAAGTTGTTGAAGACATGGAACCAAGAGCTGATTTTGATTTGACTAACAAATTAAGAACAAAGAATATGTAGATTATTCAGGCAAAATTTGCAGATGAAATATTGTTGGATGTTGGGGAAGAAAATAGATTGATTAAAGAGGAGGATATGGAAGATGAAGAAAGATACTTAGGTGATGATAATGAAGCAATCAATTGATAAAATTAACGGGATTTTTTTTTACCATATACCCCTGACAATTGTTTTTTGCACCATATGCCCCCGCACTTTTACGAGTTTACCGTATACCCCTCAATTTCTTTAAAATACATTAGAATGCCCTTAATGACTAACGGCGGTTAATTTCGTTAGTCATTAACCACTAATTCATTCATAATCAATATTAAACATATCTGACCCTCCTTTCTCTCTCCCCATTTCTCCCTCACCCAGTCCCCTTCCCCCGCTTCCTCCAAGCGCACCACCAGTCCACACCCTCCTTTCTCTCTCCTCATTTCTCCCTCCGCCCGGCCCCCTTCCCCGCACTCTGCCTCCTCCGGCGCACCGCCGCCCCCTCACCCCCCCCTTGATTAATCCCATATCTCCTTTCTTCTTCCTTTTTTTCTATCTCTCACTGTCTCTCCTACTAAACGCCATAATCACTCTCCTCCATTCTTTCTTTCTCCTAAATTAGCAAAAACAACATCATTTCAGCACAAAAAAAATTAGAAAATGAAAATGAAAAAATGGGGCCGATGGTGCAGCGCCATTAGCCCAGATCCATAAACCGGTGAAAACCAAATCACGCAAAGTAGAGAGAGAGAGAAATGAAGGAGGAGTCCCCAAAAACAGATAGAGAAATGAAGGAGGAGGCCCTGAAATCCGCCAAAGAAACCGGGATAAACAAATCACGGGTGAGTGAGGCGCATGAGAGAGAGTGAAGCGGGGCAGAGGCGGTGAGTCGGGAGGGTAGGAGGTCGCGTTGGGAGGCACATTGGTGCTAGGAGGTGGTAGCTTGATGGGTCGCAGTTGCACGATGGTGGACAGGGCTAAGAGAAGAGAGAAAATAAGGGAGGAAAGGGGTGCAAGTGAGAAGTGAAAAGGAGAGAGAAGATGAGGAAAGAAGCTTTTTTGGTGGTGTTAATGGTGGAGGAGAGAGGGGGAAATGAGTTAAGTGGGTTAGGGAAGATAGATTAGGATAAGGAAATTAAGGATTAGAAGGTTAATGAGGTCAATTAGAACTTAATGACTAATGAAGCTAACGACCGTTAGTCATTAAGGGCTTTCTATGGATTTTTTTAAAAGTGTAGGGTATATGACGAATTATAAAACTTTGCAGGGGTATATGGTGCAAAAAAATTTGTTAAGGGTATATGGTGAAAAAACTGTGAAATTAATATCTTTCATTGTTATTAGTAACGAAAACGTGTTATCTCTAGTTATTTAAATACAAATTGAAAAATAGTATAATTGTGAAGATTATTATTGTTAACCTTATTTGACCATGATTATAATATTTTTTAGTAATAACATAATCAACTAATAGTAATATAAAATAATAATCATAGTGGTACTTTAATTAAAATTTAATTTCAATTTATTGATCATTGACTATTTGGACTTTATTGGAACTTATTGGACCTGATTGGAACTTGTTAAAACTTATTGGACCTGATTGGAACTTATTGGACTTGATCAGACCTTATTGAACTTGATTGGACCTTATGAAACTTATCTGAACTAATTTAAACTGATTGGACTTGAAACTTATTTTTTTGGAAAAATTGTTTTAAATAAGTCAACTTTTGCGCGGTCTTCCCATTTTAAGTCTACCTTTTGATTATCCCTGAGTGAGTTAGGCTTGTATGTCTGTTTTCTTCTATTGAGTTTTAACCTGTTTGTGACTTGTTTAGTAGGTTACTTATGATACGTGTTACAATGTCCCACCCCCACCATCGCCTCCTTCGCCTGTTTTAGAAGAAGGGACTTGTAACACGTATCATAAGTAACCTAATAAACAAGTCACAAACGGGTTAAAACTCAATAAAAGAAAACAGACATACAAGCCTAACTCAATCAGGGATAATCAAAAGGTAGACTTAAAATGGGAAGATCGCGCAAAGGTTGACTTATTTAAAACAATTTTTCCTATTTTTTTAAGGTGAAGAGAACGCACCCTAACTTGACATGGAAACCAGCACGACACAACCCATGCTCAACACTGATTTTAGAACATTGACGTGCACCATGCTTCCAAGAAGCATACTTAGGATTCATTTAGATGAGTTTTTCTACGTAGTGCCCCTATGTTTTAAGAAATTCTATGTTGTACCCGACCTTTTTGAAATTTCCACGTTGTACCCTTAAACTTTCTAAATGTTATACAAAATATCAAGCAGGATATTTTGGGACTTTCTTACACTGTGGGCATATATAGAGTAGGATTTTTTGAGCCTTATAAGTTGGCGAAGTATGAGATATGATCGGAGAAATTGAAAACTAAGTGAGGTTTGGGGTAGAATTTTCTATTAGTAAGGGTATTTTATGTGACATTTAGAATGCTTTGAGATATAATGTAGAAAGTTCAAAAAAGCTAGGTACAACGTAGAATTTTGTAAAATACAGGGGCACTACGTAGAAAAACCCCATTTACATTTAGGCAAACGTATCAGTCATCATGAACAACAACAGTGGCAAATTAAGAAATTATTCTTTTGGCAATTGAAATATTTGATTTCAGAGCACCTACATTCATGGGTTTTTAGGCTCCCCATTGCAAAAAAATGCAAAAAAATGCAAAAAGGGGACCTTCCCACTGATGTAGATTGGTGACCCAATAATGTGGAACACCAATAAATGGGAAACCTTCCCATAATGAAAACAAATAGAGACGCGCCACGTGTAAAGGCAGGAGGAGGAAAAATCCCACGTGAAAACTAATCTGTGCAGCATGTGGGATTTTTTTGAAAAAAAAAGGTTGGTGCGCCTAGGCCTGGCAAAAACTGACCCAACACGACAACCCGACCCGAACCCGACCTGAAATTAGCGGGCTTGGATTGAGGTTTTCAACCCGATTAGTTAAATGGGTCGACCTGAACCCGACCTGAAAGTTAAATGGGTCAGGTTCAGGTCGAATTTTCTGACCTGAAAATGACCCGCCTGACCTGATTTGTAAATGGGTCAAAATCAGGTCGGGTCAACCCGTATAACCTGACCCGAATAATTGAACTAAGAAAATAAAATTATTGGTTTTGACATTTGCCCAGCCCAAAAGATAACTTCCCCAGCCCAAAAACAAAATCATAAACTCCTAAGTTCTAACCCTAGAATTTTTAACGCCTCACGCAGTCAGTCACGCTCACCACTCTCTCTCTCTCACAGTCTTTCACTCTCTCTCACAGTCTTCTTCTTCGCTGGCTCGCTGCTCGCTGCTCTTCGTCTCGCAATTTCGTTGCTCTTCATCAACAATTCGACACATCAACATCAGGTCGTATTTTCTTTCGTATTTTCACTCGCAAAGTTCAATTTTTTTCGTTGCTCTTTATTTATTCAATTAGTATATTCTTTGCTCGAATTTTTTTTCTTATTTTCTTCTCTCCTTCAGAAATCAGAATATTTGCTCTTCAACATCAGGTATTTTCTTTTGTCAATTTTTTTTATTTTCTCCTTTATTTTCTTATTTATTTTCTTTCGTTTTTTTCTGCTATTTTCTGTTATTTATGTGATTTTCGTATTTTGACCCCTTTTTTTTTCTTATTTTGTCATTTATTTTCTTTGCTCTTTCTTGCTAATTTTCAATTTTTTCTATTTTTCTATGTTATTTTCGTATTTTGACATTTATTTTCTTATTTTGTCATTTATTTTCTTTGCTCTTTTCGTTTTTTTCCCTTTTTTTTCTGTTTTCATTATGTGTTTAATGTTCTTTTTTTTTTCCTATGTATCTATGTGTTTAATGTTCTGTTTTTTTTTTCTATGTATTTATGTGTTTTCCTATGTGTTTAATGTTCTGTTTTTTTTTCCTGTTTTCCTATCTTTTCTTGCTCTTTATTCATTTGTTTAATTTGGTTTCTAGTTTAATATGGCTGATGACGACTTCAAGGAGCAAATTGAGCTCTCATCAGAGGCAGAGGAGCTCCTTGAAGCCTTCCACTGTTGAGGGTATCATATGCCTAAGGGATTGGTCATTTGGTGAAGGTAATAAAAGTTTTAAACTTTATATTAGTTCAATTTCAGCTAGTTTTCTTCTTTTTTGCTTTGTTTTTTAATCAGAATTTTTATTAATTGTGTAGCAAAAATGGATCCACAACTTGAGGCGTTATGCGGAGCCGTCATGAAGCTCAAGGTCGAAGAGGAAGTGGATGAGGTGCCTATACTATCGCCTTCCCCAAGTGTGTCAAGTGTTGATCTTGAGAGTCCTCGTCAATCGACCTCAACAATGTTTGTTTGAGTTGTCGACTTGTGGTTGTCTAAGTCTAAAACATTAAGGATACATTAATGTTGTTTTATTTTATAAAACTTTGTTGATTTGGTTTGTAATATTGCCAAGTATGAACTTGGTTAGCTAGAACTTGGTAGTTGGTACTATGTTGTGATATTGCCAAGTATGAACTTGGTTAGCTAGAACTTTGTTGAAATTTCAAGGCCCTGCCAAGTGCCAATTATGAACCATGCGTACTGTTTTCAAGAAAAAAAAAATCAGGTTATATGGGTTGGGTCAACCTGAAAAAACCGGGTTAAACAGGTTCAGGTTGACCCATTTACAACCCGTTTAAAAAAAATTCAGGTCAGGTTGACCCGATAATTCTCAGATTAGGTTAGGGTTGATGATATTGACCCGAAAATTAAAACAGATCAGGTTCAGGTTAGGGGTTCTCAACCCGAATTTTACTTGACCCGAACACGAACCCGACCCAACCCGACCTGATTGACAGGCCTAGGTGCGCCAATGATAGCGTGACACTTGTCACGCGCTGCGCACACCAAACGCCGGGCCAATCGAGACGCGCCATGTGTTTTCTCACCAGCTTTTACAACGGTAATATTACTGTTTATTAAAAATGACATAACTTTTTATATATAATGAATAAAAAGAAAATTATACCAACGGCCATATTTTTTTGTGTTCTATAGATAGAGACCAATCTTGATATATTTTGAACACTTCAAAAAATCCACAATTTATCATTAAGTATTTCATAAATCTTATTTGATAATTATGGATCCCAATCATCCTAATTATGGAAATAGATATCAACAAAATGCAAATTACCAACAAAATCCAAATTTCCAACAAAATTCAAATTACCAATAAAATCCAAATTCCCAACAAACTCCATATTACCAACAAAATCCAAATTACCAACAAAATCCAAATTCCCAACCAATTTCAAATACTCCTTTTGATCCAAACATGCTAAATAATCCTCAATTCCTTGCTATGTTCCAAGCCTTTGTAAACCAGAATACTCCTCAAAATTCGTCACCTGGCACACTTCATCCAACATCTCAACGCGTAGATCCATATCTCACAACTCCGGGAGGAGATGGGAGTAGCAATAGAATGCCAGTTGAAAACCAATTTCCAACGCAATCACTCGGTGATGATGAAGATGTAGTTCAAGTTCAAGTTCAAGAACCGCAAGTAACTACAGGTAAGAAAGGGAAGCACCCGAAGGACATGTGGATTGTAGAAGAAGATAAACACTTGGTGTTCGCTTACCTTAATTGTTCCGGTAATGCTGAGAAAGGAACAAATCGGGAAAAGGGAGCATTATGGCTTGAAATCAAAGTGGCCTACGACGCAGCAGTTGCTAAAAGACCGAATGTCATGCACGAAAGAACCATGAGAGCTATTAAAAGGCGTTGGAGTCAAATCAATGAAGGTGTTACTTTATGGGTAGCACAACTTGCGGCTCGAGCGTATGCAAGCTATTGTGGAGGTTATTAACGACATAGAGGCTAAAACACATGATCTTTACGAGACAAAAAAAGGATAAAGCTTTCGATCTTTACCATCGTTGGGTAGCAATGCAACACCTTCCACGATGGATGTCTGGTAAAGATTTAACCGTTGTGAGTGAAGGGGGTTCTAAGAGATCAAGCGACGAAGCCGGAACAACTATGCGTCCTGACGGTGTGAAGAAAATGAAAGCCCAAAACAAATTGAAAGGTGTTGCAACAAGCTTGGATGAATTCAACAACACTTTAAGCGGTATGCAAAATGAGCGAGGTCTAATGAGGAAGGGAATGTCTGATATGCTCGAGTACCAAAAACACCGAGATGAAACTAAAATGAGGTTTAAGATGTTTCAATTGTTGATGACAAAATCGTATCTGGAACCATTTGAGGAAGAGTATCTTGCGAAGTTGAAGGAAGAGTTCATGAAATAACTCATATGTTTTTAGGATAAATGTTATTGTGTTTTAATGATTAATGTTGTATTGTTTTATGATTAATGTACTTGTTTAAATTGTTAAATGTTAGCGTGTTTTAGTTAATGGACTTGTGTTGTAATGATTCATGTACCTATATTTATGATTAATGTACTTCTATTTTAGTGCTAAATGTGATATTATCTTATCCACTGACGTTATAAATTGCATCTTATCTTATCGACTAACATTATAGATTGCATCTTATCTTATTCACTGACGTTATAGATTGCAATCCGTAGATGTAGTTTGCAATCTTATCCACAACGATGAAACCAATCTTATCCGTAGATATAGATTGCAATCTTATCCGCAGAGATATAACCAATCTTATCCGTAGATATAGATTGCAATATTATCCGCATAAATAAAACCAATCTTATTTGTAGATATAGATTGCAATCTTGTCTATATATGTCTATAAAAGAATAGTTACATTGCATTTGGTTTTCAAAACAATATTCTCCTTCCAACAAACACTAGAGCTTCCCCCCTTCTTAAAATTTCTCACAAACATGAACCCAAATGAAAATTCTTCTAGTTCAAGTGATGAATTCTTTTATGACTATGTCAATAACATCATCGCTGTGAACGAGTGTCTAGATGAAGAAGAAGATTACAGAATCGAGCAAGCTGCTCAAATGGTTGTTGCCCCAGTCGCAGAAGAATCCAGCAACAGAAGAAGATCTTACAAGAAGCTTAAGTACATTGATAGAGATCGTGAAGCTGCAAACACAAGGTTAATGAACGATTACTTTGTTGATCGTCCGTTATACCCAGAATCTATGTTTCGACGTAGATTTCGTATGCGTAGGTCTCTATTCCTTCGAGTTGTGGAGGCAGTTACTGCGAAACAACATAAATACTTCGACCAACGTCGCGACGCTACTGGAAAACTAGGAGCCACTGCTATCTAGAAATGCACTGCAGCGTTGAGGATGCTAGCCTACGGGGTAGCAGCTGATTCAATTGATGAGTACATCAAAATAGCTCAGTCAACTGCAAAAGCAAGCCTTGCTCACTTTGTTAAAGGGATTCGACAAGCGTTCACAAAAGAGCACTTGAGGAGGCCTACCATTACAGATTTGCAGCGCCTCCTATATGATGAACAAAGACGGGGATTTCCGAGCATGATGGGTAATATAGATTGCATGCAATGGCAATGGAAAAACTGCCCGCGTGCTTGGAAAGGATTATACCAAGGAAGGAGTAAATCTGCAACAGTTATCTTAGAAGATGTTGCCTCTGGTGACTTATGGATATGGCACGCATTTTTTGGAACACCTGGAACTTGCAATGACATCAACGTGTTGCAACGATCTCCGGTGTTCGATGATTTATATCAAGGTAAAGCCCCTCAAGTGAACTTTACAGTCAATGGGAACACATATACCAAAGGATACTATCTAACGGATGGGATATATCCTAAGTGGGCAGTGTTCATCCCAGCGATTCGACTCCCAATGAATCCCGTGGATAAATTGTTCACTGAGCGACAAGAATCGGTCCGAAAAGATGTTGAGCGGGCCTTTGGCGTTCTTCAATCACGTTTCGCAATAATACAAAGACCAGCTCTTGTATGGGATGAACACTTGTTGTGGGAGATAATGTTGGCTTGTATAATTTTTCATAATATGATTGTTGAGGATGAGCGAGATACATATCAGAATTATGGTGACATGTCAGAATTCGAGCAAGAAAATAGGACAACAATTAGCGAATCAACGCGTACAAACTATTATGTGCAACCTGGTCGAATTAATGATATTGGAATGGAACGATATATGGAAAGGCGAGCTGATGCATGGGATAGAAATGTGCACAACGCCTTACAACGAGAATTGGCTCAACATATTTGGCAAATTAATCACCAGTCTACCGATGAAAATTGAAATTGCAATCTTTTATTTAAAATTAATTGTACGGTACTTTGTTCAATTTCATCTATGTTTTTTTAAATGAATTTATGGTGTTTTTTTGCGTATTTATTTGTCGTTATTATTAACGTTAAAAACGGGTAAATTATTATGATTAGCAATTAGTGTAATTGTCAAATTAAACCGCAAAGGAAAAATGGGTTAACTAGTGTAATTAAAAATAACACCTTTTTGTTAACGTAATATAATTAATGAATTAATCCGATTAATTAGAAGGTAATTATTTAATTATAATTACCATATTTTGATTTAATTAATATTATCTAAAATTAATGTGATGAATCAAATTATTTTATTGATATTGGTGGGGTATGAAAAGTAGGAGAGAGAAAAGGAGGTGGGGTATGAAAAAGTAGGAAAAAGAAGGTAAATGGGGAGGTTAATGAATGTAGGTATGGAATTGTGAAATGGGGGAGGGGCCAATTGACCAGATTGGTAAAAAAAAGGCTATAGCGACAAATTGGTAAAAAATATTACTCCGGTGACAATTTGGTAATATAAATAAACTCGGGCGATAATTTGGTAAAAAAAATAAACTCAGGCGACAATTTGGTAAAAAAATAAACTTAGGCGACAATAAAAAACTATTTTTTTCCGACAAACTCTTCAAAAATTCCTAATTTTATTTGTTAAAAAAACAACGGAAACGAATTATATGCATTCACGAGTTGTTTGTCGGAAATTTTTGTATTTTTGGGCCAATTGTCTCCTGAAATAACTTTTTTTTTACCAATTTGTCGCTTGGAGTTAAAAAATTTTACTAAATTGTCGCCGGAGTTATTTTTTTTACCAAATTGTCGCTAAAGGTCTTTTTTTTTTACTAATTTGGTCAATTGGCCATGGGGAGGGTGGGTGATAAAGTTAGTGGAAAGTGATGTGGACTAATGAGGTGAGGAGAGAGAAACTAAGGGGATGTTAATGAATGTGGATGCTCTCGTTACCAAAGAAGTTACATAGACAAGGAGCCAAGCTACACTGAGTGGCATATTAGAAACACCCACCTTCTAGAAAGTAGGAAGGGTTGAGCTTCAACACTCATGTGTAAAATCATTTGCAATGACATCCAACAAACTGAGCAGGCAATCACATTCGCCTAAAACCATCAGTCTCAACTCTTCGGCAGCCGTACAGACTAATCTAACGATGATCTCCGTATACACACTAGTGTGGTTATTACAAGATTGATCGAAAAGTATAGCACCCCTCTGCAACCAAATGCGATAAACTGCTTCAGAGAAGCACACGAAATAGAGGTAGTGATAACCAGCTGCTTTCTACCAATCTTCTGAGATAATCTGGTTTCTTGAGAAGAAGAGATTACCCCTCTGGTATAGCCTCATAAGAGCAAGATTTTATGCCAAACTTTTGCAGCATAGCAACATTGGGAAAGAAAAATGCTCATCTTATTCAGGTAGAGTTGAGAAGAGTCTACAGATTGGGTCACTGACTTAGCTTATTTGTAAGGCCAGCCAAGTAATGAGCAAGCTTCTAGGACCGGCTTTATTCTTACAAAATAATCTTTTCCTAAGACACTCGTCACAAGAACCAAGGAGCTGAAGGTAGAGTTTCCTTGGAGAAAAATCTTTTGGCATGAAAAAAGTATCCCAACCACCATGTCTCTGGACATTATCTCTATATCGCAAGTTTTTCTTCAAACATCCAAGAACGTGTATGAGGAATACTTGAACAAGCATTGAGCAATACCCTACGTCTCATATAGTAGCAGTGACTCCATTGTGTAGGCCGTTTATCTTTCTTGTCAGTCAAAGCCCAGAGGAATAAAGTGAAATTTTTTCATAATAAAGAATCAAGTTCATATAAAGTTCCCGTCAAAAAAAAGTTCATATAAAGTTTAAGAAACTTCGCAACTAAAAAGCATAGACATGTCAGCCAGTCTGTAAGCTCAACGGTAACTGCACAACTCTAGAAGATGACATATTAGCTAATGGGCACAATATTAGGTGCCAAGACAAATTTACAGAGATTGAAATCTATGTTTTACCATCCTAGCTGGTATAGGAACTCCACATCATTCACTTCCAATCTAGCATGTCCAATAACCAAAGGACTTCTATCTCATTATTTGCAGCATCGCAAAAGTCCATTTCAATACTGAAAACATCTGCAACCCCATCATTCGTGCCATCAGCAAATAGCAACGAGATCCATGCTCTAATACTAGAAATGAAGGGGTGTGAAGGAGAAAAGTCAAGGTAATCAAATGCGATAGCTCGAAAAGATGTCCGATCAACATAATCAAACAATGCTTTGTTAATAATGCAAGCAAACTTGTTAAAATCCTTGCGTCCAACTAACACAGAGACGCTTGCTGTCTGACCGAAAGGCACAGAAAACCAGGGCTCCACAGGTAATATCATCTTGTAATCAGGGCTCTCTAAATGGCATTTAAGCATGTCAGAAATTCCAGTTGGCATATTTTTAATCCTGGCATGCAATTTTGGGCCTGAGACGACTTCGGAAAATATCAACTTACCTTCTGCCCAAATGTCAATGTAGAAGTCCAAGTCATTGAACGACAATTTAGGAGAAGGAAGACCACGACGTCGTTGGCGCTTATAGAAGGTCCCATAGAGTTTATAGTACGTCGATATTGATGGTGAAGGTCTTTTACAAAGCGAAGGCCATCTTCTAGCACATAGGCATTTCCAAAGATAATCATCTTGAGCAGTGTCTCTCCACTGCTTGCAAACTAACATACAAGAAGCAAGGTCTACACCATCAAGTAGAGGAAAGACCGCTTTTAAAACTTCACTTGTCATCTTGTCAAATGGATAAAGATAAGAAAGCACAAGAAGATTTTAGGAGAAGACAACTCCAAGCCGAATGATCACAGACACCTGCACAAGATGACAAAAAGGTTCACATGCGAAAATCAAGAAGTTGGTAAACAAAACAGGAATTTTAGAACCCCAAACTTTTGTACAAGCAAAGCTAAGAGATTAAGCCTAATTTTACTATTAACACCTAAATATAGTTGTATTGGACGAAACAAACTAATAGCAACATAAAGACACAGAAAATCACAGAATATACAAATAATAGTATGAATGTTATAACTCTTATCAATATTGTTAGATCATCATTTTACAGGTCTAACAAAATCATAATGAGTAAAAAACACCACTACAACTCTACAAGTAATGATATCTATTATTAATATGGTAAATGAAAAAATAAATAAATGATACTGCTATTTTATTCATGTGATCAGTAGTAGTTATGTAAATATACCTATATACAAAACGGACAACACGTTACAGCTAGGCCGTTATTTTACACCATGAATCTAGTATATCCGAACATGCATAGGGAATTAGGGATAGTTACCAAATGATGATATATCAGGAGTAGAAGCTAATATGTAAAGTGTATTCTCTTCACCTAAATATGACTTATTTGAGCTTATTTGAAAACTTTTGAACTTTTTCTAGTTGTGAATTACAGTCGTTATTGAAGCTTAACTCAGATTACTGGAACTTGTTAAAACATTTCAGAAATATGTTCTTTAAGGTAAAGAGAACAAAGACTTGTGTCGCATGACTAAATATTGAAGATTAACTACTCGTGACCCACATTTCTATAGATAGAAATGAACAAGCCACGAGAAAAGGGTCCAACACCAAATAAGACAATTCATATTTTTGTCTCAGAAGTACAAGTGGCTTTAACTTACTACTTCCTATATTAGATGTAGTTACGTCTTCTTTTAAAGGTCTTTCCTCTTTTGGTGGAGGTTTGTCCTTCGTAATGGATTTAGGTTCTTGAAGTATATTTCACTTTCATTACTCCCTTAATTACACTAGGTTTCATTTTTGTTACACTAGAGATCCCTGTCAACAATAAAAATGAAGCTACTTATTACCTAACTGGTAACAAATTTTAGTAATTACAGTGAATTGTATGATCTCTATGAGGACATTAATAACAGTGAAATGCAGTAAAAATATATAGTTACTTAAAACATGTGATTTTCAAGGGAACTTAAAAAATGCTTCATGACATGATGGTAAACATACATGATGAGCTAAGAAATATTTCAAACAACAAGTTCGAGAAGATGAGCCACCAAATCCTTTTAAAGAAGACGAAGATATCTACCGTACATCCCAATTGACAGTGGGACTGTGGGAGGCAAGATGACTTATTGAAGCAAATTCCCAAAGAATTCATAGAAGTATTATATGAAATATACTGTCCCTCTTCATATGAGGGATAGAGAGCAACCTTGCATCTACGATGATTCTAGGGATACATGAGATTACAAATCTTTTGAGTTAGAAAGCGCTGGATCAATGATGATCATAAAGAGTTAGATAGGACATCGAAGACAAAAGATTTAACAAATTCTTCCTTAGGATACCCACTAATATCATTCAAGTAGGTAGCTATACTAGTTAATATCATAGAGGCAGATCTCGAGGCCAATTGACCAGAGGGGGTAAACAAACCAAGAGACTGAAAAAAAATATTGTGCAACGCTAAGAGATATGTCTGACATACATAGTTCTAATTATAGCTGAAGTGAAATATAATACCACATACAGTATTACTTTTCTTTGTGGTGCCGGAGAGTTGGGCAGTGGGCACGAGGATTATTACCAAATCTATAATTACATTGGGTGTAATTAAAACTGGTTTCAAAGAGAAGGAAAAACAAGAGGTCATTACTGAAAAGAACAATATACCATATGAATTTATGGTTTAGGCATACTTTTAAGCCTATTCATCAATCAAGAGATCGATTTCGGAACCAAGTTGCAGTGTAGGTTTGATAAGAGCATTAAGCTTCAAATACAGAAGAAAGAAAACAAAAGAGGATATCAAATCAGCAGTGTAAGTCATAGCTAAAGCAGGGAATTGTATAAAAATTCAATCCTCTATAATGTTCTGAGTATGAAAATTGACACTCATTCTCATATCAACATCAAAATAAGATACTCCATTTGAGATTGCAGCAAGAAACTAATTAACGAATTGTTTGCAAAAATGTACCTCAATTCAAGAACAAAAACGAGGAGAACAGCCGAAGATTCTCTCGCAACTTGCCACCGTAAATCAGCTTTGCTCGATTTATAGGAACTCGCTTAATAAAGTCGAATTTCTCCCGAAAATTCAATCCAATTGAAACCTAGGGTTTAATGAAAAAGCAAATTGAAGAGAAATTCGAATGAATTATACTCTGCGTCATTCAAATTCAAAGTGTTTGATCATTTCGCAGGCCATTATTTGATCGAAATGACGAAGCGACAGATTGTAAAATCTCCTCGAGAAGAAGAAGCGAGAATTCTGCGATTGAATTGTTCGATTGGATGATAGACCAAAGGAGAAAAATACGACAATTGCAGATCTGGTTGAAACAGCATGAACAGAAAGGAGAGAGTAAAAGGAAAACAGAAGGTAGGAGGCCTCAATTAGTAATGGAGGTTGGTGAAATAGTAGGAATAGAAGCCATGGATGGATACAGAATGAAGCTCGAGCAACATTTGGGGGGAGAAACCAGAGCTCATAAAAACCATGTTCGGCAACAGTTTTTTTTTTTTTGAGGGAATTCGGCAGCAGCTTTTGCTTCATGGCAAAACGAGGGATGGCCAGTTCATTTCCGAGATGTGCGTGCCAAGAACATCAAGTGGCCCAATTGTAATACTTCACTGAATGGAGTTAAGGAATATATCATTAGACATCTCGACAATTACTAAATATAAATAAGAATTAAATTAATTATTTAAGTAATTATATTTGTTTGCTAGAGAATAAATATGATTAATAGGATAATAATATTGATCGCGCCTATAACTAAAATATATTAATCATATGAAGTCACACATTGTAGCACGAGTTGGACAAAACAACAGAAGGCTCATAGAGAGGTTGAGTGGGCCGGCTATAAAGGGGACTAGTAAGAGAATTGGTTCTCCTAATTTGCTTAGGATTCTTCTATTATATATATGATATAATATTAGGGTTTAGGCATCCCTTCATTAAGCAGTTTCTTTCCACAAAAGGAAGAGTTTGAGAAACCCTAAATACTTCCCTTGAACCGGCGCCTATGCTACCAAAAGTAAGAGATATCTTCTCTTCCGTTCTAGCAAATGTTGGTATTCAACTGGTGTTTGTGGACTGATTAGAGGAGCAACACTCTCAGATCTTCAAAACTTGCATACAACAGGGAAATCACGCTACAAATGTTATATATGATCTAATCCTTATTAATTGATTCATGTGTTTCATTATGTATGCGATCCTATGATATATGTTAGGAAATTGTTTCCCGAAATTCCGTTATATATGCATCTATATGTTCCTACAGGAAGACATTTAAAGAAAAGGAAAAAGAATAAGGGATTATCGATATATAAGTCTATGAGTAGTGATCAAGGCGTACGACAGGGTTGAATGATCTTTTTCCGAAGCGAGTGATGTATTAACTGGGGTTCAGTAGAGGTTTAGTGACAAAAATAATGAGCTGCATTTCAAGTGTCTTATTCTCCATCAAACTTAATGGGCGTGTTAAAGGCTCCATTATTCTATCTTGTAGTCTTAGGCAAGGTAACTCTATTTTCCCATTTTTATTTCTTTTAAGTGCTGATACTTTTTCTCTGTTGATTGCAAAGGCTGCACGTGAGAAATTAATTAATGGTGTGCAAATATCTAGAGAGGCTCCTCTTGTGTCCCATCTTTTCTTTGCCAATGACAACATTTTGTTCAAAAACTTAATATAAGTGAATTTCCTGGATACATACACTTATATTAAGTTTTTGCCCAACTCTACGCCTACCGCCACCACCTGTCGCCCCTGCTGCAGCCGTCCTTCTTCCTCTTGCTCCTCTACATTGCTTATTCATTGAAACATAGAGGTCTGTTTCCATACCTTCTTCAATTAGTTCATAGCTTAAATTAGTTTAATTAAGTATGAATGAACTTAGATAAATACTACCTCCGTTCCTAAATAATCTACACACTTTGCTTTTCATTAAAACCAAGGCAAAAGTAAAAAAGTACTCCCACCGTCTTTTTTAGTTGCTACATTTACTTTAGCACACAGACCAAGGAAGCATGTAGGGACCATTGAAAAGTAGATCAATAAAACATAAAGTAGTTGTCTTTTTGTGTGATGAAGACAAAAATAAGGGTATAAAGGTAAATAATATGTAGGTACCACATACTAAAAGTAGAAATATTTGGCAAATGTAGCAACTAAAAAGAGACATGTCTAAATGGTAAAATATAGCAACTAAAAAAAGACGGAGGGGGTAGGAGAGAGAGGAACTATGAAAAGTGTGGAGTAAGAAGTACAAAAAGTAAATAAAAAAATAGAGGAAAGAGAAAAATGTGGTAGGTGAGGGATTTTAAGTAGGTTAATTTATTTGGTGAGGGACGGGGACAAAAGTGGGGAATAATGATTAAGCATTTTACCTTATATAGATAAAGTAACAGTGTTACTGTTAAAAAGGAACGGCCCAAAAAGGAAAGTGTGTAGATTAAAAAGGAACGGAGGCAGTAGATTTTAGTTCACTTACTTATTGGATATGCATTGCTAAAGTGGTGCATTAATTAAACTACAAGCCTATAATATGTTAGTATTATGTTCATGGGTAATTATTAGTAACTAAAATGTTTGAGTTTCACCTTATTCTTTGAAGTAATCTAAGTCCCTGTTCTTTTGGGCTTATTTTCAGTTCAGTTTCTCGCAGTCTAGTTCAGGCACTCTCTCATGTTCAGCTTTCTCGCAATTTAGTTCAGTTCAGTTCATTTCATTTTCTCCCAGTCCAAAAAGCGGGGCCTAAGTCCACTTACAATGTTAAATAGATGATAAACTTATGGTTCGAGTGTACTTACAATAAATGGTAAACTTGTCATCTATATTGCACCTTAGAACATTTAAATGAATAATATTTATTTTAATTAATTTATAATTTAATTTATCATATATTGACCACTCACTTTGTGACTTGGATGTAAATTGGAATGAAAAATATACTAATTAAGTTTAATAATAATCTTGGACCAATAACTGATGACTAACTTATCCTAACTAACTTATGACAAACTTGTACTAACTACTAACTATTGACTTTGATACTAACCCATAGTAACATAGCTTTTAACTTCTAATTCTTAATTTCTAACTTCTAATTACTAACTATCGGCAAAAACTATACAATTTCTAAGAAGCCATATATCATAAATAGTTTCAGCAAACAACATTCCTTGCAATTGAGCTTTAGTATCCCGACTTCTACATTTACTATGATCAACCTTCACTTCATCAGGCCAAGAGAGAATGGCTCTATCAGAATGAACACCTGAAGAATCCGCTACCACACGGCTTTAGAGAAGAGCGGGGCAAAGAAAAGATGTTCTAGGGTCTCAACATCACTCTCCTACACAGAACATAGCACAAATTAATATGAATTTCCCACAAGGCCTGGATTTTGTAGTTAACCTTCCCTAAATTCCCATCCACATAATAAACAAAGCTTTTCGTCTGGCTTTGTTATTGCAAATAACCTTCACCAAGGCACCTTAGGTCTGTCAACTCTGAAATGAAGATAAAGCTTTTTGATAGAAAATCTGACAGGATCTAACGTATAAGGTAGAGTAGAGAGAAGAGACATGCTTTTTAAAATCTTATGCATAGCCCATGACAATACTTTAGGTATAGCAAACATGCTAGGATAGGAATGCAACCATTCGATTGGAAAAGTGCTTTGCAATGGCAACCTGGTTCCACAGAGTGAGATCTTTCAAATTCCAGCCACCACAAACCTTAAAATTACAGAGGAGGTCCAAGGCAACAGAGAACTTCCTAGAGCCACCATCAGTACCAGACCATAAAAAGGACCTACACACTCTTGAATATCTTTCAGAAGCTTCTTAGGCAAGATAAATGTTGTATTTCATGTTTTGATGATGCCAAATACTTAGCTGTTTGTATAGTTTTATTTTGGAAAAATATAAAAATCCCAAAAATATTGTTTTTATTAATTGTTACATGATAATTTATATTTTATCTTGTGGAGAAAGATTAATGAGTTTTCATCTAGTCAAGATATTATATATACACATTGGATTTTATGATATGGTATATTTAATGGATCTATTAACTTAGAATCTTTTGAATAAAAAGATTCTTAGTTATTAGATATTTTGCTGTTGTAATTATTGTGCAAAATAGGTTGGAATAAGCGTGGCTAAAATTGTGGAACTAATTGCATGAAAAACGCTAACCACCTCAACCCACCTGCTGGATATTTCCACTAACGGCTAGTGGAATCGGTTGCTATGATCATGGGAGATATGGCACAAGATCGTGAAGATCATGGAACATATATAAACGCCTACATTCTAGCTGAAGAAAATCGTGGGAATTTCAATTGAAGGCCATAACTTGCAGCAGCTATTTAAGGAGAAATAATTGTTTAGAAAAAAGACAACTTTTGAGCATCACATTTGAATATTTTACTTAGAAAGTTTTCTGTAATTTTCTTCTTCTCCAACAATACATATCATTGTAATATCCTTATTGTTTGGGTGAGTGAAAAGTTTCAGAATATCCTTGTAATCAAGTGAGAGAAAGAAAGGGAGAAAGAGAGGACTTCGAGTGAAGTCAAGTGAGTGTCATCCGTTCAGGGGGAACTGGGTGACTGGGAATAAGTTCCTAGTGGAACAGAGAAGGGTCCAGTAAAAGGTTGTAAAGAGTGTCTTTTGGCCTATTCTAATAAGAGAAGTGTTGAGTCAAAATCCCGTGGGGTCAAGGTTTTTCTTCCTATTGGGCCTAGAAGTTTTCCTTGTAGGTTAAACTTTGTGTGTTATCTCTCTTTACTTTGAAATTATTTTAATTCCGCATTTTAATTCGAAAATTTCCCCTCAACTACAATTCACCCCCCTCATGTAGTTGGTCTAGTGTTCATACTAGAATAACAATTGGTATCAGAGCCTAGTACCTCCAGAATCAGCTAACACTGAGGAGATTGTACCTGGCACCATGAACACTACGGGAGAAAAACTTGATGAAGGGTCCTCAACCCAACGCCCACCTATGTTCAATGGCAAGCAGTATCCATACTGGAAGAATCGTATGGAGATCTTCATAAAAGCATAAAACTATCAAGTTTGGAGGGTCATTGAACTTGGTGACTTCGAAGTTACAAAGAAGAATGAAAAGAGTGAGCTGGTTCCTAAACCCCTTGAAGATTTTGGCAAAGATGACTTTGACAAAATGGAAATGAATAATATGGCCAAGAACCTACTCCACTGTGGTCTTAGCCCCCATGAGCACAATAGAGTCATGGGATGCAATACTGCTAAGCAAATGTGGGAACTCCTTCAAGTTACTCATGAAGGAACAAGCGAGGTGAAAAGATCGAAGATTGATATGCTCATACATAAATATGAATTGTTTCAAATGAAACAAAAGGAGCTTGTTCAAGACATGCTCACTCGCTTCTCGAACATAATAAACGAGCTTGAATCTCTTGGAAAAGTTATCTCTCCAGAGGAACAGGTTCGTAAGGTTCTAAGGAGTCTTCTACAGGATGAAAAATGGATGGCCAAGGTTACAGCACTGTTGGAAATAAAGGACTTCACAACATTCAACATGGAGCAACTTGCTGGTTCCTTGATGACCCATGAGTTGCATCTGGGAACTCATGAGACTGAAACAATGAAGCCTAAGGCTCTGGCCCTCAAGTCGAAGGAACAGGAAGATTCAGAGACTGGTGATGAAGAAGCGGCTATGATCGTGAAAAGGTTCAAGAAATTCTTCAACAAGAATTACAAAGGGAAGGTCACAAGGAAACCAACAAAGTTAAGCTGTCATAATGTGGAGGCCTTGATCATTTCATCAAGGAGTGTCCTCAATGGGAAAACGAGAAAGCAAAAGGAAAGTTCAAGGAGAAGGGCAAGGAACAACAGAAACCCTTCTCGAGAACTGACATGAAAAGAGCCATGGTAGCAGCATGGGGAGAGTCTGACTCAAACGAGGAGCAGGAACAGACAAAGGAAGAAACTGCCCATCTATGTCTCATGGCTAATACTGAGGACAAAGAGGAATCATCAAACCCTAAGGTATGTTTTAATACTATTGAGGAGGAACTTACAGAACTAAATAAGAGCCAACTTATAAAACTTTTATTTGAAACCTTAGATGACTACAAGGAAGTTTGCATAAAAAGAGAACAAGTAGAAAATGCCTTGAGAGTCACTAAGAAACATTCAAATTGGCTTAATACTTTAAAATGTGATACTGAAAAAAAGATTCTTTGAACTTTTTGACAAGAACAGAGCTTTTCAAGATGCCTTTGAAAAAGTTTTAAATGAGAATTACCTTTTGAACATGGAATTGGCAGAATTGAAACTATTTGTTCCTGAAGGAGCAATTCCTTCAACTAATACCAAAACTGATTTTGAGAAATTGAAAGCTGATTCTGAAAATGCTTTACTAGAAAATCTGGTACTAAGAAAGGAACTGGAACCCTCAAGGAACAAATTTCTTGATCCAGTCAGTTGGATACAAAAATATCAGAATAAAGGAAGAGATGGTCTTGGTTTCAATCATAAGAAGAAGAACAAAAAGAAAAAGTATGTTGATCTGCCAAGTAGCAAAATATGTTCTTATTGTGGGGACAGTGGTCACATTGTGTCAGACTGTTCCACCAGAGAAGAACGTATTGAGAGGAACATTTACTTAGTTAAACAAGTTTGAAAAGTTAAGAAAGACTCAAGTCCAACAAAGGAACCCAAGCAAGACTGGGTTCCTACCACTAACTAGTTGTTATGGTGCAGACTGAAGTGAGGGGAACAACCTGTGGTTCCTCGACATCGATTGTTCTAAGCATATGACCGGAGACAAATCAAAGTTTCTCTCACTTTCAGTTTACAATGGAGGAACTGTGACCTTCGGAGACAATCTTTCAGGTAACATAGCAGCAGTTTGTAAGATTGGAAAATCTCAGTCACATTCCATAGATAATGTATTTTTAGTCGAGGGTTTAAAACATAGTTTACTTAGTATCTCTCAGTTTTGTGATAAGGGTAATATAGTAAAGTTTACTAACGAGTCTTGTGTAGTCAACAATGAAAGTACATGAACCAAGATCCTTGAAGGAACAAGGAAAGAGAACACTTATATGGTTGACCTAAACCTTGTTCCTAGGAACAATCTCACATGCTTAAGCGTGATTGAAGAAGATCCCCTACTATGGCACAAGCGTCGCTGGTCATGCCACCCTTGTCACTATTACATAAACTAAGTGGGAAAGACTTAGTAATTGGTTTACCAACAATTAAGTCTATGCACCATGGTGTTTGTGATCCATGTGTAAAAGACAAGCAAGTGAGATCCTCCTTCAAATCTAAGAAAATGGTAAGCACACAAAGTCCATTGGAACTCCTTCATATGGACTTATGTGGCCTTGTACGAATCCAAAGTAGATCAGGTAAGAGATATGTGTTGGTCATTGTAGATGATTTTTCTAGATACACTTGGGTTATTTTTCTTCATAGCAAAGATTAAACTTTTGATGAATTTCTAACCTTTGCTAAAAAGATTCAACGAACTAGTGGTTATAAATTGAAACACTTGAGATCTGACCATGGTAAGGAGTTTGAAAACTCCAAGTTTGATGAATTTTGCAGCAATGAAGGGTTAGATCACAGTTTATTTGCTCCAAGGACTCCACAATAGAATGGTGTGATTGAAAGAAAGAACCGGACCCTGGAGGACATGGCTAGAACTATGATTATTGCAAGCGGTCTTCCAAAGAACTTTTGGGCTGAAGCAGTAAACACAGCATGCTACATTATCAATCAAGTCATGCTAAGGCCAATCACATTGAAGACGCACTATGAACTCCTTAGAGGAAGAAAACTCAATATCTCTTATTTTCGTGTCTTTGGATGTAAATGTTTTGTACATAACAATGGAAAGGACAATTTAGGAAAGTTTGATGCTAGAAGTGATGAAGCTATATTTCTAGGATATGCTTCAAATAGTAAGGCTTACCGAGTTTACAATAAATGAACAATGTGTGTAGAGGAAAGTGTCCATATTATCTTTGATGAAACTAACTCCCTGCAGGAACCGAGTTATGATGATAACTTTGAAATCGGTTTGACTCGACCTGAAGAGTCAAATCATTATGATGATGAACTAATCCCTGCAGATAAAGGAAAGAAGCATGTTCCTGAACCTGAGAACCCTGTTCCTGATCCTCAGGGGGAACAAGCAACAGGAGGAACTCAGGAAGAAGAAGGAACTCCTGAACCTGAAGAAGATCAAATAATTCAAACACCTCAAGAAGCACCAGAAGCAACCAGGATATTTGATCCAAAGCCTTGGAAACACCAAAATTCTCATCCCTTAGAATTAATTATAAGTGATATTGAAAAGGAAACTCAAACGAGATCCCAAATGAAGAATTTTTGTGCTTTTCATGCTTTTCTATCTATGACAGAACCTAAGGATCATATGGAAGCACTAAAAGAGGCTGATAGGACAAATGCTATGCAAGAGGAACTGAATGAGTTCCAGAGGAACAAGGTCTGGCACCTGGAGCCCAAGCCAAAGAACCAGAAAGTAATTGGACTTAAATGGGTCTTCAGGAACAAGCTTGATGAACATGGTACAGTTGTGTTGGAACAAGGCCAGACTTGTAGCCAAAGGGTACAATCAACAAGAAGTTATTGATTTCGATGAATCCTTTGCTCCCGTTGCTAGGATAGAAGCAATTAGAATTTTGATTGCCTTTGCAGCATTTATGGGATTTAAGTTGTACCAAATGGACGTAAAATGTGCATTTTTAAATGGCTTTTTTACTAGAAGACGTCTATGTGGAACAACCTCCTGGATTTGAAAATCCCGATCTTCCAAATCAGGTCTATAAGCTTGATAAAGCTCTCTATGGGTTAAAACAAGCTCCTAGATCATGGTATGAAAGATTGTCAAAATTCTTACTTTCATATGACTTCATCAGAGGAAAAGTTGATAGAACCCTGTTCTTTCATTCAAAAGGAACCACTAGGGGAAAAAAAAGGAAGGGCTGCGCAAGAAGGGCTGCGGTTTCCAAGGAAACCGCGGCCCTTTTGTGAAGGGTCGTGGTTAGACTTAAAACCGCACCCTTCATGCAGTATGAAGGGTCTGGGTTTTAAGGCTAACCGCGACCCCTTTATGTGAAGGGTCTGCGTTTTCTAGGATAAGCGCAGCCTCTTCCTATCCCGCCCATTTCAACCTCGTGAGTTTTGCGCGCAACACACACGAAAGCACTCACTCGCAAATTTCCCTCGCACACTCAGCTCACCCCTCTCCCTCACACTCACTCGCACACTCACTCCTCTCCCTCACACTAACTCGCACTGCCCTAACGACCATCACCGGAGCACCGACACATCGCCGGAGCGCCGTCCCATCGCCGGTGCACACTTCTTCTTCTCTTCTCTCAGCGTTGCCTGAGCTCCTTCTTCTTCTCTTCTCTCAGCGCGCCTTGACGCCACCACCACCACCACTACTGCATTGTCGGTAATTCCCCTCTCACTCTCTCTCCTCTTTGTTTTATTTAATTTCTCTTCTATTTTGTGTTGTAAAATGTGATTGTAGGGGGTGGGGGAGGGCTGGTGGAGGGTGGGTAGGAGGTGGGGGGTCTGAGCGTGGGATGGGGGATGGCTAGGGAGGCCGGGCATGGGGTGGGGGGAGGGCGGGGATCTTGGAAAGGGGGGGGGAGGCTGGGGAGGTCGGGCATGGGGTGGGGGAGGGAGGTGGGATGCTTGGAAAGGGGGTGGGGGGAGGGTTGGGGGAGGTTGGGCATGGGGTGGGGAGGCGCGGGGATCTTGGAAAGGGGGTGGGGGATGACTGGGGAGGGTGGGCATGGGGTGGGGGGGGTGGGCATGGGGTGGGGGAGGGGGGAGGCCGGGCATGGGGTGGGGGGAGGGCGGGGGATGCTGGAAAGGGGGGTGGAGGAGGCTGGGGAGGCTGGGCATGGGGTGGGGGAGGGCAGGGGATGCTGGACAGGGGGTGGGGGAGGGCTGGGGGAGGGTGGATAGGGGTGGGTGAGGCATTGTTGTGAAGGCATTGTTGTAAGTTGTAACACATGTTTGGTATCACTACTATCTTTCATTTTCTTTTTTGTTTTATAATGTAACTATGTAGATTTTTAGGCTTCGGAAACGAAAATTAAAGGTCATTTTACGCCTACATGGCAATGAGGGAGTGCAGTGGGGGGCAGTAGTGGCGGTGGTGGTGGGACTGTGTTACAAATGTGGAGAGTGAGGTCACATGGCAATGGAATGCTCTCCACATTTGTAACACTTCTCACTAGCTCCGCCGCTACCAGCTGATGGGCATTCCATTGCCATGTGACCTGATTCTCGGGTCATTTTAGGCCTAATTTAGCCTTTTCGCTTCCGAATCGTACTTATCGAGTCATTTAACCCCAAATTCTTTGTGAACATGATTATATGAGGTATAATGTAACTATTGTGTAGAGTTTTAGGCTTGCATTTGTTCTTGGTTGAATTTCGGAAACGAAAATTAAAGGTCATTTTACGCCTACATGGCAATGAGGGATTGGTAGTGGGGGCGTAGTGGCGGTGGTGGTGGGCCGTTGTAAATGTGGAGAGTCAGGTCACATGGCAATCGAAAGCCCATCTGGTGCTCTCCACATTTATAACAGTTTCAACTCCGCCGCTACCAGCTGATGGGCATTCCATTGCCATGTGACCTGATTCTCGGGTCATTTTAGGCCTATTTTAGCCTTTTCGCTTCCGAATCGTACTTACCGAGTCATTTAACCCCAAATTCTTTTGAACATGATTATATGAGGTATAATGTAACTATTGTGTAGATTTTTAGGATTGCAATTGTTGTAGGTTGAATTTTGGGAACAAAAAGGGCATTTTAGGCCTATTTTAGCCTTTTCGCTTCCAAATCGTACTTATCGAGTCATTTAACCCCAAATTCTTTTTGAACATGATTATATGAGATATAATGTAACTATTGTGTAGATTTTTAGGCTTGCATTTGTTCTTGGTTGCATTTCGGGAACGAAAAGGTCATTTTAGGCCAAATTTTGCCTTTTCGCGTCCAATTCGTACTTATCGAGTCATTTAACCCCAAATTCTTTTTGAACATGATTATATGAGGTATAATGTAACTATTGTGTAGATTTTTAGGTTTGCAATTGTTGTAGGTTAAATTTTGGGAACGAAAAGGGCATTTTAGGCCTATTTTAGCCTTTTCGCTTCCCAAATCCTCCCCCTCCCCCCACCGCACGCCCCCCTCCCCTCCCCCCACCCCCACCGCACACCCCCTCCCCTCCCCTCCCACCCCACCGCACAGCCCCCTCCCCCCCCGCTGCCCTCCCCTCCCCACCGCACCCCCCCTCCCCTCCTCCCCCCCCACCGCACGCCCCTCCCCCCTCCCCTCCCCTCCCTCCCCTCCTCCCCCCGCCCCTCCCCCTACCGCACGCCCCCTCCCCCTCCCCTCCCCCCACTACACAACCCCCTCCCCTCCCCCCTGCCGCCTCTCCCCTCCCCCGCACAGCCCCTCCCCCCACCGCACACCCCCTTCCCTCCCCTCCCACCGCACACCCCCTCCCCCTCCCCACCGCACCCCCTCTCCTCCCCCTCCGCCCCCTCCCCTCCCCCCCACCGCATGCCCCCCCCCCTCCCCCCGCCGCCCTCCCCTCCCCCCCTGCACCCCCTCCCCCTACCGCACGCCCCCCCTCCCCTCCCCCACCGCACACCCCTCCCTCCCCCCTGCGCCCCCTCCCCCCGCACATCCCCTCCCCCCAAAGACAACCCCTCCCCTCCCCACCGCACACCCCTTCCCTCCCCCCCACCGCACCCCTCTCCTCCCCCTGCTTGCCCATCCCCCCCCCCCGCTGCCCTCCCCTCCCCCCCCCATCGCACAGTCCCTCCCCTCCCCCCCCCCCGCCTGCCCCCCTCCCCTCCTTCCCTCCCCTCCCCCCTTCTTGCCCCTCCCCTCCCCCTCCCCTCCCCTCCCCGCACTGCCGCCCTGCACACGTAACCCCCCCCCCCCCCACACCCCACCCCCTTAGTGGCAATGTTAATTTTAATTTTTTGTTATATTAATGCATTATTTGTACAATTTCAGGGAGATGGCGGATGTGCATACGGATAACACCACAAGTGGTGCCGAACACACTACCGAGGATGAGTCTTTCGATGCGAGAAAGGAACGGGGGTAAATTGTCTCGATTTCGCCGTGAAGAGATAAATGCACAAATGCCTAGGAAGTCATTGGCGACGAAAAAGAGAAAAGGGAAGGGGACCTACAAAGTCACTAGGGAAAGACACAAATATGACTTTGGAGTACGATAACATGGGTCAACCTTGTGGAAAGTGGCGTCAAAAGTATGGCATGCAAGTTGGCATTTGCATGCATAAACTCTCCATTTTGCACTCATGGAAAGAGGTGCCCGAGGGATTGAAGCGGTGTCTATGGGAAGATACCATGGTAAGCTTCAAGTACAATAACGTTTAGTTTCTTAATTATTTAGTTAAATATATGCGTAATATTACTTATAGCATATAAATTACAACATTTGCGAAAACTAATTTGTGAACTGCGTTTTTTGTAGAATCAATTCAATATCGAAGATGATGAAGCCAAGAAGAATGTATTTCTATCCGCGGTTGCCCAGAGATTCAGAGATTTCAAGGCTAAGTTAGTGTCTGGGTGGATCACTAAGCGGAGGAAAGTAGTAGGTACAAAGAAGAAGAACATCTACGGCGGAGAAACACAAGCCGATCCTGAGGCTTCACCGGAAACATCATCTGCACCATCCAAATTACCATTTCAAATATGGAAAACTATCAAACCCGAAGAGTGGGAAGCATTTGTTGCCAAGAAAACAACCCCACAAGCTATTGTAAGAATATTTTATTAAGATTTAATAAACTTAGATCCAGTATTATTGTATAGCACCGTACGTAGCTAACCTTTGTTTATAATTGTGTGTTTTAGGCAAGTCATGAGAAAAGTAGCTCGAGTGCAAAAGCTAGGAAGTATTATCATCATTTGGGTGCTCATTCGTACAATGAGGCGAGAGAGAAGTGGATGTTCGGCCATTACCCCACAATAGGGTCGACAACGGCAACGGGAGTGGCTCAATGACGACAGGTTGCACGGCCTCGGCAACCGGATAGAGCCCTCGATTGGTGGTGTTCGATGCATGGGGTTGATGCAAAGGGAAAAAGAGTCTTGCCGACCCGGAACACAACGGATAGCCAACGCCATTGTAAGTACGGATTATATGGTTATATAAGGTATATATAATATAACTTTTGCGCTCACAAGCATTTCTCTCTTATACTTATGTAGATTGGCTTGAAGGAAAAAGAGGCAACCGGTGAGTTCACTCCTAAAGGACACATTGATGCATTGCACGAAACTTTAGGACCGGGACCACGGTGGACGCGTGAGGGGCGTAGGAGGTGTCCGCCTCGGTTTGAGAAAGGTATATGGTGATCAATACACTACAGCGACAAAATCAAGTGTAAGTAGTGTGAATTCGGCAACGTCAGTAGATGTGGAGGCTATGAAAGCTGCAATTCGGGAGGAGCTAAGGGAGGAGATGACCCATAACTTCAACGCCATTTTGGAGCAAATGGGTTTACCGACTTTTGCTACATTCAAGAAGGGTAGTGATACTACACCTAGCCAGCCTGATCCACCTGTAGGACCCGAGTTGAAGGTAATCACTTAATCCCTTTGCTTTGTTAAACAACTATTGTTACGTTCTTAAATGCATGAAATTCTTACTATATATATGTTGTTTCATAGACTAACTATAAATAGAGTTTTTTTTTACAGGAAGAGACACCATGTGAACTATTAGCTCGAGGAGATGGTTATGATAGTTTCATCCTCGTAGCTCATGGCCATGCACAACCCCCTAGTGACCGAGTACGATTGCATAACCAGTTAGTGGATCATAATCACTATGTGGTCACCCTCAATGAAATTGTGTCAGGTTTCGAAGAATTACCTCTTCCGTCGCCGAAGCCGTGAAGTTGGTCTACAGGTTACTAAATGATGCCCTTGGCGGTTATGTTCGTGGGCCGCGTGCATTGGTGCGGTTTTCGGATGAGGTACAATGATTAACATTCATATATATATATATGCGTGTTTTCTTTTATAGTTCCTATGATAGTCAAGTAATATCTTTACTTTTAACTAAATACTAGGTTTGGGGGAAGGCCGACTCACATGCCGGGGAAGGGAAAGAAGGCATGTTCACCTTATAAGAAAGCAAGTTTACGTGATGAAGGTGAACGAAATGTGGTGACGGGAAATGTTTCTAAGACAAAAAATCCACTTATTATCGATCCAGAGGTGGTGCGGAGCCTTACTACGCCATGCTTTTGGTTACATGAGTGCGCTAGCGATTTACCCGATGAAAGCGCAATTGAGGTTGCTTTGGGGGAGCAACAATTCCACTACCTTGAGGACTCATCGACATTCAATTCAAAGGTTGATATTAAAGAATTCTTATGTGGGGTAGAGTTGAATGTTTCCATGATACAAACATTCATGAGGTAATACATAAGTATATAAATTAAATATACATATACATATATATGCCTTAAGTAGTTTTCAAATCCATAATAAGTAATTGTTGGTTTACTTTTAATATAATCAATATAATTTCTCAGGTTATCATATAATGAATTGCTTGCAACATCTAGTGCAATGTTTGGTTGGTTATGTCCAAACATAATACGAGATGACAATTGCTTACAAAACAAAGTCGAAGTGAAAGAGTATCTCGACATGAGTTTCAAAGCATCATCTCGTTTTGGATATCATCAGATCATTCTTGTTCCTTATATTGAAAAGTATGCTTGTTAAACTCGCTTTACTTTTATTATTCGATACTTAAATTGACCTATTAATTATTCTACGATTAATAATAACTATATTTTCTTGTTGTAGGGCTCATTGGACACTGCTTGCGATATGTTTGTCACGTAACGAAGTCTACCACTTTGATTCTTTGCGTCGACAACCACCACGGACCTTACTAATCAAATCATTGTTAAATAGGTAGCCTAATCGAAACTCAATATATGCGCACTTATTAATATTACACATTATTCATCATCTTTAAATATATAAACAGTTAGTACATCTAATCTTATAATAATGTTGTTGATGTAGTGTGATGAAGCATATTAGTGCAACAGACTTCGAGCACCAAAAGCTCCCTGTTTGGATATCGATCGAGGTAACATGACTAATTTATTTGTCCTTATATAGAAACACTTTTAGCCACATACTACACATCTAATTAACATGAATGTCATTGGATGCATCCTTTGGTGAACATTTAGTGTCCGCAACAAGAAGATGGACTTGCATGTGGCTATTACGTGTCGAGGTACATGTTCGATATCGTCAACCAAGTGCACTAACGCCGATGATCTTCAAAAGGTATGTAACTTATTAGTATATGTTAGTTTAGATTAGATCGATTGGTAATAGGTATTAATTGGTTTAGAAACCAAAGTAGCACATGCATATATTTGGGAACGAAAATGTCATTTCTAGGCCTATTTTTGCCTTTTACGCTTCCAAATCGTATTTATCGAGTCATTTAACCCCAAATTCATTTTTAACATGATAATATGAGGCATAATGTAACTATTGTGTAGATTTTTAGGTTTGCAATTGTTGTAGGTTGAATTTTGGGAACGAAAAGGGCATTTTAGGCCTATTTTTGCCTTTTCGCGTCTAATTCGTACTTATCGCTTCATTTAACTCCATTTTCTTTTTCAATATGATAATATAAGGTATAATATAACTAGTGTGTAGAGTTTTAGGCTTGCATTTGTTTTTGATTGAATTTCGGGAAGGTATATGTCATTTTTAGAACAACTAACTACGGTACGTAAATGATTGAATTCTTATATTATGTGTTCATTCCTTGGTTGTTTTGCAAGGTTTATATGAATAACACACCACGTTTGAGGGCCTTCACCACAGACGAATTACATGAAGTTCGGGATAAGTTGGCGTCCCACATTTGCGATGATTGCTTATGATACATCTACTAGTTTGTATTAATTCTATGTACATTTTTCACATTATTAAATATATACATATTTAAAGTTAATTATTATATTACGTTCAAAAACTTGTCATATATTATTATTGCAATTTGATCGGTTTTTTTTGTGTCGGAGGGAGGTTTTGGGTGGGTGGTGGGGTGGGGGGCCGCCATGGTGGACTGGGTAGGGCTAGCATGGGTCGGTTGGGTCTTGGGGTGGCTGGCAACAATGGGTGGAGGAGGTGGCGAGAGGGTGGGGCTGGGGTGGGGGTGCGGGGAGTGAAGGGGGGGGGGGGGCAAAGGGGCGGGGCGGGGGCGGGGGGGGGAGTGCGGGGGTGGGCGGGTGTGAGGGGTGCGGGGTGGGGTGGGAGTGCGGGGGTGGGGGGGGGGTGGGGTGTCTTTGGGCCGGGGGTGGGCGGGGGTGGGGGGTCTTTGGGGTGGGGTGTGCGGGGCGCGGGGAGTGGGGCGGGGGGGGGGTCTTTGGGGTGGGCGGGGGGTGGGGGTGAGGGGGGGTCGGGGGTGGGCGGGGGGTGGGGGGGTCTTGGGGTGGGCAGGGGGTGGGGTGTCTTTGGGGCGCGGGGGTGGGCGGGGGGGGGGTCTTGGGGTGGGCGGGGGTGGGGTGTCTTGGGCGGCAGGGGTGGGCGGGGGTGGGGGGGGGCGGGGGTGGGGTGTGGGTGTCATGGCAGGGGGTGGGCGGGGGTGGAGGGTGCAATTTATTTTTTTAAAAAAAATTTGAATGTGAAGGGTGCGGTTTTAAGCCTAAATCGACCCCTTCACATAAATAGGGTTGCGGTTTAGGCTTAAAACCGCAGCCCTTCACATAGAAGAAGGGTGCGGTTTAAGCCGAAAACGCAGCCCTTCAAGCTTATAAGGGCTGCGTTTTTGGCCTAAACCGCAGCCCTTCGTTGTGAAGGGCTGCGGCTAAAAACCGTAGCCCTTCTTATCTATTGAAGGGCTGCTATGGAAAGGGCTGCTGGCCAAAAATGCAGCCCTTAGGGCTGTTTTGACCGCAGCCCTTCCTTGTTTTTCCACTAGTGAACAAACATATTAGTAGTCCAGAATTATGTTGATGATATTATATTCGGTGCTACCAATGATCTTCTTTGTAAGGAGTTTGCTGATCTTATGAGTAGTGAATTCGAAATGAGTATGATGGGAGAATTGAACTTCTTTTTGGGCTTGCAAATCAAGCAAACCGAAAGAGGAACAATGATCCATCAACAAAAATATGTCAAGGAACTGCTGAAGAAATATGGACTGGAACAATCCAAAATCAACCACACTCCCATAGGAACAGGAACAAGGTTAGATGAAGACACAAATGGTAAGTGTGTAAATGAGAAGCAATATAGAGGTATGATTGGATCTTTACTATACTTGACTGCAAGTAGACCTAATATTGCTTTTAGTGTTGGTTTATGTGCAAGATTCCAATCAAATCCCAAAGAATCTCACTTAATAGCAGTTAAGAGAATTCTTAGGTATTTGAAAGGAAGTGATGACTTATGTTTGTTCTATCATAGAACTGATGTATTTGACCTCGTAAGTTACTCGGATGCGGATTATGCTGGGGACTTGGTTAATTGCAAAAGCACCTCAAGTATTGTCCAGTACCTAGGAACAAGCTTGGTCTCATGGAGCTCAAAGAAGCAAAATACTGTTGCCTTGTCCACTGCATGCAGAAGCAGAGTATGTGGCTGCTGCTGCTTGCTGTTCCCAGGTCCTATGGATCAAACAACAAGTAAGAGACTTTGGTATTAAATTTAAGTGTGTTCCTATATACTGTGATAATACTAGTGCAATCTACATCTCCAAGGACCCAGTACATCATTCAAGGGTCAAGCACATATACATTAGGCATCATTTTCTTAAGGACAATGTTGAAAAAGGTCTTGTTAAAGTTGAATTTTGTCTAACTGAAAATCAAATAGCTGACATTTTGACTAAACCTCTTCCAATTAGAAAAGTTTGAGAAAATTCGCTTAGAGCTAGGGATGATTAGAATTCATTGAGTATGCTACTTCTAATGAAACCCTATGTTACAAGAGACCTCTAAGTGACCAACAAAATTTATGAATTTATTCATACATTACACAGTCAATGTCATGGACTCGCATTAGTCTTCATAATACTCCCCTTATTGTCCACACATATACTTGAGCAGAATCTGGTAAGGTTCATGTACATGTAGCTTGAACATGTAACATGCATGAGTTCATTTTATATTTTTCCTTTTTATTCATTTAATACCGTTAATATTTTCTTCATTTTTTTTTCTTTATCACAAATACATTTTTTATTTTTTTTCCTTCATTCATCTTCCACAAAATTTTATTCTTGATTCAATGCAACGTCTCACCAACGTCTAAGTTCATAACTTAAAAAACAAAATTCAATGGATTAAGAAAGAAAGGGAAGCGCCGCCATAAATTGTTTCAGCATCCCCCATAAGTCTACCCTCTCATAAAACCCCATCAAATCAACCCATTTTTACACGACAATTTCACTTTTTACCCCAAAACCATCAAACTCTGCCAAAAACGCTCAAACCCTCTCCTAAAATCTCTCATCTTCTTCATCTCTTCTCACGTTCTTCAATGGCGCCCAAAAGAAAAAACTCGGATGAAACCAAAAAATTTCCGACTAAAAAATCCTCTCCTCTGGTTGACTATAATGAAAGCGAGAATGAATCTTCAAACTCTAATGAAGATTCTCTGGGTTCTCAAGAAAATTCATCGGGTCATGAGGTGATTTTCCCCAAGAAGGAAGAAGAGCTTGAAGATGTTGAAATAGAGCAAGATAAAGAAATTTTGGTTCCTACCAAACGCGGGAAGAAGTCAAAATCTTCTAAGTATATAATAGGGTTTTGTGTCGATTTATCTTGGTGTAAGAAAATCAAATGGGTAGAGTTTCTTGATGTTGTGAAATTTCAAAAATGGTATAAGGTTTTAAGTTCTGACGAGGGTCTTTATGAAGCTGAAATGAGTGAATTTTGCTCAAAATTTGAAAATAATGAGGGTTTGTGTATTAGTATTGTTAATGGGAAGTTAGTGAAATTCAATGAAAAGAAAATTTGTGAGTGGTTTGATGTACCGAATGAAGAGTACAAGGATTATATCAAGGGTAGGGCAAAATTAAATGTTAATGGGGCTTCAAATGCTAAAATTCTGAGTTATTTTGGTGGTGCTGCTTCTGACCAATCTTTGGACCAAAAAGATCTTTCCCCCTTCCATAAACTACTCTTTTAGTTGGTTTGGCGTTTTATTCTACCTAGATACTCCAAAAGGACTCAAGCTAGTCTTATGGACCTCTCCTTAATGTACTGTCTTGCTAAAAACATCAAAATCAACTTTCCTTCTCTCATGATTTCTCACCTCTCCTACTACATTTCTCATAATAACAAAATTGGGTATGGTAACCTTGTCTCTACCATTCTCAAGAACTGCCAAGTCAAACTTCCTGCCAGTCCCTCTTTTGAACTAGAGCCAGAGAATTTATTGACCAAGGATACCCTCTCTAGACTTAGTTTGAGGATACAGGGTGGTAAGTTGGAGTATGATGTTGAGGAGACCAAGATGAAGGGAGAAACTGGGGTCAAGAGGAAATAAGTTGAGGAGGTCAGTGATGGGGGTCAAAGGTCTGTCCGCAAGAGTCAGAGATTAGCAGGGACTAAGTCTCCAAGGGATCAGGGTCAGGGTGATGCTGTGATGATAGATCTGGATGAGGATCTTGTCTCTCCAAGATCTACTGCTGTGGATTTCCCTATTCTCTCAACCACAAGTCTCCATGGTCTGTTGCATAAAATTCAGGACTCTTTGTCCCTTCTGTACTCCAGGATCCAGGAAGTAGAGGCCAGAGTTGCTAGGGTGGATCTTCAGCAGGAGCAGGTTATAGCTGCTGTCAAGAGAGGAGAAGCAACTGTGAGAGAGAAGATTGATGCTGTTGTCTCCTCCTTCTCCATCCACTCCAAACCCTAATACCCTTCCCCTTTCAATTAATCTGTTAAAAAAAAATTTCTTGGTTTTTGGGTTGTAACTAAACAATGGTGACATGTTGCTCACTACAAGAAAATTCGCCTATAGAGGCAAGGTAGATTTGCCTCTAAAAATAAAGATGTAGCCTCTAATTACTTTTTGAAACAAAATAGTGGTTGCCCCTAATAAGTCTGTCGCTGATTAATGGTTGCCTCTAAAAGCCCCCTTTTGAGGCAATATAACTTGTTGCTTCTAAAATACACTACATTTAGAGGCAACAATATGTACTCGCCTCAAAATATAATTAGAGGCAATATAAAAAATTACTTCTAAAACCACATATATTTAGGGGCAACCAGAAATTTTGCCTCGAAATATATTTTAAGGAAATATAAAAAGTTGCTTCTAAAAACCACATATGTTTTGAGGCAACCATATGATTTTGCCTCAAAATATAATTAGAGGCAATAGAAAAAGTAGTTCTTGCAAATCACATATATTTAGAGGCAACCATATAATTTCAACTCAAATGTAATTAGAGGCAATGTCTTATTTTTTCAAATAATGATATTTAGATGCAAGTTGAGACTGTCATGAAAGGTGTTTAGATGCACTGACTATAATCTAACATATAGTTTCATACAATCCAAGCACGATTACCTATATGAAGTAAACATGGTAAAATTGCGAAAATAAACCAACAAATTTCATGAGAATTGAAGATTTATTAACTCTAAGTAGTATTATTAGCCAAAAGCGAACAAATTGTTATACAATCTCAAACAAATTATAAGTCCCTAGGCCTTGCAACAACCTGCAAGCCAAAAACTAACAAAACCGACAAAAATAACAAAAACTAGCAAAATCAAACCAAATCAACATTGGTCTGAAAAACAGAACAAACTCCTAAATAACACAATGACAAAGTGCTTGAGCACACTAGTCAACACCAACGAGCAACACATACAATAGTAGAACGTGATCACCAGATTAGCAGCAACAAACACCATCACCATCAGCCAAAAAACAAACACCATCACCATCAGCCAAAAAACTAACACCAAAATTTAGCAACAGTAACACCTCAGCAGTGTTCTTGGAGTATATGTTGAGAACTTGTCACTGCACAAACAAGAAAGTATTAGAAAACTTTTAATACCAATATGCTAATATTCTTAGTTTCTATAGAAATTCTGAAAGCACTTCCTCTATAATATGATTTAAATTCAAGTTCGATGAATCCATTTTAACCTAATCTGTCACATAATAAACCGATGTTTACTTCACTCTAACCATAATATTACAACACATAATATCCTTCACATTTTATTATCAACCAATAATTTCAAAGGAAACACAATAAGAGAATAACAACTTACGCATACTGCCAGGAATAGGTCGAAGAAAAGGTGAACATTGTGTAATTATACAACATTAAGAGTCAAATTGCAACAGCTAAACAAGAATATGAGACGTGATAAAACACTGACCTTTGTGATTGGTGTATCAATGACTCTCCAGGGACCATCCTACAATAGTCCTCTCGTGATCTACGTGAACAATATATCACCAACTATTTATAACAGCAGCACCGCACGCACAGCAGCACCACGAAGGGGAAAGAGAAAGATGGGGGCGGCGCGAGCGGGCAACAATAACTCCCGGCGAGCTTGGGAAACACCGGCAAGAGGGAGATGAAGCTCCGGTGAGTCGGAGGGGGACACAAAGAAAGGCGAAAGAGAGAGAAAGAGAAATACGGGGTTGGGTTTCACGGGGGTAGGGCTTTTCTTTGGGAGATAGAAGATACGAGAGAGAAAATAAAAATGGGTTTTGCTTTTTAGCTTTGCAAAAAAAATAACCAACAAGGGGATGGATTTGGTTATGGGTTGTTCTTTCGGGTAAATACTACTCAACAAATTGCACACAAAACCCAAATATAAAATAATAATAACAACAATAATAACTTTATAAAACTAAATTAATACACACATTATAGACATCATAATTAAAAACGCATACTCCAACTCAAATAATATAAGAATTTTTGGAACATAATTAACTTTATAAATATAATCAGTATTTAATAAACGCTCTTAAAAATAGGGCTATTACAGGTATCATGTCAATTGTTTAATATTCAACTTAGCCCAATCATATAAATAATTAAGCAGCATATGATTAAGATCCACTAACCATATGGCCGCTAAACACTTATTATTCCACAATTTCATATAATCGGGTAATTTAATATAAAAATAACTATATAGCAATGTGAATTTCAGTAATGCTTAAAAATCTTTAGAGGTTACCTAAACTCCAACAGTGCAAAAAATAATATTTAGAGGCAACCTGAATTTCAACAATGTTAAAACAATCTTTTAAAGGCAACCACAATATTACAAATGCTAACAATAAACTTCTAGGGGAAACATCAATTTCAATAATGCTAAAAAGAATATTTAGAGGCAATCATAATCAAACTGATGCAAAGAAACCTTTAGGGAAAATATTAATTTCATTAATGCAAAAAAGTAGTTTTAGAGGTAATAATTAGTGATGCTAAAAATACTAATTAATTAGTGATGCTAAAAATAATTAGTTCTAGAGGTAAGCATCAATTTCAATAATGCTAAAAAGAACATTTTAGAGGCAATCATAATTAAAGTGATGCTAAGAAAGCTTTAGGGGAAATATGATTTTCACTAATGCTAAAAAGCGGTTTTAGAGGCAATTAATTGTTTTACTGATGCTAGAAATTACTTTTAGGGGCAACCTAGATTTTACTACTGCAAACAAAAGTTTTAGAGGCAATCATTAGTTCATTAATACTAAAAGGTACTTTTAGGGGCAACCTAAATTTCACTGATGCTAGAAAAAAAAAATAGAGGCAACCATTATTTTATTGATGCTAAAACTACTTTTAGGGGCAGCCTAAATTTTCCTGATGTTAAAAAGAAGTTTTAGAGGCAATCATTATTTCATTGATGCTAAAAGGTACGTTTAGAGGCAACCTAAATTTCCCTGATGCTAAAAAAAAATTTTGAGGCAACCAAAATTAACTAATGCTAAAAAGTACCTTTAGATCAGGCTATAAAATATTGGTTGCCTCAAGGTGTTGCCTCTATATGTAAATATTCTTGTAATGGCTACTTTTTCTTTTTTGTCTTTATTTTGGATGTGTGAATCACATCAGTTTCTTTTGGTTAATCTCTTTTCTTTCTTCTCTTCTATTCTTCCATATGTTTGCTTTCTTTTCCTCCTTTCCTTATTTTCTTGAACTCAGCTTGTGCATAATTTATGTCTAAGTGCATTTATCTTGTTTTTGCATGCTCATTACAATGTCTGGATGGCTAGTATTATTAGATAATATGCTTGATCTACTTTTCATTGTTCTTGTTGTTCTTGTTAAACTCTTGGAGTGTTGTTGATTCCTCAAGATGTTTTTGATGATGACAAAAGGGGGAAGTAAAGTTGGCATATAAAAAATATTCTAGTCTGCTTAGTTTCTATAGTGATGACTTTTGAACTTTCTCTCTATATTACTTCTTGTTCAAAACTGATTTCTTAGTTTGGTTTATTTTAACTGTCTTAGCTCTTGATTCTTTTGCTTTGATTTATTTTTGTTTCTTATGTTTTTTTTTGTCGATTTAATATTTTTATTTGCCTTATATTTGCCATCCTAAAAAAGGGGGAATATTGTTGTATTCCATGTTTTGATGATGCCAAATACTTAGCTGTTTGTATAGTTTTATTTTGGAAAAATATAAAAATCCCAAAAATATTGTTTTTATTAATTGTTACATGATAATTTATATTTTATCTTGTGGAGAAAGATTAATGAGTTTTCATCTAGTCAAGATATTATATATACACATTGGATTTTATGATATGGTATATTTAATGGATCTATTAACTTAGAATCTTTTGAATAAAAAGATTCTTAGTTATTAGATATTTTGCTGTTGTAATTATTGTGCAAAATAGGTTGGAATAAGCGTGGCTAAAATTGTGGAACTAATTGCATGAAAAACGCTAACCACCTCAACCCACCTACTGGATATTTCCACTAACGGCTAGTGGAATCGGTTGCTATGATCATGGGAGATATGGCACAAGATCGTGAAGATCATGGAACATATATAAACGCCAACATTCTAGCTGAAGAAAATCGTGGGAATTTCAGTTGAAGGCCATAACTTGCAGAAGCTATTTAAGGAGAAATAATTGTTTAAAAAAAAGACAACTTTTGAGCATCACATTTGAATATTTTACTTAGAAAGTTTTCTGTAATTTTCTTCTTCTCCTACAATACATATCATTGTAATATCCTTAGTGTTTGGGTGAGTGAAAAGTTTCAGAATATCCTTGTAATCATGTGAGAGAAAGAAAGAGAGAAAGAGAAGACTTCGAGTGAAGTCAAGTGAGTGTCATCAGTTCAGGGGGAACTGAGTGACTAGGAACAAGTTCCTAGTGGAACAGAGAAGGGTCTAGTAATAGGTTGTAAATAGTGTCTTTTGGCTATTCTAATAAGAGAAGTGTTGAGTCAAAGGGTCAAGTTTTTTCTTCCTATTGGGTCTAGGAAGTTTTCCCTTGTAGGTTAAACTTTGTGTGTTATCTCTCTTTACTTTGAAATTATTTTAATTCCGCATTTTAATTCGAAAATTTCCCCTCAACTACAATTCACCCCCCTCTTGTAGTTGGTTTAATGTTCATACTAGAATAACAATAAATATCTGGCACCAATAGAGTTGTATGCTTTGAAGGATAGAAGCAATGAGCTGGATTCCGCCAATATAGGAAAGATGTTAATGTCTTAAATGTACTAGGATGCTGTCTTTAATGGCGCTGACGATGTTGAGGATGAGGTTGGCGTCTTGGCGATGCACTCAAATTCATGATGAGATGGCTTAAGCTACATATCAAGTATCAGATGTTGAAATTTGCTGAGGTTGTTGTTGATTCAACTCATTGAAATTACTACACTGCATACCACTATTCAAAAATTAGAAAGAAGGGTAATAATTTAAGAAGACGAGATAGAAAGAAAGTAAATGTGAGTGATTGAGGACGATAAATGTTTGATCTATTCTCACATGATATTGAAAAGCAAAAGTCCATATCTCTACCAAAATGCCATTGATGACGCGAGATATGCACAATATCATAATTAAATATTGTGTTGTCTTATTAAGGTTGTTAAATTCTAATGGTCTATTAGTCAGCGGTATATAATAAAACAAGTGTTAAATTTTCTAAACTTAACAAAAATATAATTGCATCAAAGGCCTAAACATCAATTACGCAAGTCGTTAAATGATTCAATACATGACTAGAATTATATTTCCAGAAGCAGCAATTTCTAGGAATACTTTGCTATGGAGACTTGGAGAGGCTGGAGTATGAACTATAATATACTAAAAAGATACTACTATTAAAAATCAAAGTTTTACATTAACAATGGTAAAAGTCAAATTTCAACCATCTAAAGGAAACCAAAGAAGTATTAATTACTAACATTAATTGCTAATATGTAACATTATACATGGTTGCTTTACAGATTGCAAGAGAAAAATATACAAGATATAGGAATTTAATAGAAAATTTGAGAAGATGAACAAAGCTTCCACTCGTAGCTCTCTATCTTCATGTCATTGCTAGCCCCCTGACACAACCAACATACACAAAGGCCATAAAATTACTAGATCAAGTCACAATCAGAAGAATCAGAACTTCAGAAGGTCCTTGATCCAATCTAAGTAAAGCACAAACACATTCTAGCTCAAGTTTGTGCTAGCCAAGCTTCCTTGCAAACTGATGTTCCACAGATCATTATTAATTCCTGACAAAAAAACAAACAAAAAGAAAGAAAAATAGCACCTTTAAATAAGAATAAAAGATACTTGCTCCACAGTTCATATGAACGTAGGAGATAGTACCTAAAGGCTAATTTCTTTTGTTCACATATCCTATAATACAGGCTAAAGTCGAGAATTTTCAAAGAAACAAACATCTATGTTGTAATGAGGCACTCGAGATAAGTATACACTGTATTCTATACACACATTGTACCTTCGCCAGTCGCCACTCCCAAAATCAGTCTAGCAATGAACTCGGCCCCGGTAAACAACCAAAGAGATAAAGAATTGAGAATTGAAAGAAGCAAGGCAGTGAGAGAACAAAAGCTTAGAAGCGATAGAGGTTTCTTATCACAAGTATCATAATTCATAGAATAATGTCAAAACAAAGTCCAATGATGAGCTGATGATATGCACAAAAACTGGCCAGACTGATTTTGGGAGTGGTTTCTTTCTTTTTCAATTCAATTTGGATATAGAAACTATATAATTGCCAACTAACTATAGTAATAAAGATACTTTGAGCCCCCAACAACAGCTTACACAGATTTGTGTATCCTTGAATGCACAATTTAAGTCAAAATCATGTAAACAATTAAGTGAAATTTCATATTCATGCCCTCAAGGCCTAAACTAAAAAGGAAGATCCAAACCTCACACATCATTAAAGCTCCTACTGTGATCTCCCTCATCCAATCTAAGCGAAACCATACAAAAAATAAAGTAAAATAACGAAATTAAAAAATCCAACTTCAAAATCACAAGACGAAACCCAAAGTATGAGAGTTTAATGATAAAAAAGTATGAGAAATTTAGATTAAAAGAAAGCAAAACAAAAAGGAAGATCCAAAACTCACACATCAAAAGAGCTTCTACTCTCAGTTCCCTCATCCAACCAAAGTGAAACCATACCAAAAATAAAGCACAATCAGGAAATTTGAAAAGCCAGATTCAAAATCACAAGACGTACCCAAAGTGTGACAATTTAATGACAAAAAACCTACAGATCTAAAGAATCAACAAAAGCAAACAAAATTACTCAAAAGCAGAAGCAATCTATCAAATTCCTGCAAACTCAATCGATTCAAAAGAAACTCAAAGAAGAGAGAAACATCAGTACCTCAATCGACGCATAAGAAACTCAAAGAAGAGAGAAACATCAGTACCTCAATCGATGCATAAGAAACTCAAAGAAGAGAGAAACATCAGCACCTCAGCAGCAAGGTATTCGAGAAAGGTGGCGAGATAGACCGGGGCAGAAAATTTGGAGTACAAACTTGTAATTCATAAACCCTTTGTCGAATAAATTAGGGTCTCCAGGTCCTTCCCTTTATGTAGTAATAGTTATTAAGAGTGACATTGAAACTACTAATTGCAGTGCCTTGATATTGCTAATTTCATACTTTCATTCAGTTACCAATGACCAGAAAAGGCAAACAGTCATCTTACTCCCATAAATAAAAATTCACCAAATCTAATAAAAAACTCAGAAGTTCACAAAATTTACAGCTACAGTTTCTAATTTAGTATATATCTTGGTGAAACCACCCCTCTTATTCCATCACATTTACTCCATAGATCCCAAAAATATGGAATATGATCGCTAAAAACCCTGAATTCAACACAGAAAACAGACAACAATTTTGACATTGATAGAAAAAGAAAAGAAATTGAATACCATCAGATCCAACAGTAGGGAAATAAAGTAGAAAATCATTAACATTGAATACCTCACCTCACTGGGGGGCTCCTCCTTCCAACACTGCAGCACACACATCTCCACTCCCCACTCCCGAGCCCTCTACCTCCAGGCTCCAGCATACCATTAAGTTCAACAGCACCTAACCCCTCTCTCTCTCCAACAATAATGGCAACATTAGCTCGACTATCGGGAAAGGCCTAAAAATTCCCACCCGCCCTCTCTCTCTCCTGTCACCACCAGCCCCTCCACTCCCTCTCCTCAGTTGCCGCATCCGCCACCGTGCAACCACACCACCACCACTCTCTTCCAAAGCATGATTCGTTAAATTCTCTAAAGAATATGATTTGTGATGTAGAAAACTAAAAAAATCCGGTCATATTTCAAAGGAGGAAAGAAGAAGAGAAATGGTTCCTTTTTATTTTGAGATGAGAAGGGAAAGCAGGAAGAGATGTGGAAGGGAGGGAAATCAGGGAAAAAGAGAGGAGATGTAATCACAAAGGCAGAAGAAGTAACCCCAAATCCCAATGGCTGAAGAAGAAGAAAAGCCAGATTTTTGGTGGCATGAGGATTCGAACTTAGATATCCCTCTTCGGAAGTGACTGCCTTACCAAGTGTGCTACGGGTTTTTATTGTTCCTCTGTTCCTCACTAGTCACTACAGTAGATCCTTAGCCACTTCCCATTTAGTGGGGATATCAAACATCACTAAATATTCGACTGACTAGTCCAATCTATTCTTTTCCTACGCTCTACTCTTTGCCAAACACTCACTTAGTGAAAATTACAAATTTACTTCCTCTAAAATGTAGTCTAGAATATCTGAGGAAAACAAGCGCAGTCACATTAATATTAATCTCATTGAAACCAACTTTCAGAATGACAAAAAAAAAAGAACACAGATTTAGATGTATAGTAAAGCACCTATCTATTTCCAATGCAAATGAAATAGACAGGCATAATAACATTCAAAAGAGCTAGGGACATTGCTGATAAGTTTTGAAGTGAAGTTCGAATACAATACTTAGACATGGTAAGACTCGCAACTGGAGCAGTTAGGGGTAAAGGGGTAGGGGCACCTCCAGCTGCAGGAACAAGGGCTCTAACACGATTGCTAATGTGTGGAAGGAGACGCAACCACCATTGCTCTTCATATTTTAGAGAGGTATACATACCATAAGAATGAAATGCATGTCTGCTTTAACTCACTACACAGAGAGGTATACAAACCAAATGTTCGTCTTGCTAAATCTCTTCGTATCTGCGAGCTTACTTCTCATCCTCTTCCTTGATAAGTTTACCTTCAACAAAATCACAGGATTGAATAGCCACGCCAAGCTGCTTCTGGAGTTTTTTTACAACAAAAGCTTCATGTTGTTCACATATGCTAACTACTACACCCTTCCTGCCAAGACGACCAGTCCTTCCAGCTCGATGTGCATAGTGAATTGAGTCTGTGGGTAACTCAAGATTAACTACAAGATCACACTCTACAATATCTAAACCTCTAGCAGCAAGCTCATTTGTCACAAGTATTCTTATGTCCCCACTTTTAAATTTCTTTAGCACGGTAGATCGAGCAAGTTTACCAAGATCCCCATGAAGCTCTGCAGCTTTTATCCCACGAGCCTCTAATTTGTAAACAATATCCTTCAGCTGTCTATTCTGGTTCATAAATACTATAACAAACTTAGCATCAAGGGCATGAACACATCTCCTTAATGTATCAACCTTGTGTTGTAACCTAGTGGTGCAGTAATAGTGCTTCAAAAAGCGGGGTAAGCTTTCAGATGCTGCCTGAGATGATGGTGAGTTTGTGCCTGATGAAGAATCAGAATTTACCATAGTTGCAGGACCAGAAGCTAAGACTGATTCAAGCGAGCTAACAGTTTTAGCTCTGACAAGAACCGGATCCCTTCCCCAACCCCCGAGCTGCTCTTACTACTGACATTGGCATAGTTGCAGACACCATAATGGTCTGACGTTCAGTTCTCCTAGTCCCATCAAGAGATTTGGAGCCTACCTCTGGCCCCGATCTCCTCTTTCCAACATGTTCTAGAATTCTGTGCATATCCTCGCGAAAGTTGAATGCAAGAAGTTCATCAACTTCGTCTAACACCAAAAACCGACAACCGTGTGTATTAAGCTTCCCAGCTGAACTAATCTCAGCTATACGCCCCGGTGTGCCAACAACAATGAGAGGCTTGTTTTTCTTGAGCGCTTCCTCCTGCCTCGATCTGTTAGCACCTCCGACCAGCTGCTGAACCAATCTCTTGTCTGCAGGTCCCAAAAGTTTCTCAACCTCCCTCACAATTTGCATCCCAAGCTCCCTAGAAGGAGCCACAATAACTGCTTCCACATCCTTCTTCTTACTTCCAGTATCCTCCACAACGGTGGCAGATTGCTTTTTTAGCGGGCCAACTTCAGAAAGTATTGGCAGTAGATACGCAAGAGTTTTCCCAGAACCAGTGTACGATTGGATGACAGCGTCATACCCTTTTAAAATAGTCGGAACTGCAGTTGATTGGACATCAGTGGGAAGATTAAAACCCTCCTCTTCTAATCTCTTTAACAACAAAGGTGGAAGGCCAATCTCAGAAAACGAGCTAGCCGCAAATGGGGCTCCCTCTATCTCAATTTCGACAGGCTTCTTCACTTCAACTGACTTTAGTTTCCGTTTCGCTTTAGGCACTTCAATTGCAGAATTCTGCTGCCCAAGTTTATCTACTACATTCAATTTATCTGTTTCAACTTCATCTTTTAACCTGAACCCGAGGCTGGCAAGGGTGAGGGGGCCATTCCTATTTTCATGGCTAAACCTACTAAGATATCGAAATCGCACGTTTCCGGGGTAACAAGCCGGCCTAGAAACATGTAACAATCTCCCAAATGGTAAAGACTCCCCTACAATGCAAAGTAAGCGTGATGATACTAAAGCTGGCATCTTCACTAATTATTGCACAATAACAAATGCTTCTCAAAATTATCCTGCAGCCTGAACAACACACACAACAACACTACAAGATTTGAATAAATACTAATTAACATCAATTATCCAAAATCTGAATTTTTTTCTCTTTTGAGTTTATCTTACCAGTGAATAAAATTAAAATTACAAAAAAAAAAAAAGAAACAGCAAATAATTTCTGAATTCATACTCAGATTTTTATGTGTAAGCTACAACTTATAGCAGTATTATTAGTCGTAAACAAACCTTGAATATTTTTGGAAATTGTCGAAAGAAGATGTTCAGCTTTTCTGTGTCACTCTTCTTATCTGCTCCTCAAACTTGATTCTGGAGATACGAAATTGTTAATTTGTGTGGGTTGATTTGTGAACTTTTTACATAGAAAATTTGAATGCATGAATCTGTAGAGAGATATGGAAATTGTAATCGAGGGTTAGCACAAATTGTTAATTTTGTGTGTGCGCAGCTTTTACACATAGCCACATTGGCACATTAACATAGGAGAGTTCAGGATTAGAAATTCTTTCTACATGTTTCTTTTTTTTTTCTTTTTTTCTCTAACTTTTCCTCTTTGCTAAAATTGTGGGCAAACATGAGAAAAAAGGGATGTTTTGACTTTTGACTCATATCATTTTCCATCCAAATGTTAAAATATGTTGTCTAATTTTAACATAAAACTAGTATTATAACCCGATTTATGCCTTAGGTCAATTAAAATAAAGTGATTTTAATTTTATTTATAAATTAATAATTGATTTTGATTCTTTAATTTTCAATTTTTTAATTTGTATTTGTGAGAAATTTTAAAATTGAAATCATGACATGAATGGTAAATTTTTTTTTTAAAATAAACCAAAAAATAGGGATGAAAAAAAAGCTTTAACAAATTGAGGTAAGAGAATATGTCACCAAAGTCTCTTCTTATTACTGAATTACTCTAATAAGAGTGTTAAAGATCTAATTACTTGTCAAAATATTTTAAATTAATTAAATATTCCGTATAATTATAAGAGTTTACCATATCTTATTTGAAACATTAGACAATAAAATTTATAGTAGCAAATTGGTAGTTAGGCTTCCACTTTTCATTAAAAAGGTCAGCGTTTGATACTGTAAGAAACTTTCTAAAAAAACATGTACTTTGCAGCGACTTCTAAAAATATACTTGATGATTCTAGTTGTATGCTACTTGTTTTTTATTTCCTATCGTTTATCTTTCATCCCTAATTAATGTAGTATTCATAATAATCTTAATAATATCGTTGTAGAGCATATAGCATAATTGATAGATTAAAGAAGCAATTAATTTAAGTAGCTCAAGTGGTTTGAGTGTAACTATTTGAATATGAGGTCATGTGTTCAAATCATGACATATGCAACTTTTTAAGTGTATGTCATGACATGGACAATCTCTATTATATAAGTGAAGGGGGGAGGCATGGTGTCCCCCTATTAAATGACTACATTACCCTTACTTTTTTAATTACATCAATTTTGTTTAAATAATAATGAATAATCAATCAATCAATCAAAATATTTGCCATTTTTAAAAAACTACAATTAGAAAAACTTAAAATTTTAGGTTAAAAAAACAAAAAGGAAAGACTAAAAAAGTTTACAAAAAAAACAAAGATAACAAATTCATTTAAGAATATCAAAATCTTCCATCAAAAGGAAAAATTGCCAAAATAAAAAATCAGCAATATACTTCCATAACATTATAGTCATGTAAAGAAATGATGATTTTAATGGGTTTATATAATTTCAATTTGTGTAAGTCAATTACATAGAGGATAATAAGGTCAGATTAAGATCTGATCTGAACTTATTTTTGCTGAAAATAACTTTAATAAGTTGAACAAAACAGAGCCTTTATTGAAAAAACTGTCAAATTAAACTATTATAATGAGTTGTCGCTGCATGTATTGCGTTCATTGATTGAAAAGCAAGTGACACATGGCATGTAAACATGTGTCATGGTAGCGTGGCGAGTACCACGTGGCACTTTTCCTTGAAAAGGAATGCCTTTTAATATATAGTATAGATTTTCTTTATTTCCTTTTGAATCTTGAACTGCAACAGATAATTTTAAAAAATAACATGACAATCTCACCGAATGGATTAAACTAGTCACTAAATGGATTAAAGAATGTGATTACTAAAGAGATTAAATTGGTCACCTAATACATTAAACTAGTAACTACATTCAGAAATTTATTTCATTCTCTTCTTAATATTTGGTTTATGTCGTTGTTTAATTTTTATTTAAAAGTAGGCGGTCTCTTACAAAATCAACTGCATTTTCTAATACTCTTTTCGATTTTTACCAACTTTTTTTTTTTGAAATTTAACCACCTTTTACTTTCCAAACTACTTGCTCTATTTTTTTTAGTTGCAACAATTTCTATTTATAGGTGTTTTTATGTAGTTGCAACATTTCATTTCTTGGTAAAGGTTTTGGGGTAATTTGACCATTTTATCCTCACTTTACCTACCCCACATGCAAAAAGTATGGGTAATTGGGTCAAATCTTACTCTCTCTCCTCTTTCCTTAATATTTGTGCAAAAAGACATTTGTTGCAACTAAAAAAAACAGAGGTAGTAGTTTTTACGGATTTTTCACCAGGTACCCCTGAGGTTTAACAATATTCACCTGGTACCCTCGCGTTTTCAACAATTCACCTGGTACCCCTGAGGTTTGGAAAAATTCCTGACATGCCCCTACCGTTAAGTTTCCGTCACATTCTTAATTCACCATTTACCCCTCTGGTTTGTGAGAATTTAGGATTCGACGATTGCCAACATTTCCACTCGTATTTCATTTCTCTCGCCACAACTCACCACTGTTACTACATCACCCAAGAATTCCAATTGAAACTGACCTCTTTGAATTTTTTTGCAAAACTTTAGCCAAATTGGAAGCAAACCTATGAATAAAGTGTAATTACTAGATGATTCGGTCCAAATTCTCTCCTCACACTAACACAATGAGCTGAGGAAGCTTGTCTTCTACAGTCACACCCACGAAAAGAAGGTAGGAGGAAAGGAAATAGGGTTGTTGTGTTGGTGGCGGCAGAAGGCGACAAGAGGGAGGCTGTAGGGAGGGGTGTTGCGGTGGTGTCAGCAAAGAGGAGAGAGAGTGGGGCGAGGGTGAGAGAAATAGGCAGATTAAGTATACCCCACCACCTCCGCAACCCTTCCACCCACCCCCAACCCCGCGCAGCCCCTCCCCCCCACCCCCCAACCCCACGCGACCCTTCCCCCACCCCAACCCCGCACAACTTCCCCCCACCCCTCGCAGTCGCAGTCCCTCCCCCCACCCCCAGCCCCGCGCAACCCCTCCCCTTACCCTTCGCGGCCCCCGATTCGGTTCCCCCTCCCTTCCCTCCCACCCCCGTCGAGTTTCCCTCCCTCCCTTCCACCCCGTCGAGTTTCGCTCCCTCCCCTCCACCACCGTCGAGTTTCGCACCTCTCCGTAAAATTGAAAATAAAAAATCACGGGGCGGGGGCCGCGCGTGGCTATGGGGGTGGGGGAGGGGCTGCGGTGGGTGGGGGAGGGGTTTGGGAATGGGGGCTAGGGGTGGTGGGAGGGTGGGGGAGTGGGTGGGGGAGTGGTGGTGGTGGGGTGGTGGGAGGGTGGTGTGGTTAAAGGTTAGGGAGAGAGATGGGTTAATTAGGGTGTAAAAGTATTAATTAGGTCTAATTTTAGTTAATTAAGATTAATTAGTATTAATTAGGTTAGTTAGGGGTTAATTTCGTTGATTTAACCCTAATGACTAACGGAGTTGACGTCCGTTAGTCATTAAGGGTATTCTGGTGATTTTTCAAAACCTCAGGGGCACCAGGTGAATTATTGAAAACGCGAGGGTACCAGGTGAATATTGTGAAACCTTAGGGGTACCTGGTGAAAAATCCGTAGTTTTTAGGCCATGGTTATACCCCGGGTACTTATACCTTTCATTTATTAATATTTTACATTAGAGTGATTACACTAAATGTAGAGCTGTTCACGGACCGGACGGCCCACTAAGCCCGCCCAACCCGGCCCGCTAAAGTTGCGGGCTTAGACAACAAACTTTGAAAACAAATTCTAAATGGGCGGGCCAAGCCCGGCCCGCTAATATTAATGGGCGGATATGGACAACCTCAAATATACCGCGGGCAAGCCCGTCCGGCCCGTTTATCATAATATCTATTCTCTATGAAATCTAATTTTTTATCTAACTAATTTAGTGTTGATTTATCTTTTGGAATATCTAGCTTATTTGCACTAATATAGCTTTGGTAACACATAATTGTCTTTATTCTTACCTTTACTAATTTAATTTCTTAATAATTTGTCGTCCTCTAACATTTTTTTTACGAATATTTTTAACTTTCTCTTTATCTTACGTTGTGATTATCAACTTTTTTTCTATTTTAACCAAAATTATGTTTTAATCTATAAATATTAAAGGAAATTAACTAGAGTATTTGAAAAAAAATAAAAGTATTAATAGGCCCGTTAGGCCCGCGGGCAAGCCCGCCCGTTTATTAGGGCGGGTCATGGACAAGTAGTTAAGCCCGCATAAAAGGGCTTGGACTAGACATATTAGGCCCGTTGGACAATTTTTTTTGGTTAGGCCCGGCCCGCAACCCGCCCAAGCCCGCAAATGATCACCTCTAACTAAATGTCACTTGGTTTAGTGGTTAAGAGTTAAGACTTTAGTATATAAGCTTGAAGTCATGGGATCGAATCTCATATAATGCATTTTATTAATTTTTTTTATAGTATGTAGATTACATGGAGTAAAATCCTAAGGGATTTGTGGACATAAGATTCAATAAATATATTAGTTCATATGGTAAATATATAGTAATTCTTACTCCTTGTAAGAGGGAGGGTTCCATGTGTTACATAAACTTTGATAAGCACGTCTTTTTATATATTTGTATAGATGTGCCAAAATTATCATCAGATTCCGTTCAAATGAAGCACACTAACCGATTTTTTCCTGTTTTTTTTCCCTTTTCTACAATCTTCTTGGTCGATTTTTATGTACAATTGATTTTCTTTCTTGCAAAAAAAAATTAGGTTAGGGGAAATCTTTTAGTTATAAATTCGACCCATAGTTCATACAATGAGAATCAAGTCACTAAACATGTATCCATAAGAATTTATTGTTCTTCTCCTAGTTAGGATTTATACCGAATTTGGGAAAATTTTCATATTAAGTGTAATTTATATTGATTAATATCATATTAAACACCTCTTAAAAAAATCATGCTGAACAAATACATATGCTCAATTTATGATTATAATCTAACACTGAATAAAAACCCTAGCCGCCCTTCTCTCTTTCTCTCCCTTCTCTCCCTAAAAATCTATAGTCTTTTTTTAGCCAGTTCGGGGCTGCCACCATCCTTTTCGATAGTGGTAATCCCCAAATTCTACTTTTATTAACTTTGCTTTTCTAGTTTTCATTAATAAGGATCCTCCTTTTTCTCTCTGTTGGAGAGTTTTTTACCCAATTATTAGGTTCTTTGTATCCACTAGTGTAGGTTTGAATTTTGATATATTAGTCTTTCCTTGTGGGAGTTTAAAGTCAAGATTTCATGGTTTTTTGCAAACTTATGGTTCATTAATGGTTTATTGTACAAATTTGCAATTAATATTAGATTTTCTTATACTATCTACTTAGTCCAGTATAGAGACTTATTCTCAAAACTATGTCAGAACGATAGACGCTCTCACATGATTCTGCAAACAGACGGGTGATATGTTGTATTGTCAGATTTGGTTCATTAATACTGTAGAGGAACTTTATCTGATCAAGTTAGATTGTATTTTGTTTTTATTTGATATCGGTTATAGATGTCATATGACTTTCAATTAATTCCCTAAGCTACAATTTTGAAAAATAATTGAAATTAAAAAAATCTCTAAATTGCATATGAACCCAGGTTTTACATAATGGGGAATGAATATTGATTTCATAACAATATATAATATCAATTTTCAAATATAATTGAAGACAAAACATGTAAAATTCATGCAAATTATCCCCAGCTTTGTAAATAAATCACTCGATAACAAACCCCTATTTCAATTAAAAACCTTAGATGAATAACACCAACATATAATTCTTCCTTTTTAGTAGATTTATTTTGTTTGCACGATCTCCAAATAGAGCAATTCAACACATATAAGGATTCCCCCTAACCTAATTCTAAATTTTGTTTGTGGAATTAGGATTTTATAGCCCAAATTAAGTGATATTCTCGAACATGTAATTCGAAAATCGAAGAACAATAGTTAGAAGGGAGGGAGGAATTGTTAATAGGCCCCACTTGAATGGGAATTCGGACGCAATATGTCATCTGGTGGTAACTTTACTTTTGGCACATCTATACTAATATATTAAAAGGCATTCCTAAACAAGGAACGGTGCCACGTGGCGCTCGATCTCCCTAAGGGAATTTTACTTCATGTAATCCACAACAATACAAAAAATTAGAAATTGCGTAGTATAGGGTTTGATCCCGAGACCTCAAGAACATATACTAAAGTCTTAACCACTAGACCAAATAACATTTAGTGTTATCCTCTTAAAGTATAATATTTATAAATGAAAATTTTCCTTACCCGTGGCGTAGCCCGGGCCTCATAACTAGTTTATAAAGTAAAAGATGGTAAATTTCAAGCAAAAATATAAAAGGTGGTACTCCCTCTGATTTTTTATCTTTCTCACTTTCCGTTTAGTTTGTATTTTTTTAATCTTTTCACTTTTTTTTTATGGGGAGAAAAAAACCTTAAGTTATCCTTCTTAATCCGGAGGCCAACCTAAAACATCCTTACGGATGAGAAAGGAAAATCAATACAATAAGGAGGAGACCAAAATAACACATCTAAAGAGAGATGACCCTTGTGTGCCATGAAATCCGCTGCTCGGTTGGCCTCCCTATAACAATGTTGAAAAGACACTTGATCAAACTCCTCCAAAAGAGAACCTGCATCCACAATAATATTAGCAATAGAGCACGACATATTAGAATTAGACTTTATGGAGTTAATAACCGTGGGATTGTCTCCTTCAATGACAATCTTCTTAATATGGAGCGAAATAGCTCCTTTAATTCCTTCAAGTAACCCCGTAGCTTCCGTCATAAGAATCGTAGGATAATCTCCCAACGCTTTGGCACTTGCCAACAAAACTTCACCAAGATAATTCCAAAGCACAAAACCATAAGAAACTTGACCATTATCTAGTTTAGAACCATCAAAATTTAACTTAATAACATCCTCAACGGGAAGGGCCCAAATAAGGTTCTTACCAGAGCGAGAAGGCAGCTTAGTGGCTTTATTAGAAGAAAAGCTTGTGGACGGAATTTCCAAATTAGAGCAATTAGCTTTATCCCATTTCTTAACAAAGGAGTTAATAATAAAACTAGCTTGAGAGAAAGTAACACTCTCATTATTGAAAATAAGCTTATTTCTAAAATACCAAACATGCCACCATACAATAGAGAGTTGAGTAAGATGAGACATAGACAAGCAACTATGGCAAGCTTCTAAAGCCGAACGGAAGCAAGTTAAATCTAACGACTGAAAATTATCCGCCAGATGCACACAAATGTCTAAAGTAAAAGGACACTCAAAACATAGATGACAAGTTGTCTCAGTTGGATTATTACAAAAACAACAGTTTTGAGGAACAAAAATATGACTTTTTCCAAACGACTAGTAGAAGCAAGACCATCATTACACACTTTCCAAAGAAAAATTTTAATTTTAGAAGGAGCACAAATACCCCAAATCCAATTGTACTCCACCTTATGATCATTATAACCATTAAGATTTTGGATTAAAGACGCCCCTGATTTTACTGAATAATGGTCATCTGGAGTTAGACCCCACACCAACTTGTCTACTTGATTAGAAGAAGGAATAAAAACAGAAGCAATAACCTTAACCATACCAGGAGGAACTAATGTAAGAAGTTTGGGGGATTCCCAAACACCCGAATCCAAAATACAATATGCAACTTTAAGGTTTTTAGTGTTGCAAGTAGGCTGAAACTTAGAAAGCAGAGGGAACTGAAAAATCCAATTATCAGACTAGAAAAAAATTTTCTTACCATTCCCCAACAACCATCTAATACCTTGTTTAAAAATTTGTCTATGACGCAGAAGATTTTTCCATTGCCTAGAAGCAGTAGAAGAAATTTTACACGAAAAAATACTATTATCCTTCATATTATATACTTTTTTTGAACTAGATTAACCCAAAGATTATCCTTATTCGAAATTATTTTCCATAAAAGTTTCATTTGGAGGGCCACATTCGAAACTTCAGCTTTTCTAAAGCCTACTCCCCCAAAAGATTTTGGTTGGCAAACCTTACTCCACCCTATAAGATTAGCAGCTTTCGAAGAAGGATCTTTATTCCAAAAGAAATTTCTATAAGTAGCATCTAATTTACATAACACCTTCTTGGGAAGAGTAAGACTTTGCATTTGGAAGCTCGCTTTAGAAGCTATATTAGATTGTATAAGAACTGTTCTACCAGCTTGCGATAGAGAATTAGCTTTCCATTTAGGAAGTTGTTGAACAGTTTTTGAAACAACCTCGGCAAAAGTCTCATTAGTGACCCTAGAGGTAATAATGAGACACCCCAAATAATCACCTAAATCAAGTTTCTTGCATTCCAAGAATAGCAAAGAAAGTCAACTTTATCAAGCATCCACAACATTCGGGGGAACATTGAAAGGCGGACTTATGATAATTAACAAGTTGCCCCGACATCGAGCAATATTTATCTAAAATTTGTCTAATCTTCATACAACTAAGATAAGAAGCCTTAGCAAAAATCATAGTATCATCCGCAAAAGTAAGGAAGGGAATTGTAACTTTCGATCTTCCAATTGGAACACCAATAAGCTTCCCAGGACAATTATTAGCATGAGAAAATTCTCTAGCTAGTAGCTCAACACATAGAATAAAAAGATAAGGGGAAAGAGGGTCCCCTTGTCGAATTCCCCTAGAGGGAAAAAATCTTTCTCCCTGGAATGCCATTAACTAGACGCGAAAACGAAGTAGTAGAAATACAACTACGAATCCAACTAATCCAAGTTGGGTTAAAACCCAACTTATCTAAAGTGGTGGTATAGATATAATCCCAGTATTCCAATCTATCATATGCCTTTTTCATATCTAGTTTGATTGCAACCCAACCTTCCTTTCCTAATTTATTCTTAAAAGAATGAAAGATCTCATGAGCAATGAGAATATTATCTTGAATCAATCTTTCAGGGACAAACACACCTTGCAGGGGGTGAATAATTTTGCCCATTGTGATTTTTAGTATGTTTGTGATAATTTTAGAAATAACTTTGTATATAGTAGAGCACAATCTTATAGGACGTAAGTGATTTGCATTAGATGGATTTTCAATTTTAGGGATTAAGGCAAGAAAGGTATGATTTATTTCCTTAAGCATATGACCAGAATGAAAGAAAGCTTGCACAACACGACACACTGAATTTCCCACCAACGTCCAATATCTCTGAAAGAAAAACGGGGGAAACCCATCCGGGCCCGGGGATTTATCTGGGGCAAGCCCAAAAACTGCTTCCTTAATTTCTTCGTGAGAGATAGACGAAATTAGAAATTGATTATTATCCTCTGAGACTACAGGAGAAAGAAGTTGAAAATCAACATTTTGATCAAGAAAACAAGAAGAGTTAGAAACAAATCTATTTCTAAAAGCTTTTGTTATTTCTTGCGCTATTAACATAGGTTGAGAAACAACTTGCGCATCTTCCGTGGTAAATTCTTTAATTTGGTTACGATGTTTTCTAATTGTAGCATGAGTATGATAATACTTTGAATTAGTATCCCCCAACAATAGGTAGTTAGTTTTGCTTTTTTTGTTTCCAGTAGGTAGTATTATAGTCTAGCAATTTAAATCTCTTATTTAGGAAAACTTCATGTTGAACTTGAAGAGTAACATTAGATGGATCAATGATAAGTTGGGCTTGAATTTCTTCAAGTCTAATATCAACTTGGCGAAGTTGTCTAAATATATTACCAAATAGGGATTTATTCCATTCCTTAGAATTAGCTTTTAACCGTTTATATTTTTTTGTGAGATTATACATATGAGAGCCATGGAATTTACTACACCAAGTTGGTTTAATAAGTGTATCATAGTCTTTCCTAGAACACCACATTTTTTCGAATCTAAAGGGAGGGCCCTTAGAACAATTCATTGAAAGATAATCAAGAGTAACTTGACAATGGTCTGAAGAAGTAAAAATATGATGCTTAAGAAAGGCTTGGGGAAATAATCCCAACCAAGAGGTGCTTGCTACACCTCTATCCAATCTCTCATGGATATTATTAGGTCCATTCCTTTTTTTTTCTCCAAGTAAAAATTTGACCAACAAAGGAAAGTTCAGTGCAAGCTATACTACTAATCAGATTTTGCATATAATAAGATCTCGAAGAAGAGTAAGGAGCACCTCCCAATCTATCTGATGCTTTACTAATCTCATTAAAGTCACCGAGAATAATAAAAGGAGAAGAGAGAGAACTAATATAAGATATCAGTTCACTCCAAAAAGAATTTTTGTGTTCCTTTTCAGCTGGAGCATAAACAAATATTACCACAAATTGAATATCCAAGTTCAAAAGATTATAGAACAAGCTAAAAACAGCATAGATTTATGAATACCAACTAGAGAGAAAGGATTTATATTACAATCTTTCCAAAAGAGCCAAATGCCCCATGCATACCCCATAGTAGGTAGATAATCAAAATGGAGGAAACCAAAGAAGACCGCGGCAAAGCTTGGGAAGGGGGAGATTTAGATTTTACTTCACATAACATTAATATCTTAATGTTGTTACAATTGCAAAAGTCCCTACATTCTTCCATAGCATTCTTTCTAACACCTCCTCTGATATTCCAAAATCCTATTGACATAAATCACTAGAAAATAAAACAAAAAGCATTTGACTAAGAACAAACTTTGACATACAATACCCCCCTATATGGGAAGCACACTCTCCTTCATTCAAATAGCAAAAGGACCTTAGAATAGAGAAAAAAGAGTACTTCTGGATTGATGAGAATAACTTTCTAATTAACAGTTTAGAAACCAGAATAGGCCAAACAAAGTTACTAATTATTTTGGATAAAAAAAACAAAACCTGATTCATTCTTTCACTAGCATAATTGATTGGAGCCGAAATTGGGAATATCCTCACATTCACTAATTTTCTGTCTACTTTGACATACTTGTAGTGAGACCACAAGAATAAACGAGAAAAAAATTCAGCTCGTCTTTGCTTCCACATTAACCAAAGGCCAATGAAAGACCCAAAGAAAAGGCACAAAAACAAGCTAAACAAACTGAATCGATTGAACAAGTTTGCTATAGAAATTTTTTGACAACTAGGAACACTAATAGTCATACTCCATATTCCCTAAAGAGTACAAAGTGCTGACATACCTTGTAATACTAGTCTCCTTAAACAATTAAAGCATAGTAAGAAGTTAAGCATTAACTTAATACTTGTTTCTAAGGTGGAAAAATTCCACTTGGTCTTCAGAAAGAGAAGGAGATCATATATAATAAGCATAATAAAGTCAAACAATCGAAATTCAATAAGTAATTGAAAATAGTCATTTGGATTTTCTGTAAAAAGAACTTGTCGAAGATAGTAGGCCAAGCCTTTTAAAGTCAAACGACAAAAATTATACTCTCCATTCCAGTAGCTTCTAGGGCCTAGAATGGAGTACGAAAAGAATTTCTTGATTGAAAGATATATTTTTCTCAATAGCAGACTATAACTTAGAATAGAAAAAATGAAACTTCTACCTTTTTTGGATACGAGAGATAATACCTATCTCATTCTTTCACTTATATAAGTGATTGGAGCTGAATTAGAACATACCCTTGCAAGCACTGAAATTTTGTCTATTTTGACATGTGTGTTGATTGAGAAAGCGAAGAGGACACAAAGAAGCTTCTTACCAGGTGCTAAACACCTGAGGTCTTCAAAAAAAAAAAAAACAACTCATAGATAATACACTCAGAAAATCCGCACCCAAATCGATAATTTTTTTAATTCCAACAGATGCCTAACCAAAATATCAAGTTTAAACTTGAAATCAAGGAAATAATGCCCACCTCACCCAGAATTGAAGATGAAATTGGCAATTCAGACTTTGATGAAGAAGAGAATTGAAGATACTTGGAAGACATGAGAGGTTGTTAATGTAGTACACCTCAATTTGGGGAAAAATAATTAATACCCCTTTTTCACTTCTTTTGCTTAAACAATTGATAAAAAGAAAGCTAAAACACCTTTTAGAGCAAATGTCTCCACTTGTAGAGAAATATAGTAAGTTGAATAAGGATTAGCGCATAAGTAAATTGGGTAAAGAACTTTGTGATTTGCAGTGAGGAGTTATGGGAAAATCTAGGGTTCTGTTGTTTTCTAAAGGAGGATGGGTTTCCTTTTCTCTCTCTCTAACTTTCTCTCTCATCTTTTTTTCACTCCTGTATTTGTATTGGCTATTCACTATACGCTGAAGTGATCACTGCTCACTCAGTTTTTAATCTTTTCACTTGGAATCTATCTATTTTAGGCTACGAAATATTCCAACAATACCCCTTCTTTATTTACAATATTTACATGCATAATCCCAACTGACCCATTTATACCCCACTCTCTCTCCTCTCTGTATTCACAAAGACCCTTCCTCAAGCTTCTTGTGTAACGCCCAGACTACTAATCAACATCATTAGGTTAACTAATGAGTTATTAGCAAATAAAACCTAGATAGTCTAGGCTGCATTCTGCCGTACTTTCCTATTTGGAAAGCACAAGGCAAACATGATTTCATAAGCTTGAACATATTATAACTAGAAATCATAATTATCTATTATAAAAACTTAAGTTGAAACTTAGTTATTGTACATAATATGACATTAACTTAAATTATAACCATAAGAGTTTACGAAAGCTTAAATACTACACTACTCCTCACTGCTACGTCATCCCATTAGCACCATTGGTACCTAAAACAGAAAACAAAACGTCATGAGCCGAGGCTCAGTAACATACTACTCTAACATCGTAAGAGCATTTCAATTCATTTTGTTAGCAAACAGGGAGGAGAGAAATAGTAAAACCATTTCGTAAACGTAACCATTAAATAATAATCATAAAACATTATCATCATTCTTTATCATGTTTATCATCATATATCTTTTACTTTGGTAGCTTGGCTAGTACAACAGAAAGGGACGTCTCCCCAGAACATACAAAAAGGCGGCCACAACATAGGTGACACTTTCGGTGCCCACATCATTGACAGAAAGGCGGTCACAACATAGGTGACACTTGCGGTGCCCACAGAAAGGCGGTCACGACAAAGGTGACACTTTCGGTGCCCAATCATTAACTAGAAGGGCGGTCACAACAAAGGTGACACTTGCGGTGCCCACGGGATACTGCCAAGAACCATCTTTCACTTAAACTTTATCATGTTTCGTTTCTTTAACGTATCACAATCACATTACATAATCGTAATCCTAATCATGAAACGTAATCATAATCATAAAACGTAATCATAATCGTATTTTCGTAACATCAAAATTGTAATACTTCATAGCATCAAATCATTTAATAAACATCATTTACATAGACAAACATTTCATATCCCGTAGTCCATAAATAACATAGTATAAACATCGTATAAAGCATCATAAAACATAGTTGGAAAGGGAGTGCGGGTTTTAGCAGTAGACGTTACCTGAATTCCTGCTTAACACTTTGATAGTCGGGGGAGGCTTGTAATATCCTTTTTCCCTTTTAATCTAACCAAGAAATTAAATAAAGATTTACTTACTTTTTCGTTTAGACCTTTACTTAATATAATTAAATAAATTCTAACTAACTATAAGTGGTTTTATTATGTAAATTAAGAGCCATCGTTATATAATGTTCAAGTCCTCGACTATAGCATCATTGTCCTTGATAAAGTCATAAAAGTCTATAATTTAGAATTACATTACTTAAATGGCTCTTTACTCAATAAAGTGGCGTATCGTTAAACCATCATTAAGCAAGTTATTAATATTTCGTTGAGTATTTCAATATTATGATTTTATTTAAGCATTAGAAATGGGTAATGAATATTAGTAAAGTATAGTCAATATTGTTGAGTAATATAAGTTATAGCTTATACTCAAATTTACATAATTTGGTTTTAGTCCATAAAATTATATTAAGTTTCTCTTACTAATATAAAAGTAGCTTAATAAACTTTAGCAACTTATATAAGTTAAGTGAGATCATTAAACAATAATCTAACAAGTAACAAATTTATGATCAACTATAAACCCAACAATAACACTAAGTGTATCTAAGAGTTATTAGCCCAACATGACAAAAACCATAATAAGGCCATGACTATATATGTTTTCTTTTAAATCAAGCCCAAACATTCCAATAGAGAGTTGATGTTATTATACCTGACACTGAATGAAGGAACAGGGGAGTTCGAAGAACGAGCGAGGAAGGCAGCAGCAGGCACGTCGGCGAAGCTAGGCGCAGAGCTGGAGCAGAATTCCGGCGTCGGGGCGGCGCCGGTGAGGGGTGCTGGTGGTGGTGGCACGACTGCACCGTGCAACGGCGCACAGCAGCGAGAGGAGGGATAAAGCACGAGTGAGAATAGAGAGGAGGTGCGACCGAGGGAGGGGTGGCTGGCTGGCGTGTTTGTGGTCGAGCGGGGTGGTGTTGATATGGTGGTTCGGCAGTCGTGTAGTGGTGGCGTGGGCAGCAGCCCAAAAACAGAGGAGAAGGAGAGAGTGGTGTGGTGTGATGCTTGGTGGACATGGCTATTTATAGCCATTGTCAAGCTTCTAGAAAGCTTTAAAGATAACCATGGAGTGGAAGAGAATTTGAGTGAGACTTGTTTTCTTGTTTGTGGCAGCAGTTAGAAGGTTGAAGATGAGTTTTACCTTGGGTTGCCATGTAAGAAAAAGAAGGAGGTGGAAGAAGGAGGAAGTAGGAAGAAGGAAATTTGGTGGGAAAAGTCAAGTTTGAGTTTTATTTTTCCACTTTCTTCAATTACCTTTTCTTCTTTTCTTTTTCTTCTATTATTTTTATTATTGTTATTATTACTATTATTATTTTCTTTAACTCAAAAATAAAACTTTAGATAATTCATACTTTGTATTTTAGTATTAGTTCATCGAATTTAATAGTTTATGTATTGCCCAATTACATAAAGTAAAATAAATTTAGCTTCTTATTAAAGTTTATAAGTTAATTAAGCAGGATTAAGTTTTTGGGATATTACATCCTCACCCCCTTAGAAAAAGTTTCGTCCTCGAAACTTGTTAAACATAGTCAAGTGCCGAGTAAGGCATTTCATAAAACTTTAACGTCACATTGACATATACATAACAGTGCATAACGCATATACATAGTAGTAAGTAGTACGCATACATAGCTTTGCATAATTGTAACAAAGTCTTTCAAGCAAACAGATGCGGTTATCCTGATCATTATTAGATAAAACCAACGACATTCGTATACACATCGAGTTTGTCAATCCATGTCCAACCATACTTTTTAAACATCAGCAGAGGGATTAGGGAAAGTATCGTTAACTTCAATCTGTTACATCACGTATGCTCTTCCCGCTTGTGAAGACCCACGTGTAGGGTTCCTATTGACGTTGGCATTGCTTGGATCTCCATTATAGCCATAATTTCGAGTGTTTCTTTGATCTCTTACGGTGCCACGCCACGGTTTGTAACATTTTCACCTCGTCAATCTGAAGTTGGACAGCTCTTAATCGCATGACCGGGCTTACCAAATCGATAACATAGATCACTTCATTTATGACAATCTCTTTCCAAGTGTCCTTGCCCTCCACATTTGTTGCACTGGACGTGCCTACGATTATTCTCTCGAGTCATCCGTATTCGGCCTTTTTGTTGCCGTTGTTGTTGCAAAGGGCCATCATAAGTTTCCTTTCCTTTTTTCTCCATTGTCAAACATCTCCTTTCGAAGCTTTATTTTTCGCTCAACATTGATGGCTCTGTCATACAATTCTTGGTAGGATTTACTCATATGAGCTGCAAGCTTTTCTTGAAGGTCAAGGTTTAAGCCTCCTTCAAAACTATTCATTCTTTGACGATCGGTTGACACCAAGTCGGGAGCGAATCGAGCAAGCTCATTGAACTTCACAGCATACTCCAGAACTGACATACCCCTTTGTTTGAGATGGATAAATTTAGATTCCATCTGAAGCTGCAGAGATTGGGGATAAAATTGGTTTCTCATGGACTCATTTAACTTTTGCCAACCGCAGTCGGCTGGTTTTGCATCTCTTTGGCTGTTTTCCACCAAAGATCTGCTTGCCCTTTCAGATAAAACACAGCAAAATTAACCTTCCACTTATCAGGACACTGAGTGGCGTCAAACAATTTCTCCATACTGTTCAACCACTCCTCAAATTCGGTGGGGTTTGGTTTTCCGTTATAGGTTGGCGGCTTATGAGCAGAGAACTTCTTGAACATATTCGAGCATTCATCTTGCTCTGTTTTGGCTCCTTGTCGGTTGCCTTGCAGGAGTTCCATAATCATAAGTTTCATCAAGTTCGTCTGGTTGTCGTTCTTATTTTCAGTCGTATTTCCAAAAATAGGGTCATTTCGCAGAGCATCAATCCTTGCCCTCATTTCTTCGTGCGTCGCATCGGACCCATGGTCTCCGTTTCCTCCATTAGTAGGCTCACTTTCTCTTGTTGCCATTCTCTGGCACGTCAAACATTTCACGTTCATAGCATATTTTTATGACAAACAATGTCATATCATCATAGAAATTATATAAAAACATTCCCGTCCCGAATCCTAACACTCACACTCATAATTAATGATTTTCTTATTACATATGACAATAACTCCAATAACCTTAATTTAGCTCCCTTGTAACTTTTTTTTTTAACGTTTTAAGAAACTTACTTAAATACTCACCATCATTTCTTTATTCGTAATTATTACTTTTTATTCCTAAAAACCCATTGGTATGAAAATCCAGGGTTTCATTTGCGGTCCTCAGAACCTTTTGCTCTGATACCATTCTGTAACGCCCCGACTACTAATCAACATCATTAGGTTAACTAATGAGTAATTAGCAGCGGAACCTAGATAGTCGGTGCGTTACTGCCGTACTTTCCTATTTGGAAAGCACAAGGCAAACATGATTTCATAAGCTTGAACATATTATAACTAGAAATCATAATTATCTATTACAAAAACATAAGTTGAAACTTAGTTATTGTACATAATATGACATTAACTTAAATTATAACCATAAGAGTTTACGAAAGCTTAAATACTACACTACTCCTCACTGCTACGTCATCCCATTAGCACCATTGGTACCTAAAACAGAAAACAAAACGTCATGAGCCGAGGCTCAGTAACATGCTACTTTAACATCGTAAGAGCATTTCAATTCATTTTGTTAGCAAACAGGGAGGAGAGAAATAGTAAAACCATTTCATAAACGTAACCATTAAATCATAATCATAAAACATTATCATCCTTCTTTATTATGTTTATCATCATATATCTTTTACTTTGGTAGCTTGGCTAGTACAACAGAAAGGGACGTCTCCCCAGAACATACAGAAAGACAACCACAACATAGGTGACACTTTCGGTGCCCACATCATTGACAGAAAGGCGGTCACAACATAGGTGACACTTGCGGTGCGCACAGAAAGACGGTCACGACAAATGTGACACTTTCGGTGCCCAATCATTAACCAGAAGGGCGGTCACAATAAAGGTGACACTTGCGGTGTCCACGAGATACTGCTAAGAACCATCTTTCACTTAAACTTTATCATGTTTTGTTTCTTTAACGTATCACAATCACATTACATAATCGTAATCGTAATCATGAAACGTAATCGTAATCATAAAACGTAATTATAACCGTATTTTCGTAACATTAAAATCGTAATACTTCATAGCATCAAATCATTTAATAAACATCATTTACATAGACACACATTTCATATCCCGCATACCATAAATAACATAGTATAAACATCGTATAAAGCATCATAAAACATAGTTGGAAGGGGAGTGCGGGTTTTAGCAGTAGACGTTACCTGAATTCCTGCTTAACACTTTGATAGCCGGGGGAGGCTTGTAATATCCTTTTTCCCTTTTAATCTAACCAAGAAATTAAATAAAGATTTACTTACTTTTTCGTTTATACCTTTACTTAATATAATTAAATAAATTCGAACTAACTATAAGTGGTTTTATTATGTAAATTAAGAACCGTCGTTATATAATGTTCAAGTCCTCGACTATAGCATCATTGTCCTCGATAAAGTCATAAAAGTCTATAATTTAGAATTACATTACTTAAATGGCTCTTTACTCAATAAAGTGGCGTATCGTTAAACCATCATTAAGCAAGTTATTAATATTTCGTTGAGTATTTCAATATTATGATTTAATTTAAGCATTAGAAATGGGTAATGAATATTAGTAAAGTATAGTCAATATTGTTGAGTAATATAAGTTATAGCTTATACTCAAATTTACATAATTTGGTTTTAGTCCATAAAATTATATTAAGTTTCTCTTACTAATATAGAAGTAGCTTAATAAACTTTAGCAACTTATATAAGTTAAGTGAGATCATTAAACAATAATCTAACAAGTAACAAATTTATGATCAACTATAAACCCAACAATAACACTAAGTGTATCTAAGAGTTATTAGCCCAACATGACAAAAACCATAATAAGGCCATGACTATATATCTTTTCTTTTAAATCAAGCCCAAACATTCCAATAGAGAGGTGATGTTATTATAACTGACACTGAATGAAGGAACAGGGGAGTTCGAAGAACGAGCGAGGAAGGCAGCAGCAGGCACGTCGGCGAAGCTAGGCGCAGAGCTGGAGCAGAATTCCGGCGTCGGGGCGGCAGGGAAAGCGGCGCCGGTGAGGGGTGCTGGTGGTGGCGGCACGGCTGCACTGTGCAACGGCGCACAGCAGCGAGAGGAGGGAGAAAGCACGAGTGAGAATAGAGAGGAGGTGCGAGCGAGGGAGGGGTGACTGGCTGGCGTGTTGGTGGTCGAGCAGGGTGGTGTTGATATGGTGGTCCGGCAGTCGTGTTGTAACACCCTAGAATTTCAAAGCGGAAAAGAAAGAAATAATAATAGTATTAATAGGACGATGGCGGAAACATCGTCTTCTGGGAATGTCACTACTACAAGAAATGCGTTTAAATAACTAAGTCATAACCAACATAAGTAAATAGTATAAATAATTTAAATTAATTAGAGTAATATCCAAAAGATAAAACTAACTCTTCAACTAACTAAAAGTCTAAGCCTAAAACATCTAACATTTTAATGCTCACAACTCAACCCGAGCCCAAAACCAAAGAAGATTCCCATCAACATAACCTGCAAAATATATAACAACAATCCACAATCGGTGGGGAGTAACTAGCAGTTCTCCCAGAACAAAAGAAATCAAAGCATGATTCAGACATAGATTAATAAGAAAGGAAATAATAAAGTCAAGTCAACTACGATATGCATCCACTTCCATATAACTCACAAATAACGCAAGTGAATAATAAATAGCAAGTGAGTTGGATAAAAATAAATAAATCATCTCAAAAGTACTTTTATAAAAATAGAAGTATAGGTAAAACAAGTTATTGAGTCAGAAACCGAACGCTAGTGAATCGCAATTCACTTCCTAAGGTTTGTCAGATCGCAATCTCCGAGTCGCCTATGGGCTTACGTTCCCCACCGCCCGTGTCTAAGAATGGCCAAACTCCCGATGCGGGGGTAGAACACGCAGAACTCCCCGACCTCTCTGACGACAACAATTAACCCGTGTGTGTACCCCTAGTTCGCAAAACCAGGTGGTTGGCATGTTCTTCACCGGGGACTACATCTATCCCACCGGATATTCTTATCTCAAAATAAAATCATAAATATCATCAAAGTATCATTCATCTCAAAAACATTCGTCAAAAGGGATGCCACCCGGCCTTATACCCATAATTCATCAAAAGATATTTCTTCAAAATTCCTTCAAAGTAGTAACTTACAAACTTAGAACAAATGTTCCAACAATAAATACTTTGAACATCCCTAAGCATCAACAATGATAATAAACTAGTTTTTACAGCACTAACAGTTCAATCAAAAATGCATCACCAATTAACTCCAAGGCTTATTAAATAAATGAATAGTACACAATTAATCATTTTTACATAAATCAAACATAAACATAATGATACCCAATAATACTTACTGCAACCTACTGAACATCAGAAACCAAGAACATAATAGATTACAAATTATTTCTGATTAACAAGCTCTCAAATAATTTAAAAGAGTATCCTCAATTTCACAACAAAAACCCAATAATAATTATTAAACTAATAAGTTCGAGCAGTAAAATCACAAAAAAATTATCATACGACCCTAATGGCTCTAATGACATGGTATAATTTTTATTTATAATTTTCGGACTCTAAAAGTATTTTTTAAACGTTAATATACAGAATACTCAATAAAGCCAATATAATAATTAAAAATACAAATAAACGCCCAAAAATTACCAAAAATTTATTTAACATGAATAAACTCACGTAAATACATAATCTACAAAGAAATGAATTTTTAGGCTTACAGAAATAATTTTCATGATTTATATACTGACAGAAACGATAATGCAAAAACAGATATATCAATTAAATAAACAAGTAAACACTAGGAAAAAATTATTCTAAGGCATGGAATACATACTACACATATAACATAATCCTCGAAAAATAATTTCAGCAATTTTAACATTCGTTTAATAATTATCATGCAAATAAGCCAAAAACGCACAAAATACCAATTAAATCAAATAAATACTAAAAACCAGACGAAAATTATTTTTCTATATACAATATTCACACAGCATGGATCAAGGATATTCATGTCGAATTTTGTCGATAATTTCATTCAAAAAGTATTTCAAACAATTCCTAGCGTAATAATCTAATACCGAATAATACTTTAATCTCTAGCGTTCTAAGATAACTACTAGTTACCTGAAACGTCGGGAGGAGAGCTGAGTCTAAAGGGATACGAAAAATATGTGCAATCCAAGTCCTCCATGAACGAAAATTGTAGCAACAAATCACTAGGCGTTTTCTTCTTGAACGTTGAAAACTCTTATTTCGTACTCTTCTGTTCCGACCATGATTACCGGTAATCAAAAGCTCAGAATATAAATCGCTCCGGTCAAAGTTAAGAACAAGATGTTCTAAACGTTCTGTTCAAATTTGAAGACGATCCAACGGTAAGATCTCCAGCTACGGTTATTTTCGTGAAGGTGTGACAGGAAAAACCGGGTTGAACCTTTCTATTCTTTTCCTCTTCCTTTTCTCTCTTTCTTTTCTTGAAAACAGTGAGGGTTAAATGAGAATGATGCTGAACTTCTTTTAATAAAAAAAATCAGAATGTTATGGCAAGGAAAAAAATGAAGGGTTTAGGAGAAATGATTAGGGGGGTTATGGGGGTTACAAACTACCAAGAGTCATCAATTAAAAGAAATGAAATAAAAGAATTCTTCCTTCTCCCTCCCCATAGCCGGCTGTCCAAGCCCAAGCACACCAAGATGATTTCGGCCCAAGTCATCAAAGGTCCACGCATCAAAAGTCCGTCACGCGATAAATCGATAAATTCCTAAATCGCGCCTAAACTTTGAAAATACTTAATAATGAAAATAATTCTAATAAATTATATTATAAATATAAATATAATGCACACATTAGCATGCCATATAATAAAATAATAATTTGGCTCCCAAGATTATAAAGAATAAAAATCATTAAGTTAGAGAAAAATAATAGTTTTAGGGAAAACTTTTGCGAAAAACTAGGAGCAAAATTATGGGTTGTTACACGTGTAGTGGTGGCGTGGGCAGCAACCCAAAAACAGAGGAGAAGGAGAGAGTGGTGTGGTGTGATGCTTGGTGGACATGGCTATTTATAGCCATTATCAAGCTTCTAGAAAGCTTTGAAGATAACCATGGAGTGGAAGAGAATTTGAGTGAGACTTGTTTTCTTGTTTGTGGCAGCAGTTAGAAGGTTGAAGATGAGTTTTACCTTGGGTTGCCATGTAAGAAAAAGAAGGAGGTAGAAGAAGGAGGAAGTAGGAAGAAGGAAATTTGGTGGGAAAAGTCAAGTTTGAGTTTTATTTTTCCACTTCCTTCAATTACCTTTTTTTCTTTTCTTTTTCTTCTATTATTTTTATTATTGTTATTATTACTATTATTATTTTCTTTAACTCAAAAATAAAACTTTAGATAATTCATACTTTGTATTTTAGTATTAGTTCATCCAATTTAATAATTTATGTATTGCCCAATTACATAAAGTAAAATAAATTTATCTTCTTATTAAAGTTTATAAGTTAATTAAGCAGGATTAAGTTTTTGGGATATTACATCCTCACCCCCTTAGAAAAAGTTTCGTCCTCAAAACTTGTTAAACATAGTCAAGTGCCGAGTAAGGTATTTCATAAAACTTTAACGTCACATTGACATATACATAACAGTGCATAACACATATACATAGTAGTAAGTAGTACGCATACATAGCTTTGCATAATTGTAACAAAGTCTTTCAAGCAAACAGATGCGGGTATCCTGATCATTATTAGATAAAACCAACGACATTCGTATGCACATCGAGTTTGTCAATCCATGTCCAACCATACTTTTTAAACATCATCAGAGGGATTAGGGAAAGTATCGTTAACTTCAATTTGTTACATCACGTATGCTCTTTCCACTTGTGAAGACCCACGTGTAGGGTTCCTATTGACGTTGGCATTGCTTGGATCTCCATTATAGCCATAATTTCGAGTGTTTCTTTGATCTCTTACGGTGCCACGCCACGGTTTGTAACATTTTGACCTCGCCAATCTGAAGTTGGATAGCTCTTAATCGCATGACCGGGCTTACCACATCGATAACATAGATCACTTCCTTTACGACAATCTCTTTCCAAGTGTCCTTGCCCTCCACATTTGTTGCACTGGACGTGCCTACGATTATTCTCTGAGTCATCCGTGATCGGCCTTTTGTTGCCGTTGTTGTTGCAGTGGCCATCATAAGTTTCCCTTTTTCTTTCTCCATTGTCAAACATCTCCTTTCAAAGTTTTGTTTTTCGCTCAACATTGATGGCTCTGTCATACAATTCTTGGTAGGATTTACTCATATGAGCTGCAAGCTTTTCTTGAAGGTCAAGGTTTAAGCCTCCTTCAAAACTATTCATTCTTTGACGATCGGTTGACACCAAGTCGGGAGCGAATTGAGCAAGCTCATTGAACTTCACAGCATACTCCAGAACTGACATACGCCTTTGTTTGAGATGGATAAATTTAGATTCCATCTGAAGCTGCAGAGATTGGGGATAAAATTGGTTTCTCATGGACTCCTTTAACTTTTGCCAACCAGTAGTCACCTGGTTTTGCATCTCTTTGGTACGTTTTCCACCAAAGATCCGCTTGCCCTTTCGGATAAAACACAAAGAAAATTAACCTTCCACTTATCGGACACCGAGTGGCGTCAAACAATTTCTCCATCTTGTTCAACCACTCCTCAAATTCGGTGGGGTCCGGGTTTTCCGTCATAGGTTGGCTGCTTATGAGCAGAGAACTTCTTGAACATATTCGAGCATTCATCTTGCTCTGTTTTGGCTCCTTGTACGTTGCCTTGCGGGAGTTCCATCATCATAAGTTTCATCAAGTCCAGTCTGGTTGTCGTTCTTATTTTTAGTCGTATTTCCAAAAATAGGGTCATTTCGCAGAGCATCAATCCTTGCCCTCATTTCTTCGTGCGTCGCATCGGACCCATGGTCTCCGTTTCCTCCATTAGTAGGCTCACTTTCTCTTGTTGCCATTCTCTGGTACGTCAAACATTTCACGTTCATAGCATATTTTTATGACAAACAATGTCATATCATCATAGAAATTATATAAAAACATTCCCGTCCCGAATCCTAACACTCACACTCATAATTAATGATTTTCTTATTACATATTACAATAACTCCAATAACCTTAATTTAGCTCCCTTGTAACTTTTCTTTTAACGTTTTAAGAAACTTACTATGAAAGCATGCAACAGTGAGGAAGCAGAGGAACTATTTGTTCCAGACACTCCAGACAGAGAAGTTTCCAGATCTGAGCCCAGAGTTGATGAATTCCCTTTAAAATCTCATGGGGAAATTTATGACAACTTGAGATGTTATTTTCCAGCGACAAAACTTAAGCATTGTTAGTCTTCGAAGGAGTTTCCTTGAACTCTTTTAATTTTCGTGTTTATCTACTTTTATGAACTCGTTAGTGTTCTAATGATGATTAAAATGCATTTGACTGTGGTTTTGGCTGCTGGTATACTTTGATTAGGTTGATATAAATGGTAATTTAGTGATTCTCTATTTTTATGAGCTTATTAGTGTTTTTATGATGATTAAAATGCATTTGAATGAGTTTTTTGCTGCTGATAAACTTTGATTAGGTTGATATAAGTTGTTAGTTAGTGATTCTCTGTTTTTGAACTTTTTTATGTTTTTATGATGATTAAAATGCATTTGACTGTGGTTTTGGCTACTGGTAGACTTTGATTAGGTTGATATAAGTTGTTAGTTTGTGATTCTCTGTTTTTATGAACTTATTAGTAATTTTATGATGATTAAAATGCATTTGATTGTGGTTTTGACTGCTGGTATACTTTAATTAAGTTAATATAAGTTGTTGTTTAGTGATTCTCTGTTTCTATGAACTTATTTATGTTTTTATGATGATTAAAATGCATTTGACTGTGGTTTTGGCTGCTGGTAAACTTTTGATTAGGTTGATATAAGTTGTTAGTTAGTGATTCTTTGTTTTAATGAACTTATTAGTAAATTTATGATGATTAAAATGCATTTGACTGTGGTTTTGGCTGCTGGTAGACTTTAGTTAGGTTGATATAAGTTGTTAGTGGCTGTTTTGTGTTGTGATTAGAGTCATGTTGGTGCCTGACTGCCTGTAATGATGATGAGTTGTTTATGGCCATTCTGTTAGTCAATTGCAGTGAGGCTAACTAAGTGTACACTACTTGAATCATTGGTAGCTTTGTGATGTAGGCTTGATAGGTTGTCGTACACCCGTCAAAAATAATTCCCGCAAAACCTTCTAACAATGTAGTAGGGTAAGTAGGGTTGAATCCACATAGAGATGGTTGTTTTAATTTAGCTTGTAAGGTATGGAGAAACTAAACAAGATCATAAATATTATAATTAAGGTTCTAAACTAATAAAATATGAAAATCAAACTAAAAAGATATAGGGGTATGGTTCACCATGTTCATATATATAATCTATCAATATATCATCATTAGTTTAATGAATCAAATATCTACAGCACAGGTTAATCCTACGATCGGGTCTTAACGCTTTCAAATCAACATATGCAGTACGGTCGCTAACATAATCAGATCTGCTAATTATAGGTAAGCCTCTAAAAAGTACTATCTCTCGATCTATGACTCTTTATTAGCAAGTTTAATCAGACAATTGATCAGATTGCAAGATTAACAATGAAAACACTAATCAATTAGAGACATAAGTAACTAATCAAACCATCAATAAATATCAATAATCAAGAATCATAGCATATAAACATGGATTCCCAAACCCTATAAATAAAAACTACTCAATCATGAAAGAAATAACAAAAACTAATTCTACAAAAGAAAGCATAATAAAAGAAATCAATGAAATAAAGAGAAGGAAATAATATAACTCATGAAAAATCAAGAACAAGAAAAACTAGGGTTTACTACTACAAAGCTAGAGAGAAGAGAAGAAGAAAAACTAAAACTAAACTAATAAGAAAATAACGTGAGAAGGGAGGAGGAGAGAGAAAGAGTGAAAACCTAATATAATTAATACTAGGTAACCTAATATGACTAGGAAAGTAAGTTACAAAAATAAGGAAAGTCGAAATATCATTAAATGGGTGGAATAGTGATTCGCGCGTACACGTGGCAGATTCCAGCAGAAACAGTGCAATCTTCCGAAAGGCATAACACCTTGACTAGAAGTCTCCTCGAGGCATGTCACCTATAGTTGGAAAGCTCTTCAAGTCTAGTTTCCAAATATTCTGGAATTATTCGATTCTAAGAAGCACATCAAAAGTTATGATCAGAAGAGTATACATGACTCCTTTTTCACATTTCTTCTAATGATTTTCCGCTTCGTTTTCGCTCAAACTCGTACTATGACATATCCATACGATCCTTATGCATTGTAGCTTCTTTCCAAGTGCTCCTAATCCTCAAGCTTAGCTAATTATACTCCAAATACGTTCTCATTACCTGAAATTCATCAAAAACAAGAAAACATATCGAATAGGAGTAGAATAACATAACTTAAGAATATGATGCAATAATGAACTTAAATATAAATCTAAATGCTCTAAAATGCAACCTAAATGCACCTAAAAACTATATACAAATATGACTTATCAAGGCTCATAGTAGCCACTACAATAGCATGAAGCATGATTCAAGTGGTTTATATTTTTGTTAATGCCACCTCTTTTGACAATCTCTATGACCAATAATTTGAGAGGTTATTAATTTGAACATTCATAGGCTCCATATCTAAATAACATGATGACTTTAGTTCAATAATTTCAGAGATGTATGATGAACTTGTAAATATAAATAGGTGTGACCTTGTGAGCTGACCTATATATGATATTCATATGCCTTTAAAATGTTTACAAAACAATTGATTCTTCACAAAACACTAGTAATCTAAAACAAAATGTTTGCATTTTACTTGTAGTCATTCATGCATCTATTCTTCACAAAAAGTTATCTATTTTTTCTTCACAAAAACATGCTAGTAACTTTGATGAATATAAAAATCGAATTCCCTTCAAAATACTAGTAACATGTGCATAGCAAATTATAATTAGAAATGCACTCATGTTTAACAAAATAGCTTTAGATGGTAATTATATTAATATAAGTATTATAGTCCTGTATTAAGATGTACTTAAAATGGTGGCTATTACACTATACCACCCTTAAAAATAAATATTTAGCGATTAATAAAACCTGCTTAATATCTGGGCTATTACAGTTGACAAGGCCCACTAAGAGTCGTAACACCAACTTTTGTTCGGACACGCGCAATTTGATCAATATTAGCAAGTTGATCGCGACGGTTCTTTAATTGCTGACAGTAAGCAGTGACGTTAGGAAAATTGGTGAGATGCAAAGCATTAAGCATTGAATTAATTTTCAAGGTACACCGCACGGGTGTGTTTGTTATCTTGAAAGATGGGCTTTAATCTATCCCATGTCTCTTGAGCAGTATAGCCACGATAAAGAATGGTCTCTAAGATATATGATGAAATTGTGCCAAAGATCCACTTTTTGACTACGGAGTCAAGGCGGGTGCCACAGAGTGTCAGAGATATCTGAAGGACGGGGCTTGGTGGGATCAATATGGTCCAAAACATCATATGCATGACAGTGAATCTCAAACCATTCAACCTAATTTGAATAATGGACCTCTCACGATCAGATGTCGTTCTTAATGTTGCTTATAGACAACATCGGGTGATAGGCCGGGTTGGCTGAAGGTGGAGGAGGTAGTGGTGTTTGACTGGGCTTATCGTCCTTGGTCATCGTGGCCGGCGGAAGGTGGTGGTGCACTCGATGGCTGGGAGGGCTGAATGAGGTACACTAGGATTGAAAACAATTAAAGCTTGGGTTCTAAATCTAAGATTTTAGAGGAGGTTTAATTTTCTAATGGTTGTGTACCATGTTAGATTTGGGTAAACTTTCTTGATTGGATTGATTTCCATTAATAAATAGGTGTGATAAGCTAAAGATAATCTTAACAACATTAGAAGACCTATTTGGATGAGAATTCTATCTCTACAAACTATATCCAAAGACATATAAAATATATCACATAATATATTATATTCTCACTGTCAATAAACACTTAACTAAATCATTTCAGACCAAAATTTTTATGTAATCACGGTAATACTAAGTATTATAAATACGATCTGGATAAAAGCTATTGAACATGTGAGAAAATACGAAGAACATGTGATACAATAGAATGAACATCACCGTATTATTTACTACGTTAATGAATGTGAACATAACATTGAATATTCCGACAACATATAACTTTTACGTATAAACATTGGTTGACATAAAATGAACACTTGACTAATAGATTGGGAAGACAGATATCATGAGAGGAAAAAATCAAGAGGAAAAAATGAGAGTCAAGAGAGAGAAACTCTGCCTTCTCTCTAGAATTGTGAGATTTTTCCATTTTTTTTTCTGCGTTTTGAATCTCGGCAATAGCTGAAGCAATGGCAAAAGGTTCAAAAAAAGAAAAGAGTGGGAAGAAGAAAGGAAATAATTCTAAATAATCTACTTCACAGAATCAAAAACTTAAAATGTTGAGAGTTCCACAAACTGGAGATGTGAAGAGGATGCGTAATGTGAATGAAATGAATGAGATGCCAGTTTTGAGCTGGACATCGGATGAAGATGATGTTCAATCGCACTGTTCAATTGATATGAACTTATCCAATCAGGATAAGGCGAATTTTGAAGCCGCGAGAAGTAATTTTGAGAACCGGATTGCATACGTCGGGACTCCAATGAGACAATCTGGACCTTCCACTCGTGAATCCTTCACCTCACCCGATGCAACAATTAAACAAGAATCCGTGTACTTCGAATGCTTGGTATATATTCCTTATTTGCTAATTTGAACAAAGAAGGTTTGAATTTAGAACGAACCGAACAATCCGTGGTTAATAGAGATGAAAATGTAATTTAGATTTCTTTAGATGATGTGAATCGGAGATAGAATATTGAAAATCTTTGTTATTTGTTATATTCTTGGTGTTAAACCCCCTTTCCGCATAATTGATGGCTTTATTAGGAGAATTTGGGGTAAATTTGGGGTGGAAAAAGTAGCTATGATGGATAATGGAGTGTTTGTTGTTCGTTTTGCATCTTGTGGAGTGTAAGGAGAAGGCGGTGGAAGCGAGTCCGATTCTATATGACGAAAACCGGTAATTGTGATGAACTGGACTCCCGATTTTGATTTGCAAAAGGTTGATGTGAAGCATGTTCCTACCCGGATACGATTGCCTTACTTACCTTTGAAGTATTGGGGCAGAACTCACTTAATAAACCGGGCCGGTCTAATTGGGAAACCTATACGCACCGATCGTGCAACTCAAAAGGATATTCGGCATATGCTAGAATACTTGTGGAGGTGTGTGTTGATCGGGATTTTCTGATTACATTTCTTTCATGAATGAACATGGCTTGATGATGCAAAGAAAATTCATTATGAATGCAAAATATTCTCTTCGTATTGCAAGGGTATTGGCCATACGAGATGTTGAGTGCGAGCAAAAGAGGTTTGAGATTGCAAAAATGAAAATCAAACCTAGGCAACAATGGGTGCCTAAGGTGAAGACTGGTAGTGCTCCTATTCCTGCTGGGAATAAGAAAGTTCCAGGGCGGGGATGCAATTCGGAAGAATGGCAGGAGTATTCTTGCTAAAATTTCGGAGGAAACCGGAGAGGAGGTAGCTGGTGATAATGCTGAGTCTACAAGTGTGGGGAATGCGAGATATGGTAGGGGTAATCCAGGCGGAGAGGAGACAGATAGAGTTGGTACTTGTAGGAGGGATTTTGAAGGAGTCAAACTGTATAGACCGGGTGGTAGGGGAGATTATCCCTCCACATGGATAATTTTGGTTTTCGGAATACAAGGGGACTCAATAGTCCACAGAAGTACTCTAATGTGAAATGGTTTCTTGAGCATCATGGTATTGGATTATGTGGTCTCCTTGAAACTAGGGTAAGAAGTAGTAATTTCCCTAAAGTTTTTGCTCATTTTGGAAACAAATGGAGTGTAGTTACAAATTATAATGCTCATTCTGGAGGAAGAATTTGGGTTATCCGGATCCCAAGTAAATTTGTTGTTAACATACTTGAGTGTCTTGCTCAATTTATTCATTGTAATGTTGAGATTCGCTACGGGGAAGAAATGTTGGGTCACAATGGTGTATGGTTTTAATGAGGCTCGGGATAGGCTCCCTCTTTGGATGGATTTGCATAGGATGAGTAAGTGCATCCTTTGGTGCTTGGATGGTGGGTGGGGATTTCAACAATGTGCTTCATATAAATGAAAGAATAGGGTCCTCTATCACTTTAGATGAAGTCATGGCTTTTAGACAATGTTTGAGAAATTGTGAGTTACGAGGAGCAAGTCACTTCTTTGGGCCTTTTTACACCCGGTCTAACAAACAAGAGGGGTGTGATAGAATTTTTTCTCGAATTGATAGAGTTGTTGTGAATGAAATATGGATGGAGTGTTTTTCCAATGCAGAAACTATATTTTTCCCTGAGAGCATTTCAGACCATTGCCCATGTCTGATCAGATTAGATAGATTCTCTATTAGTAAACCTAAGTCCTTTAGGTTTTTTAATATGTGGACTCAAGTTGAATCATTTATGGAGAGGGTGCGAGTGGGTGGTAGGAGAGAATTCGAGGAGTTCCCATGTTTAGAGTTGTTAAGAAATTAAAGAATTTGAAGGAAGTGTTGAAGGAGTTAAATAAGGAGAAGTTTGTCGATGTTGAAAATGCTTGCAGATGAGGCTTATAAGATGCTTCTTGCAATTCAAACAATAAGTGCATAGTGATCCTAATAATACTCAGCTGCACATTCAAGAAAATGAAGCTCGAAATGAGTACTTATCTCTTAATAAGGCTCGTTTAAGCTTTTTGCATCAGAAAGTGAAGCAACAATGGTTGAAAAAAGGGGACTCAAATACTGCTTACTTCCATGCTTGTCTGAAGCAGAGGAGATTTCACAACAAGACAACAAGGTGAGTAGAATAAAAGACATGGCAGGGGCTTGGAAGGAAGAGAGTGGTGATGTTGAAGAAGATTTCCTGAAGTTTTATAAAAAGCTCTTGGGTACTGAAAAGGTTCCTACTCTTCATGTCAACAATACCATCATTCAGGAGGGCAATGTCATTTTAAGTGACCAGCAAAGGGAATTATGTTGTGAGTTTACAGGAGAAGATGTCAGGAGAGCCTTGTTTGCAATTGATGATAATAAAGCGCATGGTCTTGATGGGTATACAAGCCATTTCTTCAAGAAAGCTTGGAGCTGTGTTGGCAATGATATCACTGAAGCAGTCCTGAATTTTTTTCAGACTGGTAAGTTGCTTAAACAACTAAATGCAACAGTTTTGTGCTTGATACCTAAAATTGAACAACCTACTGATGTGACTCAGTTCAGGCCTATTGCATGCTGCAATGTCCTACAAAGTTATATCTAAGATGCTATGTGAAAGATTAAAGCAAGTGCTTGGTCAGATTGTTGACCCTGTACAAAGTGCTTTTGTTGAAGATAGAATTATTATGCACAACATTTTAATTTGCCAAGATATGTTGAAAATGTACAAGAGAAAGGAGTTGCCTGCTAGATGTCCTATCAAAGTAGATCTGCGTAAAGCTTATGATTCTTTAAGCTGGAGTTTTATTGATGAATTGTTGTGTGGATTAAATTTCCCTAGGAGATTTGTGGATTGGATGATGACTTGTATAACTACTCCCTCTTATTCCCTAAGTGTAAATGGTGACATTAGTGGTTTTTTCAAAGGGAAAAGGGGCATCAGACAGGGGGACCCCATCTCCCCTTTGATCTTTGTCTTGGCAATGGAATATCTCACCAGGCTGCTGAAGAAAATGAGTCACATAACTGAGTTTAATTATCACCACAGATGTGCAAATTTAAAACTCAATCATCTCATCTTTGCTGGTAATTTGATGATGTTTTGCAAGGGTGATCCTCAGTCAGTTGCTCTGATTGTGAAAACTCTCAAGGCTTTTGCAGCTACTTCAGGATTGGAGGCTAGTCCTGAAAAATCTGCAATCTATTTTGGGAATGTGAAAGAGTCTGTGCAAGAGAGTATATTAAGGGTCTCTGGATACACAAAAGGTGATTTCCCTTTTAGATATCTGGGAATCCCTATTACTACTAAGAAGCTAAAGAAGGCTGATTGTGATGTTTTAGTTGAAAAAATGTTGAAGAAAATAATGTGTTGGTCATCCAAACATTTGTCTTATGCTGCAAGAACTACTCTGGTGAATTCAGTTCTGCTAAGCCTCCACACTTACTGGGCACATATTTTTCTGCTTCCTAAAAAAAAGTGCTTAATGAATTATACAAATATGTAGAGCTTTTCTTTGGGAGAGGAGGGTTAGTTTACAAAAAGTGTCACCTGTTGCTTGGGATTGGGTGTGTAAACCCAAGAAGAATGGTGGATTGGGAATAAAAAACTGTCATGCTTGGAATACAGCAGCTTTGGGAAAATATGTTTGGCAAATTGCAAACAAGGAGGATGCTGTGTGGATTAAGTGGATACATTGTGTTTATTTGAGGGAAAATGAATGGTGGGACTATGAACCACCTGTCAATGCCAGCTGGGGATGGAAAGCTATCTGCAGGGTTAAAAATATTTTCAAATCAGCTTATACTGGTAAAAGATGGCTAAATGGTGATAAAGCTTATTCAATAAAAGCTGGTTATGATTGGCTTCAAGGGCAGCATGAGCCTGTTCCTTGGCATTACTGGGTATGGAACCGCCTGAATATTCCAAAGCATTCATTCATAGCATGGCTGGCAGCACTTGGAAGATTGAAGATAAAATATCAACTTTTTAAAGCAGGGGTGTGTCAAGAGAAACTATGTCTCTTATGTGGAGTGGGAGATAATTCCTGTATTCATCACTTCTTTAGATGTACATACAGTTCTCAGATTTGTCAGCAGATTATGCTATGGCTTGGTATTAATTTTTCTAGCTATGAGCATCTTTTTGTTACATGGAAGAAATGGGGGAGATGTTTTAAGAGCAAGAAACTTCAAAAGGTGAGCTATGCTGTGCTTGCAGCTCTTGTTTACCACATATGGAAAAGTCGAAATTATACTTTGTGGAATGATGCAGTTAAGCAACCAGCTTGGGTTGTGAAAAATATTCAAAGAGATGTGTGTGGAAGAATCAAAAGTTTTGTAGATATACAGTGGACAATAGAGGATAGAGATTGGATTAATACTCTTGTAAATAGATGTAATTAGTTGGTTTTGTTACTGTTGGAGTGTTCTGGCTTTTGCAGTTTTGGTTGTAATTGGTTGGCACTTTTATTGCTTTGGTAATATATCTTACATTTTACCAAAAAAAAATCACGAGAGGGAAAAAAGAAAGTAGAGGACAAAAAAAGTTGGTGAGGATAAACAAAAAACAAGAGAGAAAAATGTTCATATATACATTTGATACCATATAATTTGATGTTGAATATGATCACTGGCCTCAACATATGATCACTCTATATGAACTTCAATCAATAGACTGTGAAATGTGAACAACAATTGACTCTAGACTGAACATATGATCACTATAAATAAACTCCGGGAAAGAGAAAATCAAGAGAGAGAGAGAGAGAAAATGGGAAATATCTCTATTATATATGGCAACAGGGATGGGACACGAAAAAAAGAAAAAAAGAAGAAAAAAAGGATGTAACTACCTAATTAATTAAAAAAACTAAAATGATAAAAAGGCACAACAAAAAGAAAACAATGAAAATTTACAACACATTCAGTTACTTCTCTCTCAACTAATTTTTTCAAAAAATTTAAAAATCCCTGATTTAGTGGGATAAACTGATTAAAATAAAAATCCCTGATTTATTAGATGTAACTAGCAATTAATTTAATTTTCAGTATGCTTTCGCCAAGAATTTTATCATATATCTGGGTGTACTGTGAGCATGGTATACCCAATGCTATTTTTTTGCTCATTGATCATTTAAAATCATCCAAATGAGTAAAATGTACTAAAAAAAAGAGAATTCTAAATATGCAAATGAGCAAATATTAGTCTTGGGTGTACCATGCACATGGTACACCCTGGTTTATGATGAATAAACTCTGTTTGCGCATGCATCGCATGCATATAAGGCTAGTATATTGTAAAGCAACATAATAAAGTAAAGCAAATGAGAGAGATAGAAAATGAAGATAGGGATAACTATTAAGAGGAGACACAAATCAGGAGAGAGAAAAGAAGAGTTTCAGACAAAATAAACACAAAGTCAATAAAGTAGAGGAGAGAGAAAATTGCCCAAAAACCCAATTTCAGTAAAATGACGTCGACATTCAGCATGTTCATTTAAAGTGATCATATGTTTATTGTGCGTATGATGTGCATCATGATTTGTGAGGACGTGTGCACGATCTGATTTGTGGGTGAAAGCTTTACTTGTGTTATTAAACTATATTTTTCATTAATGCTCATTGGAGTAATTAATAAAGAAGTAAGATTCTAATCCTTACCCAAAATATTTCTTCTTTAGACTTAGATACTGTCCAAGTCTATATCGTTTGACTTTGAACTTTTTCATTCCAAAGTCCAAACTCCAACCATAAAATTTTAAAACTTTTGATTTCCAAATGGGTAGAAAAAAAACCCTTTCCATACTTTCACATTATTTCAGCTGTTTCTCACATGACCCTCATCTAAACCGTCATTAAAGTCACGTTATTTTGCTTTTCTATACTTTCTTTTTTCTTTTTCCTTTTGTCTCTGATCATCTCCCTCTTTAATTATCCCTCACTATTCCAGTTGTCCAACTGATAATATAATTCCTGTGTTATACACGGAACTCATCATATTATATATTCATACTCCCTTGATTCATCCCATTTCCTCTCTTTTAATTCTTCCCTTTTTTGTCAAATATTATATACTATACTTGTTATATCTAAACAAATAAAGAATCACAACAATGGCGTTTAATAAATCAAGATCTGTAAGATTTCATGATGAAGTTGAGTCAGCAGCAACAACAACATCAGCCAATAAAACTAATAAAACTAACTTGTTAGTAATAAAGCAAAAGTACACCATAGATGGAATAAAGATACCTGCAGCATCATCTTTATCTTCGTCTTCGTCTTCATCTCCATCATCTTCATTACCACTGCCATTGTCATCAACGTCCTTAAGAACCCGAGTTTTGTCAAGAGTATTCTCGGAGGACTACGAGAGAGTAAGGAAAAAGATATACGATCCGAGAGGGAAGACCATCAACAGATGGAACAAGGTGTTTTTAATAGCATGTTTAGTTTCGTTGTTCGTCGACCCGCTCTTCTTCTTCTTGCCTGCAGTAAAAGAAGAGATTATGTGCATAGATATTGAGCTGAACTTGGAGATTGCATTAACTGTAATAAGAACAGTGGCTGATGTTTTTTATATGGTTCAGATTTATTTTAAGTTTCGCACTGCTTATGTTGCGCCGTCTTCACGTGTTTTTGGACGTGGTGAGCTTGTAGTTGATACTAATAAGATTGCTGTTAGTTACTTGAAGAACTGTTTCTTCATTGACCTCATTTCTGCTCTCCCTCTTCCTCAGGTAATATTTCTTCATTTGAGAAAATATTTCCTACTCAAACATCCGTTGTAAATCTTATGTGGAAAACAAACGCTTATCGGAGCTTGTTTTGGTTGTAAATTGAATTTAAATTGTCCTCATTTCTTAACTGATTTTTCATTTATCACTTTTTCTAACAAAATTAATCGTGTTTTATTGGCCATTATTTATTTGTTTTGGACTCAAGTGATGTAGAAAAAGGCAACGGCCTTCTTGTTAAAGTACTTGTTAAGGTAGTATACTAAATATAGTATGTTTTCGTGTATCTAAATATGGCGCAATAATTTTTTTTCTTGTTAAAAAACAGTTTTGACATATATAGTCGCATTAAATATATTTCCTGAAATGGTATAATAACACCAAGGGATTGAACATAGAAGTGCCAAACATGGTGTGATCATTAAATTGTTTTGTGAATATCTTGGTTTAGGTGTTGATATGGGGAGTGATTCCCAACTTACGTGGGTCAATGATGATGAACACGAAAAATGTGTTGCGGTTCATCCTAATTTTTCAATACCTTCCGAGGCTGTTCTTAATATTTCCTCTATCATCTCAAATTGTGAAGGCCACTGGTGTGGTTACTGAGACTGCTTGGGCTGGTGCTGCTTACAATCTCATGCTCTTCATAATGGCAAGCCATGTATGCATCTGACACAAATTTGTCCATTTTTTCTTACATAGTAACTAATTATGGTTGGATATAGTATATAATTGAATCATTTTTATTGGATTATAAATAATTGTTGCTTCTGACAGTAACATAATGATTGTAACACAATCTGATAAAGATCATTACAGATATCATATGAGACAGCTATGTCTTGTTTGATATCGCTAGATTATAGAAAAGAAAAATTCTGCTTAGTTGTTGTTTTCTTATTTTAATACCTTTCTACTCCTCCTGCCAATGAAATTTTTGTTTCTTGTTTAAGCACCCAAATAAAACCAAACTGCTGTTATCTGTGTCAGAGGCTCGCTTTATGGATCTGATCTCATTTTTGTAATCTGTCTCCGTGTGACACACCGCATACTAGCTCAAATAATGGTGCAACGTTATTGATAACCATATACATGAGTTAATTATGAGTAACTTGAGTTATGCTTGTCAGTGACCCCATATATGCATCAATATTAACCTCATTATATGCATAATAGTTCGTATTTCTCATCAGTAACTCACGTTACACCATCAAGTACTGGTACCACACGTTGCATATTAGATTACAAGAACAATGTCTTTTTTAACACTTTTTTTCACCTTCTCCTGTGTCATGAATGGATTTTCGACTAAATCACCACCATTCACCAACACTATGGAATATCTCTTTTAGCCTTGTTGCTTGAGTAATCTTCGTGCAATTTCCTTTTAACCAACCCTTAGATTGTGATATTTGTAGGTAGTAGGAGCTTGCTGGTACCTTCTATCAATCGAACGACAAGAGGCCTGTTGGAAGTATGCCTGCAGCCTTGAGAGTCCAACATGTCAATACAAATTCTTTGATTGCAGAAGAGTTACTGATGCAGGCAGAGAGAGCTGGTTTAAAATAAGCAACATTACAAAACTATGTGATCCTGATAAAAGCAATTACCCTTTTGGCATTTATGGTGAGGCCATAACTTCTAGTGTTACCTCCTCACCTTTCCTCAACAAGTACTTCTACTGCCTTTGGTGGGGTCTTAAAAACTTGAGGTGATCAATTGGACATCATATGTTAAAACAAATGGGTGTGCTAATTGAACACTCTGACGCCTTCATTGTCTGTTCTAAATGATTATTGCTTCGCTATGTGCAGTTCTCTTGGGCAGGATCTTTCAACAAGCACCTCTGTTGGCGAAATACTTTTTGCAATCGTCATTGCAACCCTTGGATTGGTCTTGTTTGCACTTCTTATTGGCAACATGCAGGTTAGAAACCTTTTTCATTGTCTGCATAGTGCAATGGACTCAAAATCTTCTGCTTCACAACTTATGCACAGTTTGTGCGCCACTATTTGTTATTGATAGTGTTGCGCCATGATAATAATAATCACCAATATAAGAAAGTGACATGCAAACGGTATACAAATTGTCGGACATCAGATTTTGATTCACTGAAAATCACAGTGACAGTCGTTTTCCCCAGAACATCCTAGAACAGTCAAATGTATATGACTTATTATTCCAGGAGGGAATAGAGTTGTCTAAGAGGCTCCGCAAAGTGACGTATAGCATAAGACCTCACAAACTTTTTATGGGCCTTAAATATGAAATTCATTGTTTAGATTATGCAATTATTTTTTAAAATTATGCATAATACACCTTAAATTAAGGCGCAATATTTATAATTAGAACAAGGCAGGCCTTCAATAAGTTTAAGACGTTGTTGGGAGGTAATACTTCATATAGTGTCCAACTTAGGAAGTGAATATGGTGACGTGGTGTAATTGCAGACATACCTGCAATCAACAACTGTTCGATTGGAAGAGTGGAGGATCAGAAGAACTGATACAGAGCAATGGATGCATCACAGGCAGTTGCCTCCCCGAGCTGAAACAGTCTGTTAGGAGATATGATCAGTACAAATGGGTGGCTACATGAGGAGTCGATGAAGAAGCTCTTCTCAATGGCCTTCCCATGGATCTACGCAGGGATATTAAACGTCATCTTTGCCTTGATTTAGTCCGTCGAGTAAGTTTTACTGGACATTGGTTCATATGATACTCCCCTGATTTTTTTTTTCTTAAACCACTTTGAACATAGTTTACACTGATACTTAAAAACAAATATCATAAATGATCTATCTAAAATACTCCTTTGACTAGAATTCTTTGACTATCATAGTTATGGCACATATATACTTTACTTGATATCATAGTTAAAGTTGCAAACGTAAGTCAAAATGATGCAACTAAAAAACAGCGAAAGTATAAAGTTAAGCAATGATAGTGAAAAGGAACAAGTAAATCACCAAAGAGAGCTACTAAATGATATGCATCTCTAAACACACAGGTGCCTTTATTTGACCAAATGGAAGAGAGGATGCTGGATGCGATATGCGAGAGGCTGAAGCCTGCATTATGGACGGAAGGGACGTTCCTTGTAAGGGAAGGAGACCCGGTGAATGAGATGATCTTCATAATTCGAGGCCACCTAGATTCATTCACAACAAATGGAGGTAGAACAGGGTTCTTCAACTCATGCAGGATTGGGCCTGGTGACTTCTGCGGTGAGGAGCTTCTAACTTGGGCATTAGACCCGCGCCCTAGTGTCATCCTTCCATCATCCACTCGAACTGTCAAGGCCATCTCAGAGGTGGAAGCCTTCGCTCTGAAAGCCGATGACTTGAAGTTTGTAGCTGCACAGTTCAGGAAGCTGCATAGCAAACAACTCAGGCATAAATTTAGATTCTATTCTCATCATTGGAGACTATGGGCCGCGTGTTTCATCCAGGCAGCATGGCGTAGGCAAAAGAGACGCCGCAACAGTTTAACTGACATCAAAGTTCAGGAGGACTTGCTGATTTCTGAACATGATCATGACCAAGAGGAACTCAGAAGCGGAGATGGTAATGAGGGCAATGTGTCACACTTAGTGAATTCAGGATTTTCTTCGTATGCGAAGCGACTGGCTGCAAGTAAAAGGAAGGCTAAGAACAAACACTTGCGTTCAGATTCCGGTATTGCTTCATTGCAGAAGCCAGCTGAACCTGATTTCTCTGTCGATGAGGATTGATAACATCTATATACTGCTGTGTACATTTTTGCTTGCTTCTCATCAACATTTTTTTTACTAATCCAAAGCCTAATTGAATGAATATGAAAGTTGAGATAGTGTTTGAATAATTATCAGAAGCAACATAATTCTATGATCCTAAATATAGGTCCTTTTTTCCCGCAACTTTTAGATTTAGTAAGAAGTTAGTTAAATTGGTCTTGTAAAGTGACATTCGATATTACATGATACTATAAAATGGCTTATAATGTTATTCGATTTTGACAATCAACATATAAAATTATGTATATGAGCCATGAAGAATCTAGTGACTTGTTCCTTCAGGGATAAATTTAGTTTAATTTTCTGTCCCCCTTTTCATTCATCCATCAAGCGTATTTATATACATCCTAAATAGAGTCCTACTAATCTCAATTTAGGAAAACAAAACCTATTCCTATAAGATAACATAAGTAGAGTCCTATCACCCTCCCTCAAGTTGGAGCATGCAAATCACGCACGCCCAACTTGGACAATAAAAATTCAAATTGAGTCCGACCAAGTGCTTTGGTAAAAATATCTGCCAATTGAAACTTAGTGGGGATATATGAAGGACACACTAAGCCATCAGTCACTGCATCTCTAACAAAATGACAATCTGCCTCAATATGCTTGGTACGTTCATGAAAGACCGGATTTCTAGCAATATATAATGCAGATTGACTATCACAAAATAATCGCATTCCTGCAGGATGCTGAACTCCAAGATCACCTAGAAGCTGCTTTAACCACTTGAATTCACACACAATGGCCGCCATGGAACGATATTCGGCCTCAGCAGACGATCGAGACACTGTAGCCTGCTTCTTAGTTTTCTAGGAGATAGGAGAATAACCCAATAATACAAACCATCCACTCAAAGACCTCCGAGTAAGAGGACAACTAGCCCGATCCCGGAATCGCACCATCCTTCAAGATGGAGATCACTATCAGAACGAAACAAAATTCCCTGGCCCGGATTTTTCTTCAAATAACGAACCACTCGCAGAGCGGCCTCCCAATGCACAACCTTCGGTGCCTGCATAAATTGGGACAAAATATGAACGAGAATAGGCCAAATCGAGTCGAGTAATGCTGAAGATAAATCAATCTGCCCATCAATCTGCGATATTTCTCAACATCATCAAACAAAGGACCATCCGCTAAAGCCAGCTGATGGTGTTGCTCCATAGGGAACTCAGCAGGCTTGGAGCCCAATAATCCTGCCTCAGATATGATATCCAAGGCATATTTACGATGACTCATAAAAATTCCCTCGGGCCCCCTGGCAATCTCAAGGCCTAGGAAATATTTCAAAGCACCCAAATCCTTCATTTTAAAACATTTACCCAGATAAGATTTGAAGTTCAGTAAAGCATTCTGATCATTCCCTGCAATAATCATATCATCAACATAGATAAGGACGTTCAGCTGAATCTGTTTCCTAGTCAGAGTGAACAAGGAATAATCGGAATAGGACTCTTTGAAACCCATAAGCTTTCAAAGCAATGGCCAATTTTGCAAACCAACACCTAGGCGCCTGCTTCAAACCATACAACGACTTTTTCATTCGGTAGACCATATTAGTCTTTCCTTCCTGGAACCCAGGAGGAATCTTCATATAAACCTCTTCCTCTAAATCACCATGTAAAAAGGCATTGTGAACATCCATCTGATGAATGTCCCACTTTTTCACAGCTGCAATAGCTAGGAAAGTCCGAACTGTTGTCATCTTTGCTACAGGAGCAAAAGTCTCATTATAATCAATTCCTTCAACTCCGATGATTGCCAAATATAACATCCGCCTTCGGGCGTTGCAACTTGCCATGCTCATCATATTTCTCTCGTATACACCCACTTACTTCCCAAGGCCTTCTTACGGGAGGAAGAGGTTGCAATTCCCAAGTACCTTGATCCTCCAAAGCCTTGATTTCAGCACCCATGGCATCACGCCACCCTTCATGCTTCATAGCTTCTTTAAATGACTTTGGAGGATGCCCTGCAGTTATAGCAGCTAGAAATCTGCGATGTTTATCAGAAAATCTATCACAAGAAACATAATGTGTAATAGGATAGAGAGTACCGAGGACGTTGATGAAGAGGATGGTTGAGCGAGATGTACTTTTCTTTTTCACTACAAGTATGAGTCACATAATCCCGCAATCGTTTATTTGGGATTTTATTGCGTCTTCCCCTTCCCAAAACCTCAGCATCATCCCCCTGTCTCCCTCCCTCGCATGATACACCCCTACCATCCGGGGTCACGCCAGGCAAGCCACGAGGCGCGAGCAAGCCGCGAGGCTCACATGCCTCGCTAACCGCACGACCCGCATCCACATCCCCATGCGCTCCATCCCCGTGTACCAAGCCCCCTTCGACCATCACGGGAACCGCACCATGGGGGGATAGGTATATCCTCCTCAAAAAATTCTATGTCCACAAGTGGTAGGAGTCGCCTTTGACTCTTCGACATACTAAAGGGAAATATATGTTCAATAAACTTCACATCCCGAGAAACAAAGTATTTCTTATTTTCTAAGTCATACAATTTCCATCCTTTTTTGAGTGTTGGAGTAACCCACAAAGACACATCGCCGACTCCTACTAGCAAACTTATCACCCCCATGATACAAGTTATAGGCATAACACAAGCAACCAAAAGTCCGGATATCTCGTCATCTTAGGTGGTTTGCCAAACAAACATTCATAGGGAGTTCTATAAGTCAAAACATGGGAGGGAGTTTCGTTAATGAGATGACAAGCGGCCCGAACACGGCCCCCCAAAACTTCAAAGGTAGGTTAGCTTGAAACCTTAAGGCACGTGCAACATTCAAAATATGTCTATGTTTTCGTTCAACTCGACCATTCTTGTGGAGTTTTAGTACATGAAGTTTCAAATATGATGCCTTGTTGCGCAAAATACTTTTTCGAACAATTAAATTCGGTTCCATTATCACTGCGCACACATTTAATTTTCTGATTAAATTGTCTGTCAATGTAAGCCACAAAGTGCAGAAACATAATCTCAATCTCTAATTTATTATATAGTAAATAAGTCCAAACAGTGCGAGAAAAATCATCTACTATGGTTAAGAAATAGGAGGCACCACAAGACGACTTTGTGCGGTATGGACCCCATAAATCACAATGAACTAACTCAAAAATCCTACTAGCACTACTAGTACTCGGAGGAAAACTAGTTCTAGGTTGATGAGCTCGAAAACAGACATCACAGCCATCTTTATTGCAACTACTAATACTAGATTGACTCACACACGGTAAATGACGCAAAACTTTCTCCGAAGGATGTCCCAGACGCTTATGCCAAAGATCAATGGACGCCAATCCATCCACGGCCATGATCTTAACCTCAGGAACGCCTCTGAAAAAGAAAAGACCATCTACTCGTTCACCCGCTCCAATCAGCGTCCTCGTCCTGCGGTCCTGTAATACACATAACGTTTTAGTGAACTGAACTATGCAATTCGCAGAATCCAATAACTGCGGTATGGAAATCAAATTACAATCAAGATTAGGCACATATAAGACATTAGTAAGTTTAAGATTGCCAGGAAGAATAACATCTCCCTCATGAGTAGCTTCAGCTGAACTGCCATCTGGCAATCCCACCGGACATCCATTGATTTTCCGAGCGTGAATCAAATTAGGAAACGTGCCTGTTACATGGTGAGTGGCACCAGTATCCAAAATCCATAAAAACTCACCAGTCAAGCGGTCTTTAGTTTTAGGTTGGTTGAGCAAGTCCAAGAGTTGTTGCCACTGATCAGTGGTGATTCCGGCCAAACCAGCACTTACCGGATCCCTAGGTTGCGACGGGGAAGCGCCATGGCTGCCTCCGGGTTTGTCGCTGGATCCACCAGCCACCGCTTTGTGTGCGCGAGGGGCGGCACCCATGCTGCGACCGCCGCGACCACGGCCTGAGCGTCCGCCGCGGTTCGCTGGTCCTCCACGAGTATTCCTTGGGCGGTCACCCCACCACTCGGGGTAGCCGATTAGTTGAAAACAGCCTGAGTCTTCGTGACCGGAGCGTTGGCAATGCGAACAGAGGAGATGTTCGTTCGAAGGTCGGGACCTGGGACGCGAATCAACAGCGAAGGCTAATGCCTCCCCCGGCGCCGGTAGGTGCGATGCACTCGGACCCCGGGCCTCGCTCCTCTTGTGCGATAACTGGGTAGGCACGCGTTGCGATGGCGGCGGGTCCTGAGCAAGAAGATGAGACCGTAATGGTCCATAGGCGTCGTCAAGACCGATGAGAAAGCGGTGAAGACGGTCCTGAGTGCGTTGTTGGGCGAGGAAGGCCAAGACTTGGCACTTCGAGCCACCGGTCGAGCACACCGGTGCTATTTCTTGAGTTGACAATTCATCCCAAAGACGTGTGAGACGCCCGAAATATTCAGCCAGGGATTCCCCCTTCTGTTGTTTGCAGTCGCTTATGGCAGATTTGATTTGACAAACACGAGTGCCATTGGAGACACTGAATCGGTCTTGGAGGTGTGTCCATAGGTCATGTGCGTTGTCGAAGAAGGAGACCGACGATCGGAGTTGTGGGGAGATCGTGTTCCATAACCAAGAGACGAGCATCGAGTGAATCGTGCTCCAATCGGCTAACTTTTCGGCAGTAGTAGGTTGTGGAATGGTTCCATCCAAGAATCCAAGTTTGCGTTTAGCATTCAAGGACATGCGAATTGCGCGTGCCCAATCATCGAAGTTGTCGTCTTTCAACTGAATCTGAGTGATTAAGTTGCCAGGGTTGTCGTTTGAGCCTAAAAAATAGACGGGATCCGGTTTGGTGTTATTGTGTTCTGTAGTTTCAGTCATGATGATTCGTCGTGGTCCACGAGAATACGTTTGAAGCAAAGGATCAATGATGAAGCTGCAAGGAGAAGCTCGAAAAAAATCCAAGCTTTAGAGATCAATTCAATTCGGCTGATTGGAGCCTAGGTTCGTTTCTTTTTTTTTTCAAGTTTTGGTTGGAGAGGATTTTTAATTGTTGGCTCTGATACCATGATAAATTTAGTTTAATTTTCTGTCCCCCTTTTCATTCATCCATCAAGCGTATTTATATACATCCTAAATAGAGTCCTACTAATCTCAATTTAGGAAAACAAAACCTATTCCTATAAGATAACATAAGTAGAGTCCTATCAAGGATCAATATACCTCTTCCGTTAGAGAGAAGCATTTCATTTATTTCACAACAGAGGGAATATATGACATGCTCATTAACTTTGACATTTTATTTATTTATTGATATATGGAGGACATTGCTACACCTACCCCCACCGGTGGACAACCCACTACTAATAAAGCATTAAAAAAAAATTATGTTGAGTTGGATTCCATTACCACAACCCTCAACAAGTCTTTATTAATGGTGGGTAGTCAAAGTTTTTTTTCCATATATAGAGTATATAAATATAAAGGCAAAACGAGAAAAGATGTGCGCCTTAGAGATCATATTAAAGGTAGAAATTTCATATATTTCCTGGACGAAGAGAATATAGTCTTATCAAAGACAATTAGTTAAAATGCCATTCTTTGTTATGGATTTTAATAAGACAAGTTCAAATTTCAAAAGTGAAGACAACCAGTTCAATTCGTCTACTTGTCCAATCCAATGGACATAAATAAATAAAAAGAAACGTATATATTTCTATCATTGTATAAGGCAACACATGGGGACACCAAAAAATAGAAAAAGGAAAAAAAAGAAAAAAAAAAAGAAAGGTTAACTACATGCTTTAATTAAACAAAAAAAACTAAAATAACTGTATCTCTATCTCTATTATACTTCCCCCGTTCTTTTTCAATTGCAACAATGAGATTTTTACACTATTCACTCACCACACTTTAACTATCTATTGTGATTTTTACGCAAGAAAAAATATAGTCATGTGGGGTCTTGTTAGATTCGTCTCGATGTATACTTTCAAAATATCAAATTTTTATAATTTTTACTAAAAGTAATTAGAGATATTAATTGTTGAAGTTGTGCATTGACAAGCGTGAAAACTCTATTGTTGGAATGGAAAAAGAACGGAGGAAGTATATGAAAAATTTATATGGTTTCGCACGCATAGCGTGCATATAAGCTTAGTTTATTATATAGCCAGGGAGGAGGTATGGTGTCCTTTTTAATATGACTAGAATACCCTTTAATAATTTAAAACAACGTTTTCTTTTTATAAAAAATGAGAATCAATGCAACTTGTCATATGGAATAAGTCAAAAATGGAATATGCAATCAGCATTAATAACTTGACAAAATAGATTGACACAATCAATTCAGGAAATTAATTAGAATCTTCAATAAAAAAAATTAGCGATATATCCTAACAACATAATATTTTGTATTTACAAAAATTCAAACAATATGGTTTATCAACATTTAAAATCGTTAAAGAACTATACTAAAGCCGCTGACAAGGAATTATTAAATCACCGACAAATTTTTCAGTGACGGTATTGAACAGTTAAAAATTGGTCACCTTCAATTAAAAAAGATAATAACATCTACAAAAGAACATCAATAATTTACATGACTACCAAAATAATTTTAGATTAAAAAAATATGTTCATTCGTACATATAGCTACATAAGGTTGTTAAAGCACGCATCGCGTGCATATACGACTAGTTGAGAATAAACAAAGTTCCAATCCCCATAATCTTTAAAGATTTTTTGGACTTCCCATACACTGACGAGAACCCCCTAAAAGAAAAAAATAAGAATAAAGGTCATGCAGTTGCTAAATTCATAGCATTGACTGGCAATTAGCTGTGAAGTATAATCTAAAGAAATCCGTGAGGGGGATAGACAGGAATCACAAGAGGTGGGTTGACTTAGCTGGAGATGTCTTCCTTTTAACAAGCTTGGTTTGCAACTAATTAATGATACGTTGAAAGAGAAGTTAATTTCAGAAGCATTTCATTTAATGGAACCCCATATTGGTCGGCACTCGGCAACCAGTTTCTGATTCATTGATAGTTGACACCATTCATGGCATTTCACAATGAATGAATGAAACATCTACTAGCTAGATTATTGAGGATATTTTTTTTTTCCTCAACAAAGTTAGGACAACCTTTTATCAAGGGAAAATTTTAACAAATCAAGGATAACAAATTTATGTAAAAAATAATAAATTGAAACATCCATATCTACTGAGGCAGTAGAACAGTTGTGACTATTTTTTTGATAGAAGATCCGCTACCCGATTGGCTTCCTGAAAAATATGCTTAAAGGTGTAGAATCTAAACTGATGTTTGATTAGCAAAGATTAAATTCTATGGAGATTAATACATCTACCCACTAGAAATAGACAATTAAAAAATAGTTAACTATGTTGAGTTATACTCCACTAATTAATAATGTATATCTCTAGTGGTGGACTACCCGCTGGGTAGACAAAGCTTTTTCCAACTTCTACAATGCTTTTAAAAAGAATTCCCATTATACGAACTGCCAATTGATGTAAAAATATACGGATTTTCACCATATATGATTTTCCTTTTCACTATATACCCTCAAACTTTTCAAAATTTAATATATACCCCTTAATTCTTTTAAAATTCATCATATGCCTTAAATGACTAATAATTGTCAAAAAAATTGATCATTAACCCTTGATTTCGCTACTAAATACTTCATCTGTTTAAAAATAGTTGCACCATTTCATGCTTCCACGCTTGCCAATGCATAGTTTGAAGCATCAATATCTTTAAAAAATAATTAAAAAAAATTGAGACGAATCTAACAAGATCACATATGAGATATGACTATGTGTTATGTTCATTCATCATACACCCGGATGTACCATAAGTTTTGCTCATTTGGAACTCTCCTTTTTAGAAAATTTTGCTCATTTGGATTATTTTAAATGAGCAATAAGCAAAAAAATAGCCTTGGGTGTACTATGCTCACGGTACACCCGGGTGTATGATAAAATTTCATCTATGTGTTTCCTAAAATATAAATCACCAAAGACGATTTAGTAACGGTATTAGAGGTTAGTAACTAAAAATGTTAACGTTCATTAATTAGTAATTAAGGGTACATGGGAAATGTCAAAAGAAAGTGAGAAATATATTAATCTTGAGAAGTTGGAGAGTATGTATGGTGAAAAATAAAATTACTCTAGAGTATACAACGAAAAATTAATAAAATCTCTATTATATAAGGGAAGAGGGGAGGAAGATGGTGTCCCCCTCTAAAAAGACTAAAATACCCTTAATGAATTAAATGAAAAAAATTACAAAATTAAACAATAGGAGAACTCTTTCTTATTTCTACTATGCCACACTAAACGAGTTAAAAATAGTATATGCATCAAATATTTCAATCAAAAAAATAAATGGACAAACTATCTTGACCTTTTTATAAGGGAAGGAGTATATTTTGTCCACCTAAAAATTTTAAAACACTCCTTTCTCTAAATATAGAATAGGGATAATTTAGTTTTGAAAAAAAAGAGAGTCAATTAATCAATAAAGAAACGGAAAGATCAATCAATCAATAAACTTGCAAAGAAACATAGCAATCAGTTACATTTTATCCAAAAAAAAACACAATCACATTATTTAATTTATGTCATTTAGTACAATAAATCAATTATGCACAAATATAAAATTTCGACCATCAATATACTAAGTACTTAATAAAATTAAAATCAAAATCATCCCTATAAATTCAATAACTAATAAAGGAGATCATAAAGTGATGATGTTATTTCCTCCATAAATTGGCAACTCAAATTATAATATAACAATAATTTCGATACTGTTTAATGCAATCAAAGCAACTCATTATATTTATTCTTTTTGTTCGAAATCCAGTCACAAAAAAAGTAAAATTAAAATCACAATCACTTACTGTAGGCTTGTTTTTATTCGCGTACGTGGTGTGAGCGCGTATTTGACTACCTCATTGTAAATGTTTTACTAAAAACGTTTGAAGTCGCCAATAAGTCTTTAAAGGAAAACTCATAAACCTAATTGGATATTGGAAAATCGTAGGGACAACTTAGGGACTTATCCAATGTAGATTTCCCCGTCATGACTCCATTAATGGTCAATGAACCATAGATTGAGTTCGGGGGTGAGGGTACAAATAAGATCAGGAATCAAATTTGTCCATTGATGGCCTCTACTTAATATCGATTCATGTTCAAGTTTTATGCAAATAAATAAGTTTTATTTTTACCACCTTATAATAAATAGCCGCTGTTTACGCTTTTACCACCTTGGTTTTTTTTTCAATTTTACCACCTTAAAGTTTCCAACTCGTTAAAAATCACCACCTTGACTCAGCTCCGGCGAAGAATCCGTCGAAGGGGGCCCAAATAAGCTCTGTTTTATGTTTAGTTTCCTCCCAAATTTTTTCCCCTTTGTCCTCGATTTTTCATTTCCTCTTCATTAAAACCCTAATTTTGTCTTTCAATCCCTCTAAAAACCCAAATTTCTTTGATGGAAGCCTAAATTAAATTCGGGCTTACCTTTTTTTAACAAATTCGACCTCAATCAAAGGAGAAATTGGAGATTCCACTACTATTAAAGGTATGATTTCTCACCCAATTTAATAGGTTAGGGTTCTTCTTCAATTTTGGGCATTTCGGTTCTTTGGATTCATTGGTAAATTGGGCCTAAATTAGGGCATCTACGGTATTCTTTAGCATAATGCTTGTTTTGGTTCTCATTAATCTTCATTATTATAGGCACATAATGTCTAAGTCTTCTTTCCGTAACCACCAAAAGAGCAACTAAATTCCTCTTGCCGCAAAAGTCGAAATATAGGAGGAGAAAGAGGAGCATTCTTACGAGAGAGGTTGTTGGAGGGAATTCAAGGTAAGATGTGAATAGTTTAAGGGGATTGAAGGTAAGAGAGGAAAAGTAGAATGGGGAAGGAAAAACGAGAAAGAAATTGGGGGAAGATAGAGTAAAAAAGGGAGGGAAATTTTTTTAATCCCAAATGTGGGCCCTCCTCACCGGATTCTTGGCCGGAGCACGAGTTAGATGGTAGTTTTTAGTGAGTTGGAAAGTTTAAGGTGGTAAAATTGAAAAAAAAAACAAAAGGTGGTAAAGCGTAAAACATCCTACTTATAAGGTGGTAAAAATAAAAAAAAATCCAATAAATAACCACATAATATGTTAATGCAATGTATAATTAATCTATGTCGGGTCATTAAACAAACAAAAGACTAATTTTTGGGTGACTTGTTATTATGCAATCAAATTACAGTGGACCTAACAGTGCCGTCCAAATTATCTCGAATTTAATGTTAGAACAAGCTTCTTTAGGTCTTTGATTAGCAATAATAAACATGTGAGGTGATGAAAGCATTAAACATATATTCATGCATATGAATAATAATAATAATATAATATAAAAAAGAAATATAAAAAGAATTATAATGTACAAGTATAGTATTAATTCTTTGAAGATCTACATCATGACAAGTAGATTGTTAGTAAAACAAGAATTAAATTGGAATTGACCCTCAAAAATTATACCTTTGTCGCCCGGGTCTTATGCAACAATCTTCAGGATGAGCAATCTTGAGGCTTAAAATAAGAAATTTGAAGGTATGGATGTGTTTGAATGTGTTTAAATGTATTTAAATATGAGTTTGAGTGTTTGAAAATGAGTATGAGTATAGGAGGGTATGTGTAGAAGTCGTAGGGAAAGCATTGTGAAAAGCCGTTCAAAGAAACGAGTTATTTATAGGCAAAGGAAATCGAAAAAAGAGCCAAAAAAATAAAATAAAACTGTGCGCCACACGCACACCTTTGTGTCAGGCGCACAGCATGTGTGTTACGCACACTTGCTTTCTAGCCCGTTTTTAATTGTTTTAAGATTCTTTTTTATCCTTCAATAAAATATATCCTTTGAAATCCGAAATCAGCTATCTTTAGGAATAAAAATCTGATTTTTGAAATATTCTTTAAAAATTAATTATCAGGAATAATTAATATTAAAATATTAAAAATGCAATTAATTATCGGGAATAATTAATCGGGGCCTTTAAAATTAGGCTTGGATTTAATAAATAGACTTTATATTTTCGAAATGCTTTTGGGCTTAGCTTGTTCGATTGCTCTTCCTTTGGACCGGACCAATTAGGACGACGGTATGCTTCATCATTGGGTATTCAATAGGGAGACTCAATTTTGTGTCTACATAAGCCCCTATTTTGACTGAGGTTCAGAAAACCGATAGTCAAAGTATACGGTGTTGAAATCGAGAACGATTTCAGACGCTCTACAGTCTAGAATTGTTCTATATATCGCCAGTTTCTGCAAAACAAGGTTAGTTTGTAAGACGATGACTACAAGCAATCTGATTACCTACAGGAGAAGATGTTAGCAGACAGGTGCAAACAACTCAGTTAATAATGCACATAACGATGCAATAATGCAAACTCAAACTCTCTAAGGATGCATGAGACGTATGCAAGGATTAGGGTTATGCAAAGCTTAGGAAGATGAAACGTCATGCAAGGTTGGGGTTATGCAGGGCTAAGAAAGATGAAATGTAATGCAAGGTCGTGGTTATGCAAGGTTAAGAAATTTGGATAGGTAGAGAGATAGATTGATTAGAAAGAGATAGATTAATTTTCGAAAACTATTTTGGTAAATAATCGGGGGTCCGCAAGATCCGCAAAGTTACAACTTTTCGAGAGTTTGTTTTGGAGGAACCACCACATATATAGGAAGCCCCCACTTTGGGTAAGCTTATCTTGAATTAGGCACTCTAAGCCTAGATTAGAACGTACTTGCTTTATATTGAGCATTCGTAGTTCTTCACTCCGGATTCGTCTTTGGGGAGTTGATACTAGCAAAGTCAAATATCGCCGGAGACCATAGAATTATCTGAGAGTCCTTCAAAGACACCGGAGAGTTTCGATTGAAAAATAAAGTGTTTAAATTTATGACTCAAATAAATGTAGGGGGGGGAAAGGCTTTGACGTGGCTAGGTTCGTACTCGAGTCTACGTAAGGATCTACAAAGAGTATACTTATGAATTCTAGAAAGTCAAATCATTGGACCTTGATTAATTTATTTTATTGGGGCCGCTTGACCTCGAGATGAGGATCCTACGTATCCTTGCGGAATCGCACCATTCGTAGTTTTGGCTCGGTACTTTTTTTTTGTGCCCTAACTTTTGCCTAGGCCGCCCTTTCGGGTTTTCAACCTAGCGGGCATAGACATACTTCGGAGAAGGAGTTATGTAATGGATATGAGAGGTTGAAAGGCTTAAGGTTTTGATGAAGGTTCAATTGGATGGGCTAAGGTAAGGATCATGGATATGGATTATTATATAGGTTTTTTAATGGATTGAAGGATTTGAATGAGAGATTGTAGGCGTGTTTTTATTTTCGCATACGCGGTGTGAGAGCGTATTCGATTTAACTACCCCATTGTTAAGGTTTTATTGAAAATATGTTTTTGAATGAAGTCGCCAACAATTCTTTAAAGGAAGAATCATAAACCTAATTGGATATGGGAAACCGTAGGGACAAATTGTGGGACTTATCCAATGTAGATTTCCCCGTCTAGACTCCATAGATGGTCAAAATGAACCAAAGATTGAGTTCGGGGCGAGGGTACGAACACGGTCATAATGAACCACATTCGTCCATTGCTGGCCTCTACTAGATATCGATTCATGCCAATGTTTATGCAAAAGAATAACCAAGTAATGTTTTAAGCACCCTAAAAAATAATTAGTCTAGGTTGGTTCAGAAACACATTAAAAACAATTTTTTTAGTGATATAATATTAAGCAATAATATTACAAGGTACCTACCAGTTGTCCATATTATCCGAATTAGTTAGAACAAGTTCTTTAGGTCTTGATTAACAATAAATACATGTGGGTGACAAAAGCAATAAAGCAGACAATCATATAATATGCATAGAACAATCGTGCAAGCATATAATATACAAAGATATGAATAATAATAACATGAATATAAAATAAAGTATAGAAAAGGGATTAGAATATACAAAGTAGAACGATTATTAATTAAAGATCTACATAAGGAATAAATTGTTAGTAACTTCAAGGCAACAAAGATAATTGAATTATTCAAGGATCCTCATGGATTACACCTATGCGGCTTAGGTTCAAGAAGCGCAACGATCTTTAGGCTGAGCAATCGTGGAACCAAGAACGTAGTATGACCGTAAATTGGAAAGTAATTTGAAGTATTGAAAGTGTTTAAGTGTTCGTAATTTAATTCGTAAGTATTAGAGAATTTTTGTGTTCGTAAAATAATAAATCGAAAAGTCGTCCGTAATTCGGGAAATCACAAGTATTTATAGGAAAAGGTGTGTGCGCCTCACGCGCCTAACCCGTGCCCGGGCGCAGCCTACGTGTCAAGCGCACGTCCACGCGTCAGCGCACATTGGTGTGTCTCGACGCGCAGCCCAATCAAAGTCATACACGTGTATACGCGTATTTAAAAAGATAATAATAAACCTAAGGCTCACACGTGTCCGCGCGAGCGCAGACTCGTGTGAGTCACAAACCCATGTGTAGGGGTGGTAATCAGTCGGGTTGGGTCCGGGTTCGTGTTCGGGTCGATAATAAATGGGTCAAAATTCCTCAACCCAAACCTAACCCATTTAATAAACAAAGTTGAAAAACTCAACCCCGACCCGACCCATTTAATAAACGGGTTACCCGTATAACCCGTATAACCCATTTAATCATTATTATCATTAGTTTGGAAAATAATTATTTTCTTAAAAAGCTAAATGAGCAAGTTCGCTACTTAAAGTATGCATGTTTAGAGTTTCTTGGAATAATTATGACCTATTTTAGAGATATTTTACTAATTTTTAACCAAATTTTAGATTTATCAATATATTTTTTCGAGAATTTTCTATATGTGTAAGTTAATCGTGTCAAAGGGGTCATTTTCAGTCGAAAATGTCAACCCGAACCTAACCCGTTTAATTAAATGGGTTAATCGTGTCAACCCATTTACTTAAATGGGTCAAAAATCCAAACCCTAACCTCGCTTATTTCGGGTTAAGTTGGGGTCGTTGTCTGATTGGGTCGGCTTTTGCCGCCCTACCCATGTGTCGCGCTCATTGGCGAGCCCGGGCGTGGTCAGCCAATGTGCTTGGACGCACGTGGCACGCTGAGCACGGCCGCCGCGTCCGGCGCATCTTCCAGCATATTCCAGTTTTTTATTAAACGCGTGCTTTGAAGATACTTTTCTATCCCTAAAATTCGGAGATTGAATTTTATGGAATAAAAATCTAATTTGTATTTATAATATTTATCAAAGATAATAAAAACACTTATAAAAATATTTATTAAAATAATAAATATTTAATTGGGCTCTTAAAACACTTTAAATGGACTCAAAATATTTTATGGGCTTAAAATACAATTAATCATCATGAATAATTAATTGGGATTTAGAATATCATTCAAACACAATTTTAGATTGGATCTTTGGATTGCTCTTCCGTTGGGTCGCACCAACTAATACCGCGTATGTTTCATCATTGGAGCCTTAAATGGGGAGACACGATTATGTGTCTACGAGAATCCCCCACTTTGACCGAGGTTCGAGAAACCGAAAGTCAAAGTATACGATGCTCGGGATGAAGAACGATTCTAAACGCTCCGTAGTTTAGAACTCGATCTATATATGTCTGGCCTTTGCAAAACAAAGTTAGTATGGTCGGACAATAACTACAAGCAACCGATTACATGCGTAAGAAGATGTTAGCAGATAGGTGCAAACAATTCACGCAATAATGCACATAATGATGCAAATAATGCAAACTTAGACTCTCTAAGGATGCACAAGACGCCATGCAAGGATTAAGGTTATGCAAAGCTAAGGGATGACACGTCATGCAAGGTTAGGGTTATGTAAGACTAGAATGTATGAAATGCAATGCAAGGTTAGGGTTTTGCAAGGCTAGGAGATCCGAATATGTAGAGAAATAGAATGATTTTCAAAAATCGCTTTTAGTAAATAATCGGGTCCGTAAACGAGGTCCGCAGATTATAACTTTTCGGGAGTTTGATTTGATTTGGGAGGAACCACTACATATATGGGAAGCCCCCACTTTGGGTGAGCTTGTCCTAAATTAGGCTTGCCTTGATTGAAATGTAGTTGATCTGTCTTGAGCGTTCGAGTTTTCACCGGGGATTCTTCATTGGGAAGTTGATTAGGCAAAGTCAAATATCGCCTTAAACCACATAATTGTCGGAGAGTCCTTTAGGGACAATGAGAGCTTGGATTGAAAAATAAAAAGGTTTAAATTTATGACTCATATAAATGTAGGTGGGAAAAGGCTTTAATGAGGCTAGGTTTGGACTTGAGTCTATGTCGGGATCTAGAAAGAACATGCTCCCGAACTCTAGAAAATCAAATCATTAGACCTCGACTAATTTATTTTTATTTTAGCCAGTCCGGACCTCGAGATGAGGATTCCTATGTATCCTCATGGAATCGACCATTCGTAGTTCTAGATCTGATTTCCTTTTTTATTCTTTTTTTTTATTTTTTTATGCCTTGACTTTTGCCTAGGCCGCCCTTTCGGGTTTTCAACCTAGCGGGCTTGGACATACCTTGAAAAAGGAGTTAGGGTTGAATATGGAAGATTGAAAGGTTTAAGGCTTGAGGCTTTGATGAATGTTTAATTGGTTTCGGGCTAGTGTAGGATCATAGATTTGGATTATATGGATTTAAGTTTTGATGGATTCAAGGATTTGAATGATGGGTAGAGACTGTGTGCAAGCCCCCTAGCTTGACTTTTTATTTCTTTGCCTTTGGCTTTTTCTTTTTTTTGCATTTTTCTTTTTTTTTCCCGTGCATTTTCTTTGCTTTTGCTTTTTTCTTCTTCTCTTTTTTTGCAATTTGATCTTTTCTCTTTTTTATTTTTGCCCGGCATTGATCTTTTGATGTAGTAAGGCTTGCACACAAGTTTAGTTTAGGGTATTGGAAGGCTTGGAGGATATTGTGGAGCTTTGATTTTGAATGGATTATTTGGCTAATTGAGATGACGGTTTATGGATGATGGAGGGAGAGGGGAATAACTCCCGATCCAAGGTATGCCTCTTTTTTTCTCTTCTTTTTCTTATTATCATATTTTATTTTTTTATTAGTCAAGATCATTAGGTGATTTAAGTTTCATCATTGAATTAGAAGCATAAATAAAATGATGGAAGGCCAATGAAAATGAAAATACAATTATTTTATTAATTAGAATTAAATGGAACAATGCTTATTAGAAATAAAATCCTAAATGACATAGACTCGACAGAAAGGAAATGAAGGAGCTAGGGGATGGACTCTCTAACTCAACCTAGAAAACTAGCGTTAAATGACTAAGCCTCCTCGGACCTGTTGAGACAATTCCCAAGGGGTTGCCGTTGTTATTGACTTTTGATGCCCGTGGAATGGAAGTCTACCACTATCAACCATATCCCGCAAAGTATTCCTTAAGGCCCAACATGCGGATGTTGGGTGTCCATTCCCTTAGTGGTACTTGCAATAGGCATTAGGGTCCACTTCTTATGTCTATTTTTGAGGTGCATGGTCCTGGAGTAGGACCGATAGGTTGTATTGCTCCTTTTTTATGAAGCCTATCGAAAGCTTCTTCTAAAGTCATGCCCAATGGAGTGAAGGTTCTTTGAGGCTTTTGATAACCTCCCTTTTCGCAGCTTGAGGCGTCGACATCATTACCTTTGGAGCCGGAAGGGTTATCGTTACTCTTCTTGAAAGAGTTGTTGTTGTAACCCTTACTTTTTGAGGCTTGGACCTCTTCTTCGATCAAGAGGCCTACCTTATAGAGTTTTGTGAAAGACTCTATGGGTTGGAATTTAAGGTGATCCCCGTATTGGGCCGCTGCAAGTTACTGATCACCAAATGGACTCCGATCCTCTTGAGATGGCATGTTAGTCATTTGTGCAGCCTTTTTCCCTCCATTTGTTAATGAAGGTGACGAAGTCTTCGTTGGAGTTTTGTTTAGTTAACTCCAACTCACGAAGGCCAATGGGAAGCCGAGTATTGTATATATATTGTTTGTGGAACTCTTCTCCGATGTAGTCCCGCCATTCATTTGGTTTTATTCAGTGATTTGAACCACTTGGATGGGTGTGCATCTAAGGTCAAGGGAAAGACATAAGCAAACAGTCCTTGCTCATGCCCATGAGAGTCATGGAGATGGAGAAAGCTCTCGGATGATCATTTTGGTCTTGACCCCCCTCAATTTTGGGAGGTCACCCAATGTTACCTTTTTAGGAGCTTTTCCCTCGGGTCCAGATCAATGATGTCATGGTCATGAGCCCGACTCTCGAGTGCGGGAATTTACCGGATCAATTGCTCGAAGTTTTTCAAACCTCAAACCCGTCTCGACCTTGATTGGAGGTGGTGGTGGTGGTGGAGTGTCACCCTGTTCTTCTTCTTCCGGTTAGTTTCTCTCTCGCTTGCCTTAATCTCTTTGTCTTGTTCCTCAAGACGAGAGTTCATCAGGTGTAAGTTGAGCCACAATGGCACTCGACTTGCTTTCATTAGTGTCCCCCATTTCGGATGATGATTCGTAAGAGCTCTGAGGATTCGTCCGAAAAGGTTAGGATGCACTTCGACGAGTCCGGGAGTAGGTCGACCTTGTTGCCTCTCTCCGTTGGACGTTCCCAAGTTATAATCTCACGACCGTCCCGAAGTAAATCGATGGACCTCGTAAATTTTAAGAAATAATGTTTTCGAAATGATGAATGGAGATGAGAAATAGAAATAGAAATGGGAGAATGTAAATGGAAATGAAAATGGGAAATGATTGGAGATGGGTATGATTTTGGATTAGTATGGGCTTGGCCATGATGGAGACATGGGCCTAACTAAATTCAAATGCGTATATGAACTGCCCGATTGACTATGCAAGCGATCTGATGATTGGACTTTCACGAGTACTAGACTTTGCACTTACAAGCAAGCGAGACTCAGACTCAAAGCGAGGTAGACAAATCAAAGGTGGTTAGACTTAGGGGATGACTTGTATAGTCCGTAGACTTGATTTTTATACTCCGTATCTCGACCTAGGGTTTGCATATAATGTATGAACTAAACCTTGGGAAATTTTATAGTCCTAAGACTCGAACTTATATAATGCAAACTAGACGTAGGGAAATTTTATAGTCCTAATATTTTGACTAGGGTTTACATGTAATGCAAACTAGACCTAGGGAAGATTTATAGTCCTAATATTGACTTTTATAGTCCAGAGATCGACTAAGGTTTACATATAATGCAAACTCTGACTTTCATAGTCCGAAGACCGACTATGGTTTTTATATAATGCAAACTAGACCTAGGGAAATTTTATAGTCCTAAAATGACTTTTATAGTCCGAAAATCCAGATTAGGGTTTACATGTAATGCCAAACTAGACCTAGGAAAATTTTATAGTCCTAAGACCGACTTTTATAGTCCGAAGGCCCCGACTAGGTTTACATGTAATGCAAACTGAACCTAGGGAAGATTTATAGTCCTAAGGACCGACTTTTATATTCCGGAGATCGACTAGGGTTTTACATATAATGCAAACTAGGCCCTAGGGAAATTTTATAGTCCTAAGATCGACTTTTATAGTCCGAAGACGACTAGGGTTTACATATAATGCAATCTAGACCTAGGAAAATTTATGGTTTTAGATAGACCCGACTTTTTATAGTCCGGGAGACTGGCCAGGGTTTACATATAATGCAAACTATGATGACCTAGGGAATAAATTGAACGCCTAAATGGACCTAAGATTTGGTTTGCAGCTAGACTTTGACTTAGATTGGAATGGATTAGGAATAGACTTGGACTAGACTTCACATAAGGATGCAAATGGACCTAGATTTTGATATGAAGCTAGACTTATGGGCTCAGATCGACTCTAATGCTAGTGAATGTATGGACTCGAAATGCATGGGCCTCGAATGAATGCAAAATGGACTCCAATGCATATGGGCCCGGAATGAATGCAAAATGGATTGAATGCAGTTGTTTGGATTGGGCTTAGAATTTTCAAAATTCTTTTTTTTTTTTTTTAAAAGGAACCCCTTGTTTTTATCTTTTGTTAGGAAAAGATGATCGATTAATTTTGAAAATATTTTTTGTAAATATGTCGTGTATGATGATGTTTAGTAAATGCTTTTGAAAAAGAGGAATAGAAGAGGGCTTAGGATTGATTTTGAAAAATGTAAGATTTTGGAAATTTGTTATGGTAGAGTAGGAATGATAAGGAAGATTAGTTGAATACTTGGGGAGAAGGTAGACGTGCATAGCCATTCTAACTCTACCATAACCTCTTTTCTAGATGCACTTATTTTTTTTTAGAGGCCAGTTTGACACTTGCATGAAAAGACTGATTTTTTTTTTTGAATTAGGTGAGACCTTTGATTGGACCATGTACTACAATGAGCAGGGGCAGAAACATAGGGAGCGCGAACATAGGATCGACCAGTATGGCCAAAGGGTGTTCGCGGTTTGGGTTGGTGCGGTTTGAGATG